>VXBO01008426.1:16382-40230 GCA_013400135.1 Rhinoptilus africanus | reverse complement strand
AGACATTACAGAATTCCAGTGATTCCATTTATATTCAGTATGTGGGTATCACTGAAATTATTTCTAATGAGTATCTTCTCCAAAATTCCCTAAGCAGAAACTAAATAATCCTTACCCTCTATCAGTTATTTACATTTTATACACAAAAGAAAGTTTTTTACATCCCTGTAGCACATTCATAGCAGTGAGACATTTTAAAAAATATCTTCTACTTTTGTGTATTGCATTTGTTAAAACAGAAAGAGACATCACTGGGAAAAACAGCCTTGATAACTAGCAATTAAAACTTTAAATGTTTTTAAAAAGCAAATATGATTTACACAAATTATCAACACTTTTTTATAGCCACCTTTGAAACTTAAGGCTAATAAACCTGCCATTTTTCCTTTCTGTGATGACAGCGTACAATTACTAGGTTTTCTGAGAGCAAACACTGCATGACAAAGTTGCGGGTTCTTTCTTCTTGAAGGACAATCTGTTTCTATGAAAATATGACACTGTCTGTCACAGAAAGGTCTACAGTCAGTAACAAACACACCACACTGAAATTGATGCTCGCTGTGAAATTTTGAAAAATATGCCTGCCTTTGTTTATTTGTTTGCTTCGTAAAATCATAACATCATAATATTTCAAATTCAGTTTGATGTTGATATTGGCTTTACAAAAAGTGTTCAAAACTAATTTTCAAATGCAGAAAGAGAAAAAGGACTGATAAATTTTGATTACCTACAAATAAAATGAGGCATGTGAGGCAAGCGTGAAAAAAGTAGTAATAGAAAATATTAAGTCCTTGAATTCACTAAATTGCCTTCACAATTAAATCAAAGCTGGTGATATGAATGTGATAAGAACAATTTATATGAAATTAAGATCTCAAATCAATCTATTGAGACTCACAAGATAGTACAGTAGAATCAGGATTTTATCTACAAAATACAAACATTCAAAATGTGCTCCACATGCCACACAAAGACAAGATCTGGTCTACTGAACACTGTAGAAAACAATTCTTTTCAATTTCAGGAGATTTCATTTATCTTCTCAGGATAATGAAAAAAAATTCTCTAGAGTTGCTAGAGTTAAGTAGTTCTTGCTACTTTTAAATATTTGATCTAGGTTGTGATGTTTCTTTTCTTCTTTGATAAAAGTACACTAATGGTCATTTAAAAAAAAAATCAGTTGCTTTCTTCATCAAAAAAATGAGCAGAATTGATAGACATCAAAACATTTTGAGAAGCTAAAATTTTACCATAATTAAAATAACTTTTTCTAAATGTCTACAGTGAATTCATGTTATGTAAACTGTAAGATTAAAGCACTGATAAACAAAGAAAAGACTAGCAAAACCCACCGTGTCTTTTCTACTGTCCTTGCACCAATTCTTCTGTGAATTACCTAATTTTAGAACAGTCCACGTACATTCTTGGCCTTCATTGCGTATTCCTAATTTAGTCTTCAAATGAGAAGAGAATCAAATTCCAACTTTTGCTAATGCAAAGCAGCGTACATTTGGAGCAGAAAGAATATGCAGCCATGACTTATATTGCTTAAAGTAGCAGAGCAAGTAGAATTTGACCTTTAAATTAAACTATTAAAAGCAAATAACAATGATTCACTTTCCAACTGTTATCTCTGCAAGGTTCTTTTCTAAAGAGGAGTTCTGCTTTTCATTTAAATTCATTTGTGTCCTTGGTCATATTCTGTAAACTTCTGTAGAGAATAAAAGCTCCAAATGTCATTTATAATTACTTTTGAAACAGTCACAAGTATTTTTATCAACTTAAAGCAGTTATTCAATGTAAATGCTGGTAGAAATATCAGAGATTATAGACTGTATTCGTTTAGATAGTTAATCCTTAACTGAAAAGAAAGCATACATAAAATGAGCAATTATATTAGATGATCTAAAAGATAAAAAAATATTTATGGTTATATGGACTGTATTTGATTTGGTTCTTCATGTGTAGTTTCAAAAGTACAAATACACATCCTAATACAGTAGGGTCTGAAAACTTTTGCCTTCCTACAAAATAGGATCTTTTCATAAAAGTTTTGAAAATTTTGTCTGGCATTTATGAACTTAACTTGAATTTTTATTTGAAGACATTTATGCTACTTACTGCTTTCTTAGCGGTAAACCATATTTGACGCTGATACCACATCAATTTGATTTTATCTGTTTAAAGCAAATTCTTGCCTTAAAATTTTATTTTAAGGTTTTATTTTAGCAAAGAAAAAGAACATTATGGTGTTAAAAAAACTCCACAAACCTTTAGCTAGTGCTAACTTGAAACCATTCTTAATGATTTTTATTTTGTTTTGGTTTATTTTATTTTGCATTAAAGTTAAAATAGACACTAAATGAGAATAATGAAATAGCTCTAAATGCAGACATAATTTTTAGTAGTAAAGTTCAAGACCGTAGAATCCAGAAATGGAAACATTTTTACACAAAAAGTGAAGATCAAAATAAAAAGAAAATTAATTGCAATGCTATTTTATATGAACATTTGACTATAAATTTTTCCAACTTAGTCTAAGCTTCAGAACTTAGACTTATAAGTAGTTCCCAAACATTTTATTTTGGGTGGCCGATATAATCTTATTAGTTATGAGTTAAATTCAAACAGTTCAGAATTTGGGTGCTTCTGTAAGCTAACTAAACAGCTTGAGACAGGGACATGCAGGTGTGTTCTCCTCAGTGAAGGAGAGCAGCTATCATGGATCCCTGCTCACTGGCCAACCCCTGTTTATATACTGAGCATGACATATATGGTATGTAGTATTCCTTTGGCCAACTCATCCTGTCTATGCTCCCTCTCAGCTTCTATAGGAAGCTGGAAAAGTCCTTGATTCACAATAAACATTATTTATCAACAACTAAAACAATATATGTTATCAACATTATTCTTGTACTAAATCCAAAACAAGCAGCTACTACGAAGAAGATTGACTCTATCCCACTGAAACCAAGACAATGCTATGCAGCTTTATGTACCCCTGCTCTTTGGTGGTCAGATGCTTATTTTATCATAAGGAATGTACGATGTTCCTCATGGTAAGAATTTGTTGGGGTGTATCAAAAGGCTAGTAGTTGGTTGGTTCAGTTCAGGTTGTCATGTGGCTATGCGTTTACCACAGGGCCACCCATTAAAACCCTCTGATTTAGAAGGCATTACCTGAATATATAAAGATAAAAATAGATTCCCATAAAATCAGTGTTCTTTATTTTTTCTCATAAAATCATACTGCTTTTCTCTTTATTGTGTCTGTATAATTCAATTTTGCTTGCTATTTCTGTAGGAATTTTAGGTCAGTCCAGTTTGGAAAGGCTTCTAAACCAAGGAATTTCTGTCGGCTTCCCTTCTTCTCCTTAATAAGAATACTTATTCCTTGACTATATTAAGCCTTATTCATGCAAATGTTGAGTCCAAGATACTTAAATGACTGGTGGAGTTGCTGGAAACAGATAAGCCTCTCTTTTATTAAATTTGAGCAGGGTTTCCTCGGACCCAATGACCTCTCCATCTACACCTCTATCAAAATTTTAGTTATTTCTGACTGTAAAATTTTTGGTCACGTATATTGATGGTGATGACTCTAAGCATAAATCCTTTACCAACCCACTGATACAACCCACTGTTTATTTCTGTGCAAATGCAAATTCATCAAGTATATTCATAATTTTGTTAAAATACAATCACTTTTCTATGATTACAAGTTTCCTCAAGAAGTGGAAAATTTACTGATTTTTTTAAAGGTTAAGATTCAGATAACTTATTTTTAAGGATTAAGGAATCTCTCATAGATTCTTAAATAGCAACTTGCTTTTCACTGGGCATAAATAATTGACTTCCACTCAAACAGGCTGCTTCCAATGGAAAGCCGAGAAAGGTTATTCTAGCACACTGGTCAGTCTGTTTGATTCTACTATAACTGAAAGTAATGGTAATAAAATCCACCTGAAAAATGAACATGGTGTTTATTCAGATGTCATGGGTTTCTGCCATACATTAGATTTTGTGGCATAAACATTTATCACAGATATATTTCTTTCTTTATATCTATCCATGGGTATCCCCTCTGCCTAGTGTAAATCAGGGACAGATAATATCACCTCTCATAGAGCTGAAAAAACCTGCCAGTTTAACCCAGTAATGACATGTATCATGTGCCATATTCAGATGAGCAAACAACATGATCTGTGGGAACTACAACAAGAAATGGTCATCCCTTCTCTTCTGATCCTTATGAGTGTGGTCCTAATGGAAAGCAGAGACCTGATCCTTGAGTTGTGCATGGAAGGCAATGCAAGATGGGGTCTTTTGGAGCTTTTTCTGTGCTCACATGAGATCTATGGTTGCCTTTCCTTCAGTAGCCGCACACTCCCTGACTTCGCATCCTGCCTTCTCTGCTCACACACCTGGCAGCTCTGTCCTGCTGGTCTCAGGGAAGGCCAGAAGAGCAGAGGCAAACTCCACTCCCTTACTGTCAACACCGCTAGTGTCTCCATGCCAACTAGCCTCCACACTGCTGCTCTGCAGAGTTGACTTTCACAGCAATATACATATGCTGTGGACAAAGTACATCGCTAAGGAAACAGGAGCAAGAAGAGATAATTTTCAAAGAGACAATGGGGCTGGTCTGGTCCATGGACACATGGACAAAAGTTGTCCCAACACACAGAAAAACATAAAGTTTGGGATTTGGGATACTAGAGCAGCCCTGGAATCCAACAAATATGGCTCTGTTTGGTGCTGCACATATTTGGGATGTAATATAGCAGGATAGCAGTGTTCCGGCGCTGATAGCGTGCTAGCAAATAGTAGTAAACAGCTAAAGTGGTTCCATTCAAACTAAATAGTAAATAAATTTACTTTGTCACTCCTTGCCAATGTTTTCATTTTCTTTGCACATTTTATTTATGCATTGGTACTAAAAAACTGCATGAGGTGTTTAAAATTTAAAACATACTATGCTAATCTTTCAAAAAGATTTCATTAATTTGCATACTGTAAATTAATAATTTCATACAGTCCAAAATACCGCAATGAAATGGTCTTTCAGCACATGATGTAGTATCCTGCAGAGTGTCAGCAGTAGGAAATGTATCCTTAATGACATGCACATTAAATTTATAGGATTACAGTATTTGCTTTGAAAATTTAGTCTCTATGTCTGTCAGCCTTTCAGCAAGAACAATTTAATTTCTACAGATGATTGCTCTTTGTCTGGGTTTAGAAAGACAAGAATAATTCAGATTTAGATTTCTAGAAGTATTTCAGTGAGGCTCTGTTTCTATTTCATTTAGAGGCTGTAGCATCAGTTGATAAGTGTCTATTCTGTGTGCCATTATAAATCTACTTTATCCTAACATTTTACCATACATTTAATTGCCATTTCATTTAAAGTAATTTCTTACAGAAAAGGGCTGTAAAATTTAACAGGCAATGATATCTTTCTTAGTTTCATTTAACCAAGACATGAAATTTGAATTTAATTCCTGTTATATAATTAATTGTCCCTGAAACTGGTGAAAGAAAGGCAAGACATGGGGAACATGATTTTAAGGTAGTATGACTTCACTGTATTTAACATCTGGCAAATATCTGACAGTAAGCCAGTCAGTGTAGGTCATTCCTCTTTTATAGCTTTATTCAAGCCAGGTCTCTGTTGCCAGCTAGCCTGCTTCAATCTCCATATCACTACATACAAGAGTTGTAGCTGAGCCACTGTATTGTATAAGGTTGAATAATTGTATCACTCATATTGTATAAGGTTGAAAGGGGGGAAAGGAACAGGTTATGGCTTTTTGCTGAGTAGAATCCATTTCTCCCACTTTTGTAAGATGATTTCTATGGCTCCTAAGAGTCATGCTTTTATGTTATCTTAAAATCATTTGCTTATATACCTCATAACTGAGTTATTTGTCATTGTACTTCCAAAATCCCTTCCAAGACAAATGAGGAAGTCAAGACATTTTAGACCAGCTTGGCTAAACAGGAATGTCGTGACTCAGCTCCAATGCAAAAACCAGTCTATAGGTAGTGGAAGCAGGCTACAAAAGACGAATTTAAAGACATTGCCTAGATCATGCAGGGATAGTGTCAAGAAAGCCAAAGCTCAGCTGGAATTGAGACTTGCAAGGGACACTGAAGGTGACAAGAAGACCTTCTGCATTAGTTGAAAAGTCTGAGTAAGGAAAATAGAGGCCCATAGAGGCTCAGTGAGGATAGTAATTTAGTGACAGTGGGCACAGACAACACTGAGATAACCAATGCCTTCCTTGCCCAAGCTTTTTCTGGCAAGGTCTCATAGGTATCTATGATTAGAGGCAGGATTCAAGGAGGGAAATTACCAGCCATGGATGAGAATTGAACAAGGGATTACTGGAAAGTTTTCAACCCATGTAAGACCCCCATGGTCAACTCTGAGAAGGATGACCAATGTCCTTATAAGGTTTCTCTCTATCATCTTTGAAGAGTGGAGGAGATTGGAGAGGACACTGACAACTGGAGAAAGGCAAATGTTGCAGCCATCTTCAAAAAAGGACAACAGGATAATCCAGGAAACAAGAGGATAAGTAGTTTCATTTTAACCCCTGGGAAAATCAAGTACCAAATACATGTGCACAAGCGATTGGGATATCACTGACCTCATTCTTGTCTGGAGTTGTTTTTAATGAAAAATTGTAATAGTAGCAAAATATAACAAGCAAAAAACCTGATAGCTTTCCCACAGCTCTCATTGTCAAACTAAGGAAGAGACCCAAAGTAAAACTAGTTAGTCATTTTCCATATAAAACTGAAAGATACTTTTGCTTTTTTGGTATCGCAAGTATCGTACCAGTCACCTGCTTCATTAAAGAGCACAAGACGGATTCATACCCTTGGAGTGCCTTTGCTCTTAAAATAATCACATAAACTTTTCAAGGAATTTTTCACTTCAAATATTTCTAATGAAAGTTGTTCAAAATAACATTACTCAGTTACACAGGTACAGGCAGACCATTTTTTTTTTTAGTTTTTAAACTCAAATGTAATATAAAAACATCGGGATTATGGAAATAAATAAAATGATGGATTTCTCTGCTTTCTTAAAATGAATAAAACATTATTTTGTTTTCCTTTCAACTTACTCTGGATTTAGTGCATAACAAATAGGAAAAATAAAATCTAAAAGTTTGATCAATTGGGGTTTTTTCCAACTAAAGTTTTTTGCTTGTATGTTTGATATTATTCATTGTGTAAAAAATAGAATTTCAAACAACTATTATTTTTTTATATGAAGTTTTGGTTCTGTTGATGTTCTTATTTTTGGGAAAACTTCAAACTTTTTTTTAAATGCATCTCACAGTTTAAGTTTAATCCTCCCTGATTTCTTCTTTCATGAACTAAAGTATTCTTTCTCATCAGATTAAACAAAAAAAAAAAATCAAGGTATTTTTCTAAACAGTTGTAAGAAAATAAAACAAGAAGTCCTTACTTTAAAAAATGTTGAAAAATATTAAAAAATACAAGTAACGAAGACTTTTCATTCAGTTCCTATTTGTCAATGTTCTTGAAGTGTTTAGTCTGTTCATTGGCTTTACACTTGATCAAAACTAAATATCATTAATTGGCTATGACAGTTAATTCCTGACCAGTTTATTTTTCCTGCATTGCTCTTACCAAAGTTACTGGCTTCTGCCCTGATGTTCAGACACATGAGAAAATGTATCAGTGGATAAAAGAATAGACAGTCTCTCCTGAAGACACTCCTATAGCTATTACACTTGTAGATCAGAAATGACACTGTTTTGCCTGCTCTCTCTGCGTTGCTGTTTGCTTCATTAATGACAGAGAACAGTTACCACATTATCTGGAGAACAGTTTTCACATGGACAGAACAATCGAGCTTTAACAACCGATAAATAACTGCAGAGATTAAACCAAGCTGCAAGTAGCGCAGGCCCATTAAACTAGTCCATAGCATCAATATAATAATATTCCGTGGAACAGTTATAGGTCACAGAATGACAGTCATGAGAATAATTATAAAACCATGAGAGATGCTGTACTAGGATTTTTGGATGGGGGAAAATCATTTTGTGTTTTATAAGACAGTAACAGCATTTTAACACAGATTTACAAGTACTTGATGTGTCCTGCACATTTTCCAAATTAATTGAATTCATAGTGTCAGATTATAGCTATGAATTTAATATAAAAGTGTTATAAGAATAGACACAGAGCTAAGAAATTATTAAGCACATGAGCAATGTGCTTAATAACTGGATAGTTTTACAGTATGTCAGAAGTTTAACAATGGGCTGAGTCCTCAAGAGTTAAGATATCTGTAATTCATCAGCGACAAAACCAGATGGGAAGATAGGTACCAGCTGCCTTCTGATCACAGAGTAAAAACTGCTTCACTAGGAGAGCTGCGGTAAGCAACTTGCTCTTCAGATTTGAGAGCTGTGACAAAGAAAAGCTCTCCAAGCATGAGAGCTCACTGCTATTAACCTGGTAGGCCTGAATGAGGAGCAATTCAAGTTAACCACCTGTAAAAAATGTCAAGCTGCTCCAGTCAGGAGAGGCAAGTCAATTGGAATGATAATACAGAGATCATGTTTTGAATGATGTTACTTTATTTCATCGCATATCTGTGACTATGAGTCAAGAGGAAAAAAATATGAGTGAAGGCTGAGTAGATCTGAGAAGCACGGACTAAATCTCTAAAGAGCACATCTAAATTATTACCTTCCCGCAGCCACCAAAAAGGGTTATAGATGAATGAAAACAAAATGGACACGTCTGACATTTTCCTGCATATAACTTTTTTCATTAGCTGATGGTCCGGGCATTCAGTGAAGTGTAAAATGCAGGGGAGGAATAACCCTTGGAATTAGGAGAATTTCAGTTCTCTCATCTAAATTTTTCTCTGTTGTTTTCAACCAAAAATAAGTTTAAGCAAGACAAATAGATTGCAGGAAATTTCCCTCTGTTTTGTTCCCCGCTCTGCTGTCCTCCACTGCCCCTAAACGATATGGAGCGCCTTTCAGACTGGGCATATCACTCAAGAGAATACAACTTTCCTCTTAAGAGGGGTGATCTACAGATCAAGAAAAACAAAGTTTTTACAGAAATAAACATTTTTATTTCATTTTTTGTGGAAACTCGAGGCTCTGTATGGAAGGACTGCTTTATAGAAGACTGTCGGTCTGAAAGAATAGAGTCTCTGCTATGGGATTCCTCTGTGATATGACGACTCATGTGAAATGTTTTCACAAGCGGCCACAATTTAATGTTAGGTTCCTGGGGCATAACTTACATAAAAACTCTTACCTTTTATGTTCGTCACTGAAACATTTGCTCTGAATACAAAGTACTGTGTAATGGATCTTATGTATTCAAAATGATTAGAAACTTCTAACAATTTGAGCTTTACACTCTCTTTGATTTAATTCTTCTGTTATAGAAAATGGAGATAATTCTTCACCTTACATGGATGTTCTGGAGGTAGATTTTGTAAAGAAACAAGAACTTTGAAGTTGAAGAACCNAATATAATGTGAAATATGCTATAGAATTGGATCATTCAAAATGTATCACTGTTGTGAAAATACACGCAATCAGATACATAAAATTATGTTGCATTTTCCCTAACTTTCTGTCCTGGTTTGAGGTGGAGCCACCACCAGCACAGGCCATGCTCCAGCTCATCCTCGCACCAGTCACTCAGCAGTGCGCGGATTAATCTGTCATGCTTTGTGCCAGTTTGGACAATGACAAGATGACAGATGCTGTCCCCCACCTCTTGCTCCAAGGAGAGGAAGAAGAGAGATAAAGAGATTTATAGGNTTTAATGTTAGGTTCCTGGGGCATAACTTACATAAAAACTCTTACCTTTTATGTTCGTCACTGAAACATTTGCTCTGAATACAAAGTACTGTGTAATGGATCTTTTGTATTCAAAATGATTAGAAACTTCTAACAATTTGAGCTTTACACTCTCTTTGATTTAATTCTTCTGTTATAGAAAATTGAGATAATTCTTCACCTTACATGGATGTTCTGGAGGTAGATTTTGTAAAGAAACAAGAACTTTGAAGTTGAAGAACCTTTAAAAGAGTCATTTAAAAAAGAAGAAACAGAACAAACACCACAAATAACCAAACCCACTAATATTTTGTGGTGATTTATATGAGGCCAACTGGGTAATACATGGGAAAGATGTGAAAAGAATAAAGATAATAACTATTTTTCAGTATTTACGTGAATATATAATAACAAATAAATAATAATTANTAAAAAGGAAATAATGAAAAAGGTACAATATATACAAACCTGGATCAATTTCCTAGGAGGATGTCACCAGCAGGCACTGGGAAAGTTCCAAACTGGACTTAGTGACAAATGGGAACTGGAACACACAGACTGGGATCAAAATGCAGATGAGGTGACAGGGTCCTCCTCAGACGTCAGTTACTGAAGAAAGAGAGCCATTGAAGAAGCAGTCCATTGAAGAAGAGCTGTTGGAAAAGAGCCAACAAAGAAGAACCAAAAAAGAACAAACAACTTGACTCCTTTGATTCCTCAGATTTTATACTGAACAAGGCAGATGGGATGGAACACCCAATTAGTCAGTTTGGGTCACCTGTCCACGCCTCCCCACAGGTGCGACCCCACCATAGGGTAAACAACCAAGTCAAGTGACCCTGGTTCCCACAGTAAGAAGTGTAAGCAAGAGCCTCTTTCACTGAACAGAAAGTTGACTCTGCTCTACCCCAAACCATACGTAGCAAAGTACTGCACAAAAGATTTAAGGCTATTGTTTTAATAGGTGGAATATAATTTCAAGTAATTCATAATAGGTGTTCTGTTATTCAGTATTTTGTATACCTTTGCAAGAAACTGCAATCAAAAATAGAGTTAATTTGTAAAATAAAAATACAGAGATAAGCTTTAAATCAAGCCACCCATTAACAAGCACTGGGTTTATTTTTACATGCTTGGTTATTCAGGTATCCTAAGGATAGTTTAATGCTTGTTCAGGAATAATTAATTCAGTTAGACATAAACTTAATAAGCAGTGAGTTAAAATTGTTGTACAGACTGTTAATAGTCATTTGAGGGAGAGGAATAAAGCAATAAAGCAAACCAAAGCGATAATCTGTAACGAGTCCCTTAAAATGACAAAAAAGATGAAGTGGTTTGGACAAAGTCTGTCATCAGTATTACTAATGTGCCAGTGTAGTTGCCACAAAAAGGCAGAAGTAGTCTCTATAAATAGATTCTAAATCTAGCAGAGTTGTTTCTCCTGAGTACATGTATAAGTGGTTTATCGCAGAATAACAGAATGATTGAGGTTGGAAGGGACATCTGGTCTAACACCTCTGCTAAAGCAGGGCCACGTACAACCAGTTGCCCATGTCCATTTTCAGATGGCTTTGAACATCTCCGAGATGGGAGACTTTGCAACCTCCAAGAGCAACCTGTTCCAGTGTTTGGTCACCCTCACAGTAAAGAATCCCGGTAGATGAAACCCCTTGTGTTTCAGTTTACGCCTGTTCCATCTTGTCCCATCACTGGACATCACTGAAAAAAGCCTGCCTCCACCCTCTTTTCACTCTCCTTTCAGATATTTATGCACATTGGTACAATCCCCCTGTTCATTCTCTTCTCAAGGCTGAACAGTCCCGACTGTCTCAGTCTTTCCTCATGAGAGTGATGCTCCAGGCCTTTAATCATCCTTATGGCTCTTCACTGGATGCAGCACTCCCAGTGTGGCCTTACCAGTGCTGGGTAGAGTGGAAAGATCACCTCCCTCTACCTGCTGACAACACTCCTAACACAGCTCAGTGTACTGTTTATCTTCATTGTCACAAGGGCACATTTCCGTCTCATATGCAACTTGGTGTCCACTGGGATCCCCAAGTCCTTTTCTGCAAAGCTGCTTTTCAGCTGGGCAGCTCATCAGGTGGTTTGTAACATTTATCAGTGTACTTCAATGAAGAAGACCATTCAACCCAAAAGGAGTTATTTAATAAATCATAAAATGACTGTAGAGGTAAACTTAAACAAGTCCAAGGAGGGAGAAAAGACCCCGCTTCCTGAATGGCAACATAAACCAAATTATAAATAAAACCACCTGCATGAAGACAGAAATGCCATCACAACATTCATCATGCCTAATTTCTTGTCCCCTAAACTCAGAGGAAGTTTATAATAAATATAGACTAAAATTACACATGCTAGGGTTGTATTTCCCTCAGTTTTCAACTTAGTCATTATGACCTTGATGATGTTTTTTTGTAATGAATGTGGCTTATTTTCACCCAAAAAGTTGTTTTCTGCCATTCGGATAAAATTAAAGAGAAAATGGAAAATACCCAATGAAGTATTTTTGTTTCTTTGGAAATATAAAGCTACACTTAAAGTTGTGTGTGTGTATATTAAAGCCTGAAAGCCAGTATGGTTCAAGAACCAAATTCTGATTATCCTAGTTACCTATCTATCTTCTGCTTATCCTACCCCATCATAGCTCTAGTCTCTCTGTTATAAATCTATTTTATATAAACATTGGGGAACATTATGGTTCATAAATGTTCCTCTGAGCTTTTATAGTCGCATTACTTAAGATTTTTTCTACTGAAATGCCTTATTTGGCACATCTTAGAATTGTTTGCTGGTTTAAACTGTGTCGTATTCCCAGATCACAGTAACCCTAGGTCAGTTAGCATTCCCTGGAAAAGTCTTTACAATTGTGTGTGTCAGGCTTTCTAAAAAATATTGCTTACAAGTAAATAGTATTGTCCCTTCCTCTCCAGAAACAGAAAGGTAGAGTGTGAAACTGTTTTGTTTGTTTTGTTTTTTGATTGTTTTGTTTTTGTTTTTACCTGTTGTTTGCAAATTTTATAATTTCTTGATAGGTGTAGCTCCTTTGTGGTAGATGGGTTTTGTAGAGCACCCATATTTGATACTCCCTTTCTCTCAGATAATACGGATGGTTAGACAGACAATGCAAGCTGTGTAATCTGATTCATAGTGCCTTGGTTTTGGTTACTTTCCTGAACTTCCAAGGAAGACAATTACCTTGTCAGCTTCTTCCACTGAAAATAGGAACAAGAGTAAAGTGGTTAGTCTTAACAGTGTACCCAATCATTGAAAAATAGATAATATTAAGAATTTCCATCATTATTTTTAATGAAATCCCACTTCAAGAGTTTATGTTCAAATTGATCTTAACATGAAACATGTTTCTGCGGTTTTTCTTTTCTCCTTTTCAAAAACATCATTGCTTCCAATACTTACAGTATAACATGAACAAGGGTTCTATGGATTGCAAAAAGACATTTGTTTACATGGAGTATTTTCACTCAATGGCATTTGACTATCTATTCTTTATTTTTCTCTTTTCTGAGGTTTCCATTCTAAATTTATTCACCTTTATCCACACAGAGGAAAACTGATATCTTCCCAGAACAAAATGGCTTTCTTAATCTTTCTGTTTTCCTGTCTTGTACTGAAATATGTCTTTCTTTCCCCCTTATCAAGTACATGACACTTCCTTTATTGATCAAACTAATTTCTGAAATCATACAAAAAATATAAGAGAAATTAAAGAAGAGACAAAGTGCAAAGAACTGTATTAATATAAATGAAACAGAGCAGCTGGAGAAAGGCGATAAAGAAAAAGAAAACAACAGCAATATAAGACAGCAACGTAAATCACACAGAAAGTAAGAATGAAGATGTATTAAGGAAGAGAGAAGGTGGAAAAATGGCATCTGGGAAAGGTCATAGGAGCTATGGGCAATTTAAACACCCTTAACTTTCTTAATGGTGTGCAGCACACCAAGGTGGCAGAGGTGCAACCTGAGAGAAACAACTGCTGTCTAATTTAATCCTTCCAGGTATTTATTCAAAAGTTATTAGTTGTCGTCCCCAGGGGAGCCTGTAAGATTGTCCAATAGAATGTAAGGGAAACATAAAACAGATGCTTCACAATGACTCTTTTTAACTTGGAAGCTATTTTTTTTCCCCTTGTTACATCCTTTGTCACTTCGCAATCTTGTTCTTTTAACAGAATGTGTAGTATGAGAAAGTTTTGGGGAAAAGGAAGGAGGATTTGTGTTATTGCTTCATTAATTATAAAAATTAAAGAATTAGTGAAGCTTCATGATATACTAGATCAAAAATGTAATGATAAAACATATCCCACAGTAATATTTTAAGAAAAATAATGCAGTTATCCTAATTATAATATAAAAACAATTATAAAAATCATGAGGGTTTTGGAATTAATTCTGGAAACCTCAAGAATTATGGTGACTTAGACATTCAACAGGGTGAACTCAGTAAGGGTTGACCACTGGTCCATAGAACTTTCAATAAAGTCCGCTTATTACTTTGTATCAACAGACTTCCAGCTTCAGCTGAAAATAATGTGCTTATTCACCAATGGCAGCTTAAGGTTTGTGCAGGGATCATTCCCGAATCTGCTGGCAGTGCTCATTCAGTCAATTTGAAAGTGACTTTGTAAAGCTACACAATGTGTATGAAAATGCAGTGGCTGATTTTCCTCATCTGCCTTAGTGGTCACAGGAAAGTCCTTTTTCTTTGTGTCTCCCATGCAATAATCCTCTGGTTGCTGGTTTAATTTTGTCTGTTTCTCTCTTTAGCAAGGGTGGATATTAAGCAGCAATTTACCTAGCCTCTGGACTTTTCCCTTTTAAACATCCAGTTCTTTATACTGGTATAGCAGTGTCAGATCTTCTTAGGTTACAGAATCCCTTGAAAGCCCTATGTACTTATATATGCCTATTTCCGGGCAGAAAGCAGAAACAAATATATGTGGCTGTTCTTTAGACAAAAGAAACCCAAAACATAGTGTTTGACAATTAGTTGCAGGAAAATTGCTTCTGTATAACTTAGTGGAACTTGAAGATAGCAAGAGAGCTACACAGAAATTGCATGTGTACTTTCATATTCCAGTGTAGCCTATATTTTCCTTGTTGAAGAATGAATGCCAATATACTGAAATTGGACAATTAATGTTAGGGAGTTACAGACAAAAGAGATACAAAGTTAAAATTCTCAGTGTTAGGATTAATCTTTAGAAAAATATTTCAGTCATGAAATAGGCAGAAGGAGAGAAAAAAGGACCTCTTTCCCTTTTATTAATTTTTACTCATATTTTCAACCCACTGGTTAGGAACTTAAATGCTGCTGTTGACTACTGTAGACATCTGTGTGGGTGTAGAAAAAGACCCAAGTCAATGAGTATGAAGACATACAGACAAAAAGATAGAAAAATCCAGGTAGAAGTTTAAGAAAACCATCCTCCATTTTATACTGTTATACTTAATTTTCAAGATATAACTAAAGAGATCAGTGCTGGGAACTATCTTTTTAACAGTTAAATAACTAGGCTGCTTCTGTAGCCATTCAGCAACAGTACTGAAAGTGTTCAATGCAAATGTTTGACTGAATTGACTGTACAGCTAGATTTATCAAAACTGAATTTTCATTAAAAAAAGTTAGTTGCATAAATTTAATATCACTCGTGTGCACCAATATCTGTAGAATGCTACATTTCAACATTCTAAGTCTTTTCTGTCCTGAAGATGTAATCTCTCTGAAAATATTCCTGTATTATGAATCTTTTGGAGTATATGTGACATGAGCCATATTTTTAAAGGTATTTTGGTGCTTAAAGATCCATGTGAGTACCACAGCTGGGTACAGCATTTTTTTTTAATGGAGATAAGGATGTCACAAACACTCTAATTTAATAGAATTTGGTAAAACTTTCTTGTCCCACATCTCCAAGAAAACCAACCTAAAAGCAATTTTCAGGTTTTATGGTAATGTTTTTCATAAGAAAATGTTGTTTAAGTATTTTTTTAAATATTAATTTCAAATGTAAAAAAGATGAATTCTTTAGACTTCTGCCAAAGTGGCTCAAAACCTCTAAATCTGCACCAGGATATTTTAGTTTGCTTTGAAGAACAACATTTTGACTGACCTAAACAACTTTTTTTTGAACAACAACAACAAAAAATCTATATTCATATCCATGCATGTATCGATACATAATATAATATGCATATTAATTATACAGCTGTTTACCACCAATTGTCCCAGTTTTCTCACTGTGCATCTTAAAAGCTAATAGCTTTTTATTTTATTAGATAATATTAAAATGATTTCTGAAGATTCCAAGGAGCTGATACAAATGAGGTCAGCAGATTTTACCTAATCTGCTTAGGTGTACGTCTGAACAACACATTAGAGGAGTCTTTTTTTTCAGGCACATTAACTTTATTTTAAATCTAATATGTAAAGCAGAACACAATACAAACTGATGTCTTTAGGAACAGCTACTGAGAATAATAATATTATGAGTTGATATGCTCTATTAATGTTGTCTTGAAATGATAAAAGGTTGGAAAAATAAAATGTGAAATTACAGGGAGATAATGAGAGGACAAACAAGGAGATCTAAGCTCCTTAAACAAAAGGTCTGAGTAATAGTATGAGGGATACTTTTTAAACTGAGAAATATGACAGTAAAACATTCTGATTGTCTTATTTCTTTTGGTACATGAGTAACACTAATAGATAAACAGAAAATAAGATTTAAGATCTCCCTAAACTCTCCCCTCGTTAAAAGCCCAATAGGAGTTTTGATCTGTCGACACAGTATGAATAGAAGCTATAAAGATCACAGCTATTTGTGTCATTTATTTTAGCAGTAACAAAAGGAGTTGGATATAAAGAACATAGATACGAAAAACAGATGGATTACTCAGGGGTAATAAATTAACATGCATATTATGAGTGGCAATGGAAAGGTATTCCACTTTGGAAAAGTAAACATTCTTATTCTGATTTTTCTCAGCCTGAAAGAAACACTGAAGCTGCCAATTTAAAGGTTAAGTTTGTGGTTTTCACCTTTAAAAATTCTCCTTTTCAGTAGTTCAAACCCCCACAAGATACACGTGCATCCAACTCAAACTCACCATGAAAGGTCAAAACATTCTTAACTTCTTGTTTAAACAAAAAAAAACGTTGTGTTTTTAGTTCACAAAACAAAGCTACACAAATGTGTAGAGTCAAGAGCTTTATGAATGTAATTCCAGTCTTAAATAAATTGTTCCTTCTTTCCAATTTTCAGGGAGTAATACTCCCCAAAGGGACAACCTGCTCTTCTTAGATGGTGCTCTTTACTCTGATCAAGATCTGTTTAAGTACATACTAAATTAATGAAAACTGTATTAGTTATTAGCAGCATCCAGATGGTTCTTGGTGAAATCTGAGACAATGTAGAATTTATGTGACTTCACTATAAGCTTGCTCAGAATTACTAAAGGAGCTGTAGTTTAGCGGAGCAAAGCAAAGTTCTGCCTGTATCTGTTGATTTATATATTTAGTGTTGGACTCTTACAATTTCTGTGTGAATCAAGTACACTGAAGTGCTAATGACTTTGATGGAATTTCGTTTAGATCTCAGAATAATTTTTTTAACAACTGTCTTCATCAACACTGAAAATAAAGTATTAGTAGGCTTT
Organism: Rhinoptilus africanus; assembly: GCA_013400135.1. Lineage (NCBI taxonomy): Eukaryota > Metazoa > Chordata > Aves > Charadriiformes > Glareolidae > Rhinoptilus > Rhinoptilus africanus. The sequence goes on along the minus strand of VXBO01008426.1, from coordinate 22,673 downwards.
GTAGCCTGAGATATGATAAATCAGATTGTCAAACCGTAGTGGCCATTAGGACCTTGGAGATGTAATGGAGATGTAATTTCCTTTAAGATCCCTGAAAGTAGTGTGTTCCAGTAGAACCTGGCTGAAGAGTTTCAGTTTCATCTCCATAGAAGAAAAAGCAGGATTTTTACTTATGATTGATCCATTTTCTTCAGATCATAAAAGATAAGCAAAGAAAAAATGTGCACAGAGATATACGGACTTTGTTCTGCTGAGATTTTCTGTTAGTGAAGTTTTGACTTGGAAAAAAATCAAGGGCAATTCTTTTGTCTTCTGTAGTGGACGGCGCTCGGAAGAACTCGCAGTGTCACGGAAAGTTAGGGGCATGGAACCTCCCCTAGGTGTGACGACAGAGAAGAGGTGGTAACGAAGGTCGTAAAGTATATAAGGTAGTGCAAGCCTGCAATAAACACCATTTGTAGCATCCTCATATTGGTGTCAGTGCTCTTTGGCCCAGAGACAGGCAGTAGTGTCTCTGTGTCATCTCAGCCGAAGGAGGTCAGTTGCTGTTCGTGCAACAGTCTTCCGCATAGCTAGCTCCTCAAAACTATCACCATTCAGACGGATAAATGGCATGGACAAATGTAAACTGCTTATCTCCAGAAGATTTTTTTTTCTTTCCAGGACAACTTCACTTTTGAAAATTCTATATAGTCTCTGTTCATTTCCTCTAGAACTTGGTCTCCATATGATAATTTCACATGCTTATTTTCAACAGTAGCTAACTAATGATGTTAAACAGTCCTTTAATGAGGGGAACTATTAAGGAGGACTTTCAATACAATGCCCACATGAGAATATTTTAATCATTATTTCATTACTTTAAGTGTCTTTACATTAAGATGATCAGAAGCCTGGAGCACCTCTCCTATGAAGAAATATTGAGACATTTGGGGTTGTTCAGCCTAAAAAAGAGAAGGCTCTGAGAAGACCTTATAGCAACCTTCCAGTACTTAAAAGGGGCCTACAGGAAAGACGAAGAGGGTCTCTTTATCAGGGAGCTCTAGGTGAACCTGCTCTGTCAGGGAGGTTGTACTATATGATCTCCAGAGATCCCTTCCAACCCCTATCATTCTGTGATTCTGTGATTCCGTGAGTGTAGTGATAGGACAAGGGGTAACAGTCTTAAAATGAAAAAGGGGAGATAGATTAGATATTAGGAAGAAAATCTTTACTGTGTGCGTGGTGAGACACTGGAACAGGTTCCCCAGAGAAGTTGTGAATGCCTCATCCCTGGGAGTGTTCAAGACCAGGTTGGATGGAGCTTTGAACAACCTGGTCTAGTTGGAGGTGTTCCTGCTCATGGCAGGGGGATGGGAACTAGATGATCTTTAAGGTCCCTTCCAACACAAACAGTTCTATGATCCTGGTTTTTAGATGGAGACGTCAATTGGCTACTTCAGGGAAATAAATTTTCTTTGGCATCTCTCCTTCTATTTCTTTATTTTTTATTTTGAGCTAAATTAAAGCATCCAAAATATGAACCTAAACCTAATACTGGCAAATACCGTCCTTCCAAAAACTGTTTTGAGAATATTAAAATTTCCAGAGGAAAAAAGAAACATCTTTGAAAATAGTGAGAAAGATAAATGGATAGGTAGGTAAGTAGGTAGGTAGATAGATAGATAGATAGATAGATAGATAGATAGATAGATAGATAGATAGATAGATAGATAGATTTTCAATTTATATAGTTTGACTATGTTCCTGTGAAAACCTGATCTATTTAAAATAAAAGCATGTCTACAATGCATTATGATATTCTTATTTCTCTTTCACTTTAACAGCAGTCTGAAAATAAAGAGGTAAAGCTGACTGCTATATGAAATGGATGACTTTTTTAAAGTCTGCGCTCAAGATGTCATACCCTTAGGAATCAATAATTACAGCTATTCAGCTGAATTGTTGAATGTGAGAAAATAACTATTTTTTTTTAACAATGGTATTGAAAGACTGGGGTTTTTAATGTTTTTATAATATTACTATTCCAAATTGTCTTGGGGCTGCAAATTTTCCATAGCTCTAAGAATTAGGCAGATACAGGATAACAGTGTTTGGGGAGACAAAATTAATTTCAAGGTTCTGAATTTCTAAGGCTGACTTTAACAACTACTATTAGTGACTTTTGTACCAAAGAACGGAGAAAAAAATGACTGGGTCATTATAAGCTCTTATATATGAAAATGATCTAGATTTTTGTTTGAGAATTGTTTTATTGAAGGGAGATTTTGTCAGAAAAAATGTATGTTACTAATCTTTACTTGCAGGCTTTATGGCTTTACTCACCAAAGTCTATGGTTTTGATTATAATTTAAAGAGTAGTAAAAAGGTCTAAGGCATTATCATCAATATCTTTGTAGTCATGTTATTGAAACTGACTAGCTACAAAGGTTGGTTTCTTTTTCTTTCTTTTTTTTGGTTCTTGAATGGAAGACTGGACATCACTGTTTACAAGCTGAAGGGACCAACTGGTTATAGATGGCAATAATTAGTAATGGCAATCCTCTAATTAATACTCAAATTCAATTGAGACCTTCAGCTGCATGCATATTAAATTGTCAGATGTTGCAAAATATTTCATGCCATTTTTCAGTAAACAAACATGTTTGTATGTAGAATGTAAGAAGTGAGCTCAATCTTGTTGTCTATAAAATCAGTGCTAACAGGAGTAAAAGTCATTATGCTGCAGCAAAGAAGGGCTAGTGGCTTATCTACTCTTCAACAATATGTTTTATCCAAATAACAGTACTGTACTGGGATTAACCTACAGAGCAAGGTGCTTCCTTCAACTCTTATGTTGCATAGCTACTAGGAATTAATTAAGTAGAAATTTCACTGGCACAAAAGACAGTTGCCACCACATCGTAAATTATCCAACTGGAAACATTTTAATGCGGAAAACAATCCAAAATCAAACAAAACAAGAAAAAAAATTTAGGAAAATTGAAAGTAGGGAAGTAAGGAGAATGAAGATCTCTTTAAGATAGTGATATTAAAGAAGCAAAAACAGAAACAAAAAGGCTGTTTACTACTACAAGTTCTTACACTGTACTGGTAATTGAGCTGCATATCATCTCCAAGAGTCTAATTCTGTGTAATATAAAATAATGACAAACTGAGGCAATTTTCTACTTAATTTGTGAATATGCACATTTCCTCTTACAGGAACAAGAAATATGTTTAAGTATAAACTAACATCTTAACCTGACTTTTGTATTTCTACTAGAGAGCAAGAATTGATATATTATTTTTTTTTTAATAGTTCACATTCAGTGGCATTGAAAAACCTCTCAAAAGATACTACCAGAACTTCGTGTGTGCGTGGCAAGGTTTTGGTAGTGGGAGAGTACAAGGGTGGCTTCTGTGAGAAGCTGCTAGACTTTCCCATATGTCCAATAGACCCAATGCCAGCCAGCTCCAAGATGGACCCACAGCTGGCCTATTAGCAATGGTGGTAGCACCTTTGTGATAACCTTTTATTGCCTTAAAAAACAATAAAATTGCTATGTAACAGCAGACGGAGTAGAGGAGGAAGAATATGTGGGAGAAACAACTGTGTAGACACCACGGTTAGTAAAGAAGAAGGTGGAGGAGGTGCTCCAGGTGCTGGAGCAGAGATTCCTCTGCAGCCCATGGTGAAGACCATGGTTAGGCAGGCTGTCCCCCTGCAGCTTGTGGAGCAGATATCCACTCTGCAGCCTTTGGAGCAGGTGGATGTGACAAATGGAGGCTGTGACCCTGTGGAGATCCTGCACTGGAGTTTGCTCCTGGGAGGATCTGGAACCCAATGGAGAGTAGCCCATGACGGAGCAGGTCTTCTGGCAAGCCTTGTGGTCTCGCAGGGGACCAATGAAAGAGCAGTCCATTCCTGAAGGACTGCACCCCGTGGAAGGTACCCACGCTGCTGGAGCAGTTCAAGAAGAATTGCAGCCCATGGGAAAGACACACATTGCAGTAGTTCATGAAAGACTGTTTCCCATGGGAAGAAGCCACACTGGAAAAGTTCATGAAGGACTGTCTCTCATGGGTGTAACACCCTGCTGGAGCAGAAGAGTGTGAAGAGGAAGGAGTGGCAGTGACAACATGTGATTAACTGACTACAAGCCTCATTCACCATCCCCTGGCGCTGCATGGCAGGAAGAAGTAAAGAAAATTGTGAGTGAAGTTGAGCCCAAGAGGAAGGGAGTGGTGGTGGGAAGGTCTTTTAAGATTTTCTTTAATTTGTCATTATCCTACTCTGACTTTTGATTGGCAATATATTAAACTAATTTCCCTGAGTTGAGTCTGTTTTTACCATGACAGTAATTGGTGAATAATCTCTTCCTCTTCTTATCTTGACCCATGAGCCTTTCATTATAATTTTTCTCCCCTGTCTTTTTAAGGAAGTGGGGTGATAGAGAAGCTTGTTGGATAATGGCATCCAGCCAAGGTTAACCCATCACAAAGTCTCAGATTTTCTGAGAAGGAGACAAAACATGTACTGAACCTCTGGTATCTGAGTTTGAAAATGTTAAAAGACAAGCTATGTGATTGTCTGACCATTCTTTTACATAAATACAGAAGGGTATGTTCTACCTACTTATTACATTATCTATATTGCACATATTTGCAATTGCCATTTTCTTGACAATCACTTTATTATTGTAGAAATGCAAGATTTGTGTGAAAATAATGTGCAGGCAATAAAATATTTATCCAGACAGGATGAAAATGCTCTACTGAAATCTAGAGACAGAGAGAGTCTCAGAGCAGCAGAGACATGAACTGTCCGTGCAAGACCCCCCTACCTACTTTAGAGTTGTCATTCCAAAAGCCAATGTCTGAATTAAAACATACAGCAGAAAAAAACTGTCAAAGGTACTTGTGCTAACACATCATGATAATGGGAGTCACTAAAAGCATCTTCAGATTAATTTTTACAAAAAATTTGAAACCACTGTAACAAGATGAGGACACACAGAATATGAAAAGAACATTTTTACTGTTTCCTACTAAGATGATTGCATCTTTTCAAAAATCTCTTGGCGCTGAGATTTGTTTTTTAAAAAATCTATATTTGAAAAAAAAGGAATTGAGGCATTAATATTTAAGAAGATACAGAGTTTTATATCTTTTCCTTCTTTTAAGAGAAAATGTTAGCAACAATGAAGTCAAAAGAGGGAAAGCTTTGGAGGTTAGATCATATTCTCTCCCCAGATGTACACTAAAAATGGCTGTTAACTCTAGGAGTTGTTTGTGTTTGTGTGTATATGTGGATGTGTTATCTGTCTCATAGGAAAGGACAAGCTTTGTAGGTGTTGCAAAATCTGTGTCATTGAAGTGTTATTCCCCATTTGTCCAATATCTTTTATTGCGTAGAACACCTACGCATACCCTGACATGCTTAGCCTGGAGAAGAGGATGCTGAGGGGAGACCTTATTGATCTCTATAACTATCTGAAAGGAGGTTGTAGAGAGGTGGGGGTCAGTCTCTTCTCCCAAGTAACTAGTGATAGGACAAGACGAAATAGCCTCAAGTTGCACCAGGGGAGGTTTAGATTGGATATTAGGAAACATTTCTACACTGAAAGGGTTATCAAGCATTGGAACATGCTGCCCAGGGAAGTGGTTGAATCGCCATCCTTGGAGGTATTTAAAAGATGGGTAGACATAGTGCATAGCAACAGGGTTTATTGATGGTTTTGGTCAGTGTTAGGTTGATGGTTGAACTCAATGATCGGAAAGGTACAACATAGACAATTTTATGATTCTATGATTCTATGACATATGAAGCTTAGGTAACTGAGATAATTATGGACATGTTCTACAGGCAAAAGGTCTCAGCCTCCAGAACCATCAGTTCAGAACATTTAAACTTGCACTGAAGTTAAAAATAATAGTGNAAAGGAAAAGAAAAAAAATTAAAAGAAAAACTTATAGAGTAAACTTTACTTTCATACAAAACCTTCCACATGAAAAGTGATAGGAAGCATTTCATAAAGTCAGGGCACAATTCTGTTCCCAATGAATAAAATTATTCAATGGTAACACCTCAATAAACATGTACTAATCCATAAAACAGCTAATACCCAACCATGGATATTAAAATGTGCTTTCTTCATAGATGAAAGACTTGGATATAAGAGTAATCACTTGTCTGCCTTTTACTATCATACTAGTAGGTTATTCTACCAGACTGAGTATTTGTGCAAGAAAAAAAAAAAAAAGTAAAGGAAAAAAAAAAAACCACGTTGTGGTGATTTTTTTTCTCTT
>VXBO01008426.1:0-10735 GCA_013400135.1 Rhinoptilus africanus | reverse complement strand
TAGGTCTCTTTAGCCTGGAAAAGAGGCGTCTGAGGGGGGACCTAATTAACACTTATAAATACTTGAAGGGTGGGTGTCAGGAGGATGGGGCCAGGCTCTTTTCAGTGGTGCCCAGTGATAGGACAAGGGGTAACGGGCACAAACTTGAGCATAGGAAGTTCCACCTAAACATGAGGAGGAACTTCTTTACCTTGAGGGTGGCAGAGCACTGGAACAAGCTGCCCAGGGAGGTGGTGGAGTCTCCGTCTCTGGAGACATTCAAAACCCACCTGGACGCGTTCCTGTGTAACCTGCTCTAAGGTGGCCCTGCTCTGGCAGGGGGGTTGGACTAGATGATCTACTAAGGTCCCTTCCAACCCTATGATTCTATGATTCTATGATTCTATGATTCTATGTCTATGTTCAGCTACAAACATTGGGAGAATGATGATGAAAATTTTTGCCTATAACAGACTGAATTAAATTACTCTCAAGAGAATTTCAGCAGGCAGTCTCCTCTTATACAGCCCTCTGGTGACAGAATTCATGAGAAAGAAAGTTGTAAGGCCTGATACTACTCTATCAATGCCAACTGTAGGGCATACTAGGGATATATGGGCAGAACTAATCTGGAAAGCTTGCAGTAACTACAGTAAGACAGTTCAGTGTCTCATTATCACCAACATCCTCCACTGTATTGTGATATTGAAGAATAGCTCACAAAAAGTCTTTCAGTAAAATTCAGCTTTATCCACATTTTGGTTTTTGCAACTACAAAAAAAATCAAAGTAATCCCAATATGGTTTTGCTTTTGTCTCCATACTTGTGTTTCCTGTGAAGGGTATTTGTCTTGATAAACTGCTAGGGAAGATAGCATTGTGGTACAATGGAAAGGAGGTAGGCAACTTGAGTGTATTTAGCATCAACAGTTACTACTTGACAGAGGCTGTTTACATCACTGGTAGAAAAGTCTTCTATTAATAGGATTTATAAAAATACATTAAAAACCACATTAATCCTGGAGATTAGTCTTGATCTCCTGTTGCTCATGTTCAAGTAGAGAGGATTTAAATACTGTGAATATTCAGTTAGCACCTGACTATTATTCTAGTTGAAAAGCCTGTTCTCATGTAGCAGGAGACATTTTACCTGTTTTGTCTCTTTTTCAGCTTCTTTTCTACTTGCTAATGGTTACTAATTATTTTGAACATTTCTTCTTAGTTGTAAGGCTACTTCATGAATGCTTAAACTCAGTCTAGAAAATAACATCACAAAAATATTTCTGAGCATTTCTTATCTTCATTACTGTGCTTGTTACTTTTTAGTGTCTCCCTGTTTCTGATAATTTGAAAGAAATTTAACTTTCCGTCAATACACTCAGATTCCTGTGTTAACTTAGGCACAAGTATAATGGTAGTTGGTAAATGTCTTCTAAATTTTAAAACTACAGTTTTATAGTAATCCATATTGATAACAATGTGCAGATGAAAATTTAATCTCCTCCAGATTTTTTCAGTTTCCCTCTCTGTGTTTCAGTGCTGAAACGGCAGGAATACAATAAATTGGCAAAGGAATACAGAAAAGCAATAACATTGACACAAAATTATTTCCCTACTTCCAGCAGATTACCTCATCATTCATTCTTAAAGAACAAAAAAAAATATTATTTTCTGTAATATATTTAATTGGACTGATTGAAGGAATTCAGAAACCAAGTACAACGTACTTCAACAACTATTACTGTCTTTTATATATCTCCTATTTTATTACATGTGGGTGGCCTGATGAACTTAATAATTTGAATTAAATAAGAAAAGCATTTTGTGTTTTCAGAACTTTGTAGACATCAAATCTTAGATGTTGAACTGGTAAAATGGACACCAGATTGAAACCAAGCCAGGTCTTCTCCTTGTAGAGAGGAACTCCTCTGAATTTTCACCAACTGCATTGACATTATGACAACCACCTTCTTCAGTGAAGGAGAACAGGCAGTGTTTTTTTCAAAGCTCTGTACAGCTATCATTCCTAAGACAGTAGAGCACTTATGTATTTATTTGTACTTAAACATGTGACAGGCTACTGAAAAGCCAACTAGCATATTCCCATGACCAAAGACTTGGATGATTTGGTTGCCAAAGCCTGACCTTTAAAACCTTTGAAGTCATTGAAAAGTCTGTATTAGTGGCTTTTGTTGGGGAACTTTTATTTTATCCCTTGAGGCAAATTGAACACAGTTGTGCTTAAATATGAAGTGATTTAATGAACAATGCTTTAGATAGACTCTCACTGCCATAAGTGGTTCCACAAGGAGTCTGTAAAGATGCAGCACAAGCCAATTCTTTATATATATTGTATCGACAACAATTATACAAGCATAGGCATTGGGCACCCCAGAGCCAGTTCTGCTTACTAAAAGTAGCCCCTGAGCACTTGATCTCCATGATTCTGACAAGACAATGCTGCAGCTGTTGCTTATCTCATCAGCAAGGGAACATTCCATTCCTTACTTGGAATCCTTCTGTCTCTGTTTCATGGCATAAGCATGGTTCCAGACAGCTTAACCCCTTCTGCAGTTGAGCCTTCTTGCCCTCTATGCCAGATCATTCCTCTGTCACAAATTACCATTGCAATTTCCCCTTAACTTTCAATAGTCTTTACAAGAGATCTGCCATCAATTAGAAATATCTGTTATTCATAGACTTCACATTAACTGCCTCCAAGGTCTAATGATGCTTGGAATGAAACAATAAAACCTAGGGCCCAAATGCTGCTTTATGACTTTCAGAAGGGTCAAGCTAGGGAGTACCTAAAAGAAATGCATGTAAAGAGTAGGAAAGTGGCAGTTATGTTCTCAGCATCTGGAAGACCCAGCTCCTTCTGGGTATTTTCTTTGACAAACTGTTCCTGAATGTTCTGTAATTTATGGTAGGCATTGGTTCCTCCTTATTTCAGTTTTTCTGCCACATAAAACACTGACATTCCATTTCTGGATAGTATCAAGATGATCAATTTCCTGTCAGCCCACCTCATAGCATATTACAGCACTCTGTATTTCTCTCTCTGTGTTAGTCCATCACTTCAAACTCCTCCCCAGTCAACACTAGAAGACACAAGCTATACCTAGCTCATGGATTTAGCAGATCCATGTCTCTTTTTTTCAGTCACATTGGTTTTTTTTGAGCAAATATGTAAAATGTCTCTATTCAGCAAAGCTGTGATGGCCAGTATGCTGTACTTTTCTCCAAAGCCAAGAATACAGCTCAATATTTCACTGCAGTCAACTCTATATTTTATTATAATCTAAATTTACAATTATATGCAACCTCACATGCAGCAGGCAGAATGAATGAAGGAAGAAAAAAATTATCATTATTCTTTATAACATGGAAGTAAAACCATGTAATGTGTTCTCTTATTTGGCTCAGCTGCAGAAAAGCAATTTTTTCTTGAAGGGTCATTGTTAATTCTGGATACTTTCTGATTTTTGAATACTGAATATAATAATATAATATTGGAATAAAGAATCAGTTATGTGATATATCCATGTAGACAAACTGAGAAAAATGATTTAAAAATCCATAAAGCACAACTTTTGTCTACTACTGAAAACCTTCTACAACCTCAGTGCAGATGTTGTAGTTTTGCAGAGACAAACCCACTTCACAAGTGATTATAAAACATGCAGTTATAGTGATGTTTATAATTTCTCTTATTAATGTCAAATTTCATTGTTGGTCTTAATATTTCTAAAAAAGAATTACTTTATGACAAAAGTGTTGGCCTGTTATTAGTGTAATTAAAACAGAAATCTGACAATATTGGTATTGTGAAGACTATAAAAGCTTATTATTTGTGGATGCTGACACTGAAGAAGGTCTTGAAAGGAAATAATTAAAAACACAGAAAAAAAGAAAGTAATCATAATTCTGTAAATATTTGTAGGCTAGACTGAAAACAAAAATCAATGATGATTGTGTTTTTGCTCCCTCCAAATCCTACTGTAAGACTTATTAAAAAAAAATAATTTAGTACACGAAAACTAAAGCTTCAGCCAATCGATGCTGATTAGATTTACAGGTTTACTGCAGTTTTTATAGTTTTCATCTAAGCATTTTCTCCTAGATTATGTTTCTGGACAGATCTATACAATAGGAATTGCTTTAATCTTATTTAGTGACAGGCTGACTACCACCATGTAAGGCAATTTAGCTTTCACAAAGCCCAGTATTACTTCTCTCGCTCATTTTTAGCAAAACTCACTTGGTTTCAAGTAAAAGACATCGTACAGTAATTCTCCACAAGCAGGCCTGGAGTGTGAATTTTCTGATCAATGCCTATCTACAGGGATGATCATTTCATCCTGTTAGATTTTTTGTGCTCCAATGAACAATACACTTATAAAATGTACGCTAACAGTTGACGTCTACATGCATCTTTGCTGAGCTTGCTGAGCTTTCCAGGAACTGTGTTTGTGAAGACTATCACCCTACCCAGAAAAAAACCTCACCGCTAAACAGAGCTGGAAAAGCATTTCCCATTCTAGTATGGGCTTTTACTCTTGTGGCATTATCTGGCAAAAGGGCAAGTGATACATATAGTTTCTTGACTTCTCACATCACTTACACCTGAGGGTCACAAAATGCTGAAAGATGGCAATTAGCTGCAATTTATAACCAGCTGAATCTTGCTGAAATGATCTAGTGCTTCTTGCTGAACCGCAAACAGATCTTAGCCAGACATTCTGCTATGCCTGGCCTTGCAGCTGAGACAAAAAAATCTTTGCTCCCTTTACAGATTGCATTTTTAAAAATTAAAAGTATTCTCAGTAATCGGCATCCAGAGTAATCTTATTGGAGAGCTCTGAAATTGTGATGTACCTTTTAAATGTCTATTAAATTGTAGCTCAGAATTTTGTAAGCAACATGGGACTTGAGTTTATTGTAAAGATCTGTCAAATCATGACCTAATAAAGAAGAAAAAATAAATGAAATACAAAGTCCTAGTGAATGAAAGAAGATCTCATCTGAAAAGATATTTGTTAAGAAATTAAATTACTTAGTATTCGCTAAGTTTGTGCACATGCAGTTAATATATTGATTGCTTAATTAAGATTAGCAAAATTATCTGGCAGCAACCAAGGTTTAATCTAGTCCTTCTTGACTGCTTCTGAGCTATTCTGTGCCACACCAGAACTCTTGAACTAGGTGGCATACGCCTTTAAACATGTATTTAATTACTAATAGCTATTATAATTAGCCTATTTCTTCCTGTTTAATTTTCATTTCAAATTATTAAAATGGAAGTCACATGGTCATTATATGGTGAAGGAGGCCAGTAACTCCAGCACACCTCTCATTGCTGTTCCACCATGCTCTCAGTGTCTCACATGCAGCTTCTACTTCTGGTCCTTAATAAAACCGCGAAGTATAAGCAACCCAACCTTTCAGCTCTCTCACATCCTTGTCATCACACACTGCCTGCCCCTTAAAAGCTCTGCACATGCTGAAGCCATGCTGCCATATAAATGCACTGTCCCGTANTGGTCAAGGGAGGTGATTCTACCCCTCTACTCAGCTCTGGTGAAACCCCACCTGGAGCACTGAGTGCATCCCTGGAGTCCTCAGCACAAGAAGGACATGGACCTGTTAAAACAGGTCCAGCAGAGGGCCACGAAGATGACCAGAGGCCTGGAGCACCTATGTTATGAGAACAGGTTGAGAGAGTTGGGGTTGTTCAGCCTGGAGAAGAGAAGGCTCCAGGGAGACCTTATAGCAGCCTTCCAGTACTTAAAGGGGACTCACAGGAAGGATGGGGAGAGACTCTTTATCAGGGAGTGTAATGATAGGACAAGGATTAATGATTTCAAACTGAAAAAGGGTAGATTTAGATTGTATAATAGGAAGAAATTCTTTACTGTGAGGGTGGTGAGGCAGTGGAACAGGTTGCCCTGTGAGGTTGTGGATGCCCCACCTCTGGAAGTGTTCAAGGCCAGCCTGGATGAGACTCTGAGCAGCCTGGTCTAGTGGGAGATGTCCCTGCCCATGGCAGGGGGGTTGGAACTAGGTGATCTTTAAGGTCTTTTCCAACCTGAACCATTCTATGATTCTATAAATGTGGGTCTCTGCCTACGGTGGTGAATCCAGCACCTGACATTGCCTCTCCTCCTACATGTGATTTCAGCCACACAGAAGTAAATGCCGTGTAGCAATGTACAAATTTTCTAAAGAGAGGACTGAAAACCAGTGACATCTAAATTGCTCTTTATATACTATAGGGACCCCCTGCATAGGGGAGGAAACAAATTGATCAGAACTTTTTTATTATTGAAAAGAGTCGGTTCAGGATCTAATATATTCTCAATATTACATATGAACATGAAAGACCATTTCTCCCACATTCTTTTGGGAGCTGCAGTAGAATAAATAGCTCTAACAAAATCTATGATTACCAGTGATTCTGCAACCTGTCTTAGGATTTAAATTGCATGATTCTTTCCTGCTTGGAAATTTTTCTCCGCTTTTATTAATTCACTGGCGATTTTCCCAGTCCATATGAAATATGAGAAGACAGGCATAATAACAAAGATAAAGTTGGTTATAAAAGTGAGCAAATAAGGAGAAACATTGAAAGGCAAGTGATAATTTGACATATACTCTTGTCCTCTTTTACTGTTTATCTGTCTCCCAGTCTTAAGCTCCTTAAGGGAACACTAGGCTAAATCAATGTTGATTTCTTTATGTTCTTATTTTTGCCTCAGTTTTACTGTCAGGAAAAAATAGGAAAGGTTATCATGCAAGTATCTCTTTATCATACCTTCTCTTGTGAAAGTCAGAACCCACATTTTCATAAATAAACCACTGCCTTGATTGTTTCTTTTTTTCCCCTACCAAGCAAACCCAATCTTTCAAATGATCCAAGATCTGCAGTTTTCTTTTAGGGTGTTTCCAGGCTTCTACTTTGGAGAATGCTGGTATTGTAGCAAATGGGACAACTGCCCATCACATTTTCTGTTGGCTGGGGAGAGTGGGAGAAAGAAAGAAAGAAAGAAGGGAAGGAATGGTGGGACCATAGCAACCAAACTGCAATCTAAGGACAGTGACAGTCAAGTTATTTACCAGGAAAAAAGAAAAGCCTAACTGCACACAGGGAATGTAAACAAATCTATGATGCTTGACCCCTGCCCACACAAATTTGATTCCATAGGCCTTGAAAAGACATTATAATGACTATTGGTGCAATGTTTTTTATGCATACATAATATTTTTGTTGTGAGACTTACAATCCCATGTGACATTTGTCCTCTTAATCTTTACTCTTTATGTATAGCTCAAAAGTTCACTAAGGTCAATGGGCGTCTTTAAACAAATAGAATCAGAAGATGATAGCTGCATCACAATTCATATACATAGCTATATACATTTACAGGTGTTTGTGAATATTAAATATCAAATACACTACAAATATGAATAAACAATCAATTCTATGTAAGATATGGTTTATAAATATATTTGCTAAGATTGTCCTCTATTCAGAAAGTTGTCTCTCTTTTTTGGATTTGCGCCCATGGTTCAATCACTCCAATTAGAGTACCTAAAAACTTCCTAACTTACTGATGTGAACTGTCAGGATAGGATATCCTTTCAAATTTTGGAATCAATCATGCTGATGTAATATGTGTCTGTGCATGAGAGATGAGGATCAAATCCTGTGTGTAATACCACTAAACACAAATGGCTTAGGAGGCTGAAACCAGTCTGACTGGAATGATCCCTCCTCGTAAGGCAATTTAACAGCAAAGTCCAGAGCTCAAAGTTTTAATTTTTCTTTTTAAAAAAAAAAGTACAAATAAGAGTTTACTACTAACAAGCGATGTCAAACTTTTGCAAAGAAAACTGAAGTTCAAAGACAGCAAGCGGAAATTGCATCATTTTGTAAAGACATTGCCAAAAAACTTCAGACTATTCTGGAAGGACCAACAATATGAACAAGAAAATGTTTTTTTATCCATGATTCTTTCACCACTGTTTTTTTTAGTAGGCTTTCCAGCAAAATAATGTCTGCTGCAGAGACACTTTGTGTTGTTATTTCTGTGCACTCCAAAATGACACTCCATGTCAGCAAAACTAACTTGCATTTGTAATGAGTGGGAGGGCACAGTTAAAATATTCTACTTCATATTTCCAATCAAAATTCTCAAAGCATTTTCACCTCAATCTAGGCCATCTCAAGGCTGCAGTTCCAATGCTCATGTAGACCAGTACGTCGTGAGTTCCCTCTGGAAGATGCAGCCATTTTGCTTTTCCATGAAAATTATGATAAGAAGAATAGAGCAACAGGAGCTTGGTGAGTTTGCAAGGCTTTCATGAGATGTAACTGGACTTGGAAAGTGAAAAGCAGATGTACAACTCATCCTATCTGTAACACATCCAACAGTAAAGGGAAGTGAAATGGAGAGGAAGGGAACAACTTGCTCAGAGTTACAAAGAGAAGAAGTAAGAAGATTGTGAAAATGTCTTGGGTGTTAGCCTTGTTTTAACTGCAAAATCCCACCCCCCTGGGTTTTTTTTTAATGTAATCCCTCTACAGTATTCCAGCTGTTATGTTATTTAGGTTCTGATGTCTTTTATAATGTCAGTCACAGAAATAGAAGTGCAATCTGTCTTTTTTTTTCATTGATTATGTAACAGCAACCAATCAGAAATGAAATATAAGTACTCTCAGCTGATCCCTAAATAGTTTAAAACTCAGAAATGCTATTTGCCTCAACAGACTTATGTTGATTTAGGGCTGCTGAAGACCTAGTCAGAATATTATTTGAATATAGATGATATACTTTTAATTAAACAACAGTTTTAGTTATCAAATTCAGTTACTGCAGGTGACCAGGAAATAAGCACCTGCATCAGTAAAAAAGATTTTTTTCTCTTATTAAGAAAGAAAATCCAACTACTTCTTTCCCTATGCCATTTTCCTATCCTTTCCTTCCAAAAAAAGAGAGAAAATCGCAAGTAGGATGGATTTGAGATTTGGATTTTGTTTGATTTTTTATTTGTTTTGAATCTTTAAGTAATTTTTTCTGTGCTCAGTAACCATACTGCTTTTGGCTTATTCCCTTGTCCTTGCATCATTCCTGGCTTTGGCTGAGTGTAGAGTGGAGGAAGAGCAAACCTGTCTGGTCAGCTGGAGCTGCTGCCTAGACATCTGCTGAATGTTGTCTTGGGATCGTATTTCTCACTATCCCAAAGCTGAGCCATCTGGTCCTCACCTAACAAAAACTGTGAGATGTCTGTAATTTCTAAAGGCATCAAAAGTGCAAAAATAAGCTATCATATCTCTTATTCCAATGAACATGAATTCCTTTATTTTGAGACATTGTCTCTCCCCATAGCATGTAGTACAAAACCAATGTGGGTTCTTTAAAGCACAGAAGCCTTTAAAAGTGATTAATATAACAATAAAGATGTATTTACAGTGACATGACAAGATGGCTATATCAGACAGCCGCCTTTTAGGTGCTGGACAATTTATATAGATATTAAAATGCTATGTCACAAATTAAGGAAAGAATTTATTGTTAAGAAACTTCATCCATTGGATGCTTTAATAGAACTTCATAAGAAAAAGTACAACTGAATCATTGTACACTGACCACCAATCTGAATTATGAGAATGAACTGAAAAAAATGTGATGTTTGATGAGGCTTCAGGATTTAGATGCAATACTAATTTCTCGAAAAAAAAAAAGTATTTGAGAAGAAATAAGGACAGACCTTTAGAGTGAACTGTAGAGGTAATATTAAAATAAAATATGACTTACTCATGAGGGTGAAAATAAACTTTGTTCTTGGAAGCTTCACAAAGAGCCTATTTGCACCCTATTTCCACATTTTGAGATATTTTGAATAAAGGTGCATTTTCTTTTGAAATGTTTTTATACAGAGATAAATGATTACATAATGGGTATTCATCTTAATCAAATTTTCACCAGCATGTTTACATTTATTATGAGAAATACCGTGTACTAGAAATGGCAGTCAGCTTTCATAAGCCCACTTGATATCAAAAATAACAAACATAGAATTCAAAGATCATTTTTACTTTTAATGCTGGTAATTGTGAGTATAGAGTTACAATTTCTTACTGAAGAGAAAAAACAGTGTTTTCCATGCGTTATCGAGTACAAACATGAATGATATCTGACAGTCATAAGGATTTTACAGGCAATGGTATGCCCCATTGTCTTGTGTGAACTGTTTGGACATGTTGCAAATCATTCTCTTCTGCCAATTTTAATTCATCAGTTGACAATGAGTGCTGAAACATAGACTCAATTACCCTATAAGCTGAGACCTTTATTCTAGACCTTTATTCTAGACTCCTGTTCATTCCAAAGGAGTTTCCTCCAGTGATGGTGGGGGAAAAAAAAAAAAAAGCCAAAAGAAAAAAAAAATCCTCAATTTTTAATTTTTATATTAACATAATGAACCTAGCATTGGAAAAACCAATTCCATACTTCGTATGCTCCTTACACTTATCTTTAAATAACATCTGAGAGTATTCTTGTTGTTTCTGACAGAAGAGCTGAACTTGTTGAAAAAAAGCCAAAACAAAGCACCAACAACATCCTATACCCAGCAAAATCCCTGATTGGCTTTCTCCTGAGCAAGGTGCCTGGAAGGTGGTGGCTGGGTGACTGGGGCTGGAAAGCAGAGACTACGAGGTGGTCATGACGAGCTGGCTGTAGTGACCATGAAAA
>VXBO01008424.1:407897-434584 GCA_013400135.1 Rhinoptilus africanus | reverse complement strand
AGATTATTTTTTTTAATTGTTTTATCTAAATCAGGCAATTTGTTGAAGCTTGTGGTCATGCTCTGGGTGTAAATGAACGACTTATAAAGGAAGATCAGTTGGAATATCAAGAAGAAATGAAGGCCAACTACAGAGAAATGGCAAAAGAGCTTTCTGAAATAATGCATGAACAAGTATGTGCTGAAATTAAATTATACATATTATCATTCAGAACATAGCTGTAATTTTCTTGAGGAGAATCCACTACAGACAAACTGGAAATGTGGAAAAAGAAAAACTCTCATGGAGTGAGATGTAGGCCCTTGCACCTGGGATCTATGCTAGAAATGTCTCCTGACTTCAGAGGCAAGGATGTTATTTCCAGGAGGTTAGGAGGGGCTGAAGATTCATGCTTGATCCCTGCCCTCTTGACATTTTTATTCATTACTGCTTCAGGTTCCTTTTCTTTCATCCACTGTTATTTCTATACTCTTTTCCCAGAGCTGTAGAGTGGCTCATAGTTCATGACCCTCAAGACTTGTATTTCTGGCCCACAAGAAATACCTGTGTGTTCTGATAATATTTTACCTTACAAGCACACGTCTGAGACATATGACCATAATAGCAATTTTTCTTAATCTAGGACCAGTGCATTCTAGTCTGGATAACCAGTTGATACAAGAGGAGCTATGACTTTCTCTTGTCCATACTGTAGGCTTTATCAGAAATCAAATTATCAAAAAAATCAAACTTGAGACCTAGCTGAGGCATTCAGTCTAGCTGACATTTAAACACTCTGTTAATCTTCCAGCTCTTTTTCAGGATTGCATCCTTTAGAGGTACAGTGACTTTATCCATTTACTATTTTTTGACATCTCTAAATTACTCTATCCAATAAATACTTTCACAAAAAGATAGTCATAGGCTTATCTAAGAAAGATTTCCTTTTATTCTACCCTTGCTTAGATGTTATCCAAAACTTTTATGGTGATTTTTTTCTATTCAAAAATGTGTCAAATGTCTAAAGTTCACTTCACACACGTTCTTGCTCTCCATTATTTCCTGATGTGGTTTGCTCAGGTGCCATGTTATGAGTAGCTCTGTGCTATGGTATAATTATGGTGAAGTACAAGAATACAGTGAGCGTATAGGCTTTATTTTCATTCTCTTATTCTTTTGTTATACTATCACAGGGAAAAGCTTACCACAAAACTAACTTTTTTTAACCACGAATGACAGAATATTGTGAAACATTGTCTGTAGGGAATGATGCCATTTTCTCAGAATCCATGTGGTGTTTTTTTTTAATAAAACCCAGTATCTTTCAGATATGCGTGTAGAGAAAAACAGTTTTGAAAGATCCCTGGAACAGGAAAAGAGATTGCTTAGCTGACAGAAATTGGACGGTTTGACTGTGTTTCAATGTGATGAGTTGAAAAGCAGAAAGCAGCGAAGGGTTTTAGAAAGGAGGATAACTGATTGGACAGCTAATTAAGATGAACAAGGTATCTGGGAGAATTAGGCAGCTGTACAGATGACCCCTTCAGAAAAGAGAGGAAACCATTTTGGTCAAATAATTTAGTGATAAGGATAATAAATGAAAGATTAATATTCCCCTGGCATAGGAAAAAGTAAAAGGATATAACAACAGCTTCTACACAAGAAAGAATACTTTGAACTCAATGTAGGATATGTGTGTTTTAAAAAATGCTCAGGTGTGTGAGTTTCCAAAGACTGATGGTAAGAAAAAGCATGCAATGCCTGAAACTTCTGGACTAAATCACATTGTCTAAAAGTAAACTAAGACAAGGAGGGGCGAACAACTGATACCGATAAGATAGGGTGAACAGAGTATGGAAGTACAGCCCTGACTGCAGTGATGTGTGCTATTAGCTTACCACTGTGTTCTTTTTATATAAATGTAATTAGTTGTAAGTAACTAAAACATGCTATGTTGTTGGGTTGGGGTTTTTTTTTAAAAAAAAAATTAGATTGATCGCTCCCCTGAAGGCTTAGAATCATGATGCTCTTCACTGAAGTCTTTAAAAATGTCACCTTGCTGTGTCTGCCTATTGCTGTATTTGGAAAAAGAGCTTCTCACAATGTTTGTTGTAATGTCATTGAAAAAAAACTATTAGCTGTCTTATTGAAAAAAAACTATTAGCTGTCTTATAATAGTGTGGATTTTAAACAATTGCAAAAATTTTGTTATGAAAAATATAGAAAAGAATCTTAACAGATTTTTCTTTTTTCTCCTCTGCTGCTTGCCAATATGATCAGATGGGATGGTAATTAGTTTTCTTTACTTCTGCTCTTAGTTTGTCTAATCTTTATATAATTCCTTTTTTTATAGTATTTCTAATCTTAGCATCAGTAAATTTATAGCTGTTAATAATTGATTGAAAAAAAAGCTTCGGTAGCTTGTGATAAAAATGCTCAAAAAATACCTTTAAGTAAAAAAAAAAAAGGGGGAAGTGGGGCAAAAGGAAGTCTGTTGTCTGTGTGAAAGTCCTTTTGAAAGTTAACAAGAGAAATGAGAGAATCTATTCAAGCTTCCTCTAGAGAGAACAGTGTAATACCTAAATTAGGAGAACTGATGTCAGACAAATAACTACTGCCCTCCTAAATATCATAGCAGATGACTGAAAAGAGGAACCATACCTCTGAAGAAGTTTGAGGCAATTGAGAGTACTAAAAAGTGGAGTTGCTAGGCAGCACATTATGAAGTCGGTTAGCTGTTTTCTAAATGTTTGTGTCATTTTGTAACATTTTGGTAAATACGTGTTTTCCATTTTAAGATTACTCCAGTTGAAGAAAAGGCCAATGTTATGCCTAATTCGATACACATTTTCAACGCCATAAGCGGAACTCCGACAAGCACAACAGTTCATGGGATGCCCAGTTCTTCTTCAGTTGCATGATTGTTTTGTAAAGGAAAGTATGTTCGGGGTTTTTTTTTTTTTTTAAGTATGTGAATTTGCTTCATTGTGTGCAAACTCAGGATGATTTTGAAGCTAAATGTTGGGCACGTGCAAGCTGCGTAATTCATACGAATGTCTCTGCACACTTAGCAAATAGCAGTTACTGGTAATAGTCTTTTAGAGTAAGGGAGCGCACATATATTTTTTAATCTTGCTGGTAATATTTAAAAGTATTCACAATGTCATTGCAGAGATGCGTGTTGGAAAATTATAAAGTTCAAGTTAATTTCTCTTGTTCATTAGAAAGTATTCTTAAAATGAATTGCACATTACAAAAAAATATGTTCGGGGTGATGTAATTTTGCAGATACGTAACATTCAGGTGTTCTTTTTGTGTATGGCACATAGAGATTGATTTCAAGTACAAGAACTATTTTGGGACTAGACAGAGACACTAGTTTTCTGGGTTTAATGGAACTGACGATAGTAGTTTTTGTACCATTTGGCAAATTGTTGTGCTTTATTTTATACCTTGTTGCATTTTGGAGGTATGTGAGCTTAGATCTTATTAAACAACTAAATACAACCAAAGGTCTGTATTAATGAACACTGAGTTACACTAAAATATCAATAGTAGTAAATTGTTCTGTACATATTGTTTGTTAATACAGTCCATACAGTCTGTACATAAATGTATTACATTTCTAAGCATTTTTTAATATCCATGCCAGCTCTTATCCTTCTTCTTTCAGTTTATTGTGAAAATTTGCTCATTCCAAGTATATGCAGACTTTACAGTTCATTTATTCCTGTATATAAATAAATGCAATATAAAGATGTATACAGTCTTTGCTAAGTTAGGTTTATATGCAGTTATTAGAAGAACAAAACTTTTTTTGCCAAAGCAATGGAGTATGTAATTGGTGATCATGGTTACTGTGGTAAATGGTGGTATAATTTAAAGCTTTTTCCATATTCTTATTCTTTTAAGACATTAATTTAGTAATTTTATATTTGGGGAAAATAAAGGTTTTTAATTTTATTTAACTGGAACCACTGTCCTGCTGTAATTAAACATTCTGTACTACATCTATATTAAAAGGAAAAAAGTAGTTACTTTTCTCACTGCGTGCTCTGATTTTTATTTTGGATTTATCCCTGAGGCCGGGTAAAGATGAAAGCTTGATCAAAAGAAAAGCTTGAGATGTAAGATGAGACACAGACACTTCTAGGGTGTATTTCATGTTCTTTGTCAATAAAGGGAATTTAGGTTATTAGTTAAGAGATCCATCATGTTTGACTCAAGTAGAATTAGTTACTAAAGGGTTTTACTCACACGTACAGTTAATACTAGGAAGTCTTCAGTACTTTCCATCACATGACAGTACCCAGATAAATACTTCGAGACAGTGAATCCATGATGCTGTGATGAGAGACAGTTCCCTTTCTCCCCCTCTGCCCTATACGCTTTCACTTTCTTGTTCGTTTATGCAAATGGGTGTAGGAATACTTTGTTACATATCACTCGTAGTGAGTCTCAAAAGGTATTTCATTATTAGGAGAAAATATCTTGTGAAGTTGTTTTGCCGTTCAGGAAGATTTCTATATCAATATATTTGCACTTTGCCCTGGGAGCAGAACTGACAGTTTCCTACAGCTGTACAACACCTTTTGCACCGAGACCTCAATTTCGTGAGGTTGTATCTGCTAGTCAACCTATAAATGCAGTATGTATTCATAAGTGAATATGTATCCGTATATATTTTTATATATAAAATATATGTGTAACTTTTGATTACTTGCTGAAAGTTGGCCTATGAAAAATAGTGAAATGTAGTTGACAAAAGGTTGACATAGATTTACATAGGGTAGTGTTAATGATTAGCACGTGTTCAGCTCCAAGTCTACAGACATTTTGTTTATAATCTTCCATGATGCATTTGTGTGAGAGAACACACCCTCTAATGTATTGATTTGGGTTTAGATGTGCTAAGATTATAATTGTCGGGTTCTACCTCCTGAATAATTCATTCTGTACCAGCCTCCCTTTTCTGCTGTCACTTCCGCAACACACAAATGAAGTATCTCATATAGATTATTTTATTTATGAAGACTTAGGCTCTGTACTGGTTTTGGCTGGGACAGAGTTAATTTTCTTCACAGTAGCACCTATAGGCCACCTTCTGGCTTTGTGCTGAAAACAGTGTTGATAACACAGGGATGTTTTAGCTATTGCTGAGCACAGCGTCAAGGCCTTTTCTGCTCCTCACACCACCCGGACAGTGAGCAGGCTGGGCATGCGCAAGGAGTTGGGAGAGGACGCAGCCTGGACCCTAACTGACCAGAGGGGCATCCCAGACCATATGGCATGGTCTTCAGCAATAAAAACTGTGGAAGAAGTTTGCCAGGGCAAGAGTTGCTCAGGGACTGGCTGGACATTGCTCAGCTGGTGGTAAGTAATTGTGGGTTTTTTCATAATTTTTCTCTTGTGTTTGTTTTTCTTTGTTTTCTTTTTTTTTCTTCTTCTTTTTTTTTTATGTATTAAACTGTCTTGATTTCAGCCACAAGTTTCCTCACTTTTACTCTTGACTCTCTCCCCTACCTCACTGTGGGGGAGTCAGTAAGCCTTCTTGTGAAGTTATACCACAACAGTCCATTTTGGCACCCAGTGTGGGGCTTGAAGGGTTTGAGATAACAAATTTGACCACAGCATGTTAGAGGGAACTTATAATTATTTTACCTTTTTAACAGTTGCTGGTCACAATGTTGATTTACTTGTCCTTGGCACTAGTTTATCTGATCATAGCCATGCTCTTTTTTTTTTTATGCTGTACCTTGAATTTGAGTGCTTGTTAAAGGCTGTATTTGAATTTTGCTATGTGCCGTGCAGTGTGATACTTGGTTGTGTTTTGCCTGGGAGAGCTATGATAAAGGCATTGGCCTTGAGCCTGATCTGGTGTTTGGGTCCTGCATTATTGCCTTGCCTTTACTTCAGGAACCATCTCATGAAGAAGATTAGCAATTACAGTTTTCGTCTTTTCTCCTCCAAGAGCTAATCGGTGGATGAAATGAAAAACAGCACCTTCCTCTTCTTTTCCTGCAGCGTAGATGTTTTCTCTTTACAATAACTCTTCAGTATCTTGAATGTCCTTGGGTAGCCAAAATAATCCTGTGAGCACATTTCAAGAATATGTTTCCAGCTTTTCCTAAGGTTAACCGACTATTTTGGAATATCACATAAAGATGTGTCCCAAGGCAGTATGGTTAGGGGTAGCAGGGCATGTGGGCAGGTGTCTAGAAGGGTTGTCATCTCTGATGGTCTGTCATCTCTGATGAACATCTCTGATGTTCAACCCGAGACAGATGCAGGATCTTGATGTGTGATGGAATATTTGAATAAAGGATACCCTGGCTATGCCAGAGACGCAACTTGCCACCCTGTGCTGGGGCTTGGCCTATGAATGCTAAGGGCTATTCAGCACTCTTAAGGGAGGAAGAGAAAGTTTCTGGATTTGAAGACGTGCAAACAGCCCTGGGTAAAGCAGAGACCCAGCCCTCAACTATATCAGTCACCCTGATAGTTAAGAAGAAAGAATGGAAGCAGAAGTCAGCTCATTTAGTAAGGGAGGAAGAAGCTTCTCCTAAGAGCAGGAGGGAGAACCAAAAGAGGCAGCCTGTTCTGCTGCAGAGCAGTCACAGGAACAGGCGGGAGAAGAGACAGAAATTATAAAGAAGTCAGAAGCCACCTGAGCCTAAGTGAGCTGCGAGATAAGCAAAAAGATCCCAGCTGTCATCCAGGTCTGCGAATTGTCAGCCGCCTTCTCCAATGCTGGCATACTGGGGCCATTAGTCGGGAATTAGAATGTCCTGAGTGACCATCGTAGCCAGATGGAGCCCAAAGTCATGACCTAAATGAACTCGGTGGATGTTTTATGGACCTTTTACAGGGGTGACCCATGGTCTAAAGGAACGATGTCTGTATGTATCTGTAACATGTTTGTAGTGTCTTATATAGGAAAGGACACAGATATTAATTAGCTAAAGCCAAGCTGTTTAAACACAATTGCTTGTCTACCTTGCCTTGGTTTCTCATATATTTTTCTGGCTGTACTGTATAATAATTGTATAGGTTTTGCCTTTATGTATCACGGTATTATAGTCTATTTCTCTGTTATTTCTTATTTAAAATATTTAGGCTGATCTGGGTTATCATACTGCATTGTATCTTGAAGTTTTAAAAATATCAACATGCATTAAACATTTGTACAGGCCAGATGTGTAATATGGACACAGTTTCAAGAAAATTTGGGGAGAACAACTTTTTTGTATACTTCACCAGCAGATATTATGGTGTTTTGTTTAATTTTTCATGTGGTTATTATAGTATAGGTTTTTCACTTATCCATGAGATATGGGGATTTTTTAAATTATTATTTGTTTTTAGCCTGATTCCTTAAGAAAATTCTGCTTATGCAATTCACTCTATTCATCCAACAGTTCGATGTTCTGCCTAGTAAATTTTAAAGCTGTTGACCAGTCTTGATCTTTGCCAAATTCGTCTGAAGAGTTTCTACATGCTTAATGAAAATGCTTAATGGGAGACTCCACCTGGAGTACTGTGTCCAGCTCTGGGACCCCAACATAAGAAGGACATGGACCTATTGGAGCGGGTCCAGTGGAGGGCCACGAAGATGCTCAGAGGGCTGGAGCCCCTCTCCTGTGAGAACAGGCTGAGAGAGTTGGGGTTGTTCAGCCTGGAGAAGAGAAGGCTCCAGGGAGACCTTATAGCGGCCTTCCAGTACCTGAAGGGGGCTACAGGAGAGATGGGGAGGGACTGTTTAGCAGAGAGTGTAGAGATAGGACAAGGAGTAATGGTTTTAAACTGAAAGAGTGTAGATTTAGATTAGATATTAGGGAGAAATTCTTTACTGTGAGGGTGGTGAGGCACTGGAACAGGTTGCCCAGAGAAGCTGTGGATGCCCCATCCCTGGAAGTGTTCAAGGCCAGGCTGGATGGGGCTTTGAGCAGCCTGGTCTAGTGGGAGGTGTCCCTGCCCAGGGCAGGGGGGTGGGAACTAGAGGATCTTTAAGGTCCCTTCCAACCTGAACCATTCTATGATTCAATGTTAAAAAAAGTTGTCTGGCAGAGGTGATAGATTTAAGTTGATAGCATTGCTTATGGAAGCACTGCGATGTGAACATGACTTGCTCCCCAGCTGGCTGATCAGTATACACACAGTGGCCAATAAATTAGCACACGCTTAACTCAAAACCAGTGATACTATGGCTTTCCTTACCCAGATGATAGTATGCTCCATAGAGTCCTGTGGGTAGGGTAGTGTACTGTGGAAAGAAAGCTACATGCGCTGCAGAGGAGAGGAGGTAAAGTTGCAGAAATGAGGAGGCAAATTGGGCTTAAGGCAGGCAGAGATGGGGGGTGTATGGACAGATCAGGAAACCAGGCCTCTCTGGTACATGTGCTACAAAATTCTTCTGTTAAAGATGCTGAGCGTGCTGTATTTTACTGTTGCCACAGTTACACGTAAAACAGCAACTTGTGATGTGATCTTGGGGATCTTTGCAGTTAGTCCCCAGGCAGGATGTGGTAAACATAATGTTAAATCTCACCATAATGTTATAAATATTTTTTAAATAGTATTTAATAAAATTGAATGGTTTCAAATAAAACAGTATATTTAGACAAACCTGGCTCCTAATGAAAACACCAAGTCCAGTAAGTCAGGAATGCTTTTTTTCTAATACCTGGTTTCTTTTCTTTGTTTTCTGTGTGAGAAGACTTGTTTTCAGTAATTAGAAGACATGTAAGTCACTATCTGTTATGAAGGCTATCTGGTGAAGTTTGGGAAAACTAGTGAACTGAAAAACTCTGTATTTAACTGTGGTCAGACCAGGGGTCCTGGGGCTTCTTGGACAAACGGCAGGAAAACGGGAAACATCAGGCAGATAATGACTAACTCCAGTTGTATCTAGAAGTGATCATTTTAACACCTTTAAAATATTTTGATGGTACCTTTTTCCTTTCTGAAGTTTTATATTGAATGTGTAGTGAGTTATTTAAAAGCCATTTAGACTCTAAATATCTTTTGGTCTTGACACAATTAATTTAAATCTAGTGACTAGGCAGTATTTCACTTTCAAGTTAACTGTAGTAGATGGTAGGGGTTTTACTGGCATTTTCTGATTAAAGAGTTTTGTTTCTTCTCACCATGCAGAACTTGTAATTGGTTTTTTTCTGCAAGAACAAGGTGTAATTTGATATTAGTAAAGTACCTTGGGGATGCTACACCTTGTTTCATGGATACCTGTGTTGAATGGTGGAAAAGCACCGAGAGCTTTGCTAGCTGCGTGGTTCTGTTTTGCTGGTTTGTATTATGCTATAAAAGATTGGCTAGGTGGAAAGACGGAATAGAGGAGGCCAAAGGGATTTATGTAAATAATCTTCCTCTGGGAATCCTTAGAGCATCTTTCTTTTTGTATGTGTTGGCTGATTCAACTAATCCTTTGATCAAGCTTAAGGGCTTGGGTGATTTTAAAAGCCATGCAGTTGTGGCTAAAGGGATACGATACCTTTCAAAGCCAACACCTGGATAGAGAATCTTCCTGTCTGTCTTGGGTAGACATGTCTGTTATTTCTTCCCCCAGATATCGCAGCCACAGACTGCGGATTTGTTGCATCCACTTTAAAACAATACTGCATGAATTCAGCTAATGCACGCTTGGGTTTTAATTGCCTTTTTTAAAAAAGAAAAAAAAGTGTCTCTCTGTCCTGTAAGATTCATTGGCACTGCATACCTGAGCAGCAAACGGAGCTTCTTGGGATGGTGATTTCTGTAGCTAGTGCTATATAATCTTTCTATGTTTGTCACTGTGATAGCAGACTTCCCAAAATGTGAATGTCTGAAGAAAATTGACAGAACTGCAGCTGAGATCTTTAATACAGGTTCATGTCCCAAAATAAATACCCTTTTTTTTTAATTGGTTTAGTTTCCCTTTCATAGTTTAGAATTGGTACAAGGTTTAACCAAGCTTTACACAGACATAATTTTCAAATTAATGAAAGTGAGACATCAGATTTTTTTTTCAAGCGTATGAGGAAAAACGGATGTCTACCAGTCTAGAACAGTTATCAGGCTATACATAAGAAAATGCTGGTAACTGCTGAATAAGCAAGTTTGAGCTGGCATTTAGTGTTTGAAAAAATAGAATCTGTAGCCCAGAAGAAATCTGAACAGAAATTGGCTGCATGGTTTTGCTCTAGTCAACTTTATTAGCACAATTACCAAGAGAGAGCTGAAACTTCTGGTACAGCTGTTAAGTAACGTGATTTTCTCAATGGCATGGAAGAGATAAGAAGTTCTCAAGGGCGTGCAGATAACTGTAAGAAAAGAACCTTAGTTAAGCAAAACCATTGGATTCATTACTTATTCCGGAACTCTGTGAACGTTTCCTGGGGAGAGTTGAGTCCAGAGCTGTCTTTCGTTTAGTGAAGCTTTAGTAGCCACCTTTACCATAGTAATCAATAACAAGACACGTAAGGGGACAAACGCCTTCTATAATTGGTCTAATAAAACGGAAGAATCGTCAGTGTAACTATTTAGACTTTTAAAAGGCCTGGGAGAAGAAAGAAAATTTGTCATCCATCAGCAACCTGTTGAGGATTTGGTTGGGGTTTTTTTTTTCGGATTGCTTGAAATTCTATTCCGTCGTCATCACCAGTGCTGGATCCTCGTTCTGCATCCATAATTTGAAACAGCTGGATATTTTCTCATCACAGTGTGCTAGTAGACTGTAAAAAATACATAATAAAGCCTTGAAACCATTTATTTAAATGTGCCTAGAGTAATTTGGAGACTGGGTTTGGTTTTTTTAGTCACTTATTTACTTGAGAAAGATAAAATAGGGGGAGGTGGCACCCTACACTAAAGTTGATTGTTATCTGTTTTGGAGATACTGATAATTCTGAACCATAGAAACCGAAATAGAAATGAAGGAATGCACGGGCTGGGGAAGTATGAGGCGGCCATGTGTTGGCAAAGAGCCGTGTTGTTAAAGCTCAGAACTGGATGATTAACTTGCCGTGCACACACACGGGGAAAGATGACTCACAGCCAAGAGTAAAATACGCTTATGACAATATACTTGTAGAAAACCATTGTATCTAACAATACACAGCTGGTTTGGATAGTGGATTACTATAATTAAATAATTAACATGCTGGATTTTGGTGCACTGGTGCACCAGTGATCAAAACTTGACGATATTTGGTACTAGCTGGCAAGAGATAACCCTAAAAAGAAATTCCCATTGTATTAAAAAAAAAAAAAAAGTAAATCTGTTCAGCTTGTTAATTAAATAAATTGGTAAAAACTGGAAGGTGTAAGAAAAAAAAAAAAAGTTTGTCCTGGTTTGAGGTAGAACCAATTCTCTTTTCAGTAATTTTACTTTTACAAAGTTGAGTGGGTAGACACAAAGCCATGACAGCAAGAGAGGGAAATGCTTTTGCTTTTTGACAAACTGAGGAGAGTGATGAAATACTGACGCTTGAAACAATCAAATATTTAAGTGGAAAGAAGAGGAAACAGAAATTAAAGTGCAGAAAATTGCTAAGGGATTTAAGATGTTGATTGTAAAATCTGCTTCAGACAGATGAAGATATTAAGGCATTTTGCTGCAATACTTGCGAGCTGCAATATAACCTCATTGCCAGGTCAAAGGTCAGATTGTGAAGGGTGGAGATATGGTCAAGGTGGTTACGTTCTGTCTTTAGAAACAGTGACAAAAACTTGGGTTTGCATGAAGATAATGACATATTTCATAGCTCCCTTATAATCCAACGGGAAGTTTATTTCTATCAGGTATTCAGTGTCTACAGGCCTAAAACCTGAAACCAGGCATGAGTAGGAGTTGACGGAAAGGTGTTGGCCTGCTCATGGTCCTTCAGAAGAGACCTCGGAGCACAGAAATTTTGGAATTATGTTCACGTTGTCCCCATATTCAGAGAAAGTGTGTGGGATGATGGTATGCTTGTTGCCATGGTACTGGTGTGAAACACCACACTGGGAGGTCTGTTACGAGATCCAAATAACAAAGGACTGAAATAGGCTTACACAGAAAACAAGTCTGGTCAAACAGCTACCCTCCTCCTTTGCAGAGACTGTAAACGTAGAGACCATTTTGTAGTTCATTGACTGTGTACAGTAGGAAATTATTATGACAAAATTCAACTCCAGACCAGAAGGAAAGGGGAGGTGGTATTTATTTTAAACAAAACCGATCTCAGTCACACAATGTTGACTCTCTCATAGATTTCACTCAGTCGTATTCTCACACCCACGTGCTCACGAGCACCAAGAAGCCCATGACCAAGCGGCCAGACCAGGCAAGATGGAGATCCCCACAAAAGACAAGGATTGGTGGCTCCTGAGTAAATGCCGTGTCACTGGGGTCTTCCTCAGCAGTGGAAAACTTTCTCAGTGTGCTGGTTTTGGCTGGGATAGAGTTAAATTTCTGCACAGTAGCTGGCATGGGGCTGTGCTGTGGATTTGTGATGGAAACAGAGTTGATAACAGGGGGATGTTTTAGCTATTGCTGAGCAGGGCTTGCAGAGAGCCAGGGCCTTTTCTGCTCCTCACAGCGCCCCACCAGCGAGCAGGCTGGGGGTGCACAAGGAGCTGGGAGGGGACTCAGCTGGGACAGCTGGCCCCCACTCGCCAAAGGGACATCACAGACCATATGACATTGTGCTCAGCAATAGAACTTGGGGGGAGGGATGTTGTCCAGAGCAGAAATTACTTGGGGATTGACTGGGCACCAGTCAGTTGATGGCGAGCAGTTAGACTTTTGGCAGAACTTGTTTTTCTTGAGTTTGGCGGGGTTTTTTTATCTTTGTGATTTTTGGTTTGGGAGTTTTTTTGGGGGTGTGCATGTTTTGGTTTGTTGTTCATTTGTTTTTTCTTTTAGTTATGTTGTTGTTTGGGCCAGACTGGCCAAGGAGACGAATGACAGATGCTCTCCCCCACCTCTCTCTCCAGATAGGAGGGAGAGAGGTAGAGAGACTTATGAGTTTAGAAGGAACTAAACTACTTCAATTAAAATATTAATAAAATAATAAAAAGGAAATAATGAAATGCACAATATATACAAAACTGTATGAAGCTCCCAGGATGATGATCACATCACAGGCAGGCACTGGGGAAGTCCCAGATTGGACTCGGCAATGGACAGGAACTGGTTTCCAGATCTGGAGTCTGGAACACTTGGATGAGGATCAAAGACAGAGGAGCAGACAGAGTCCTCCTTGGACACTGGCCATTGAAGAAAGAGGCTGACCCCTTTGATCCCTCACCTTTATACTGAGCATGGGGCAGATGGGATGGAATACCCTGTGGGTCAGTTTGGGTCACCTGTCCTGTCCGCTCCTCCCCGCAGGTACGACCCCTCTGCGCTTTTCTGTTTCCCACTCTCCAATGGGGCAAATAATGAAATTAGCTGACCTTGGTTGTTATAGCAACAAGTATAAGCAGGAGCCTCAGTGCACACCATTCCTTGGCATAATCACGTCTTATCACTCTGAGAGCGAAGAGTTTCTGCACAATATGCTGTTAATTTCAGAGAGTTAGAAGAGGCTTAGCTGCAAATAAAATTACTGAACAGAAAACTGGTTCTGTTTTACCTCAAACCAGGACAAGTTATTAAACTTATCTTTATCTCAACCCACATGTTACCACATTTCTACCATTCTGATTCTCTCCCCCATCCCGCTGGATGAGCTGCTGGCTGGGATAAACCACAACAACCATTCAGGTATTTATATCCTTCAGCTATTGCAATGTGACTTTCTGTCATAACCTCGCTTACCTCATCCCCCCATAAACTGTAGGGAAGTTACCTGCTTTTTTGTGTTTCCTCATTCATCTTTATGGCTGCAGCCTTTCTTCCTGCTGGACTAACGAGCAGCGGACTGGCACATAGGGTGTGCTGCAATCCCACCGCCATCCTCCTGTTCTTGGACCTCGGGTCCTCTGCTGACAAGTCATCCTGCTGTGGCCTTATCGGAGCTCGGGCCTCCTGGTCTTGATGTAAACAGCACATTCCTCAGTGTTTACTAGTTTGATTGCTGCTAATCACGTTCTCGGTTATCAATTCATGCTGTTCCTTCAACCCCGTGCTGCTCCTTGTGCTTTCACGTCAATGATTCCCACTCATGTTTCATTCAAACCAATCTTAAGTGTTTCTGTTTCAGCTCCCTGCAGCACCACGCGATAGTTGGGTAGGAGTGGGCCGTTCGGATAGAACGGGTGTCCAGATGCTGTAGTGCAGCCTGGAAAATGCTTTGAGTGACCATTGATGGAGAATCAAATGGAGGTGCTTTCTAGAGGACTTCCCAAAAGTATTTGCCTCATATTGGTACTATTCAACATTTTCATTTGTATTTCAGAAACAAATTTTTAAAAACCCTGACGATTGAAATTGCATGAAAACAAAAGGCAATCTCTCTTGATTTCAGTTGCTCCAAACTGGGACACTTAAATGTGATATGCTAGTGTTATCACCTACAAAAGCGTACTTCTAGGAACAAGAAATGAAAATTAAACTTACACATTGTCTCTTGGGAAACAGCACCAGTGGAAAGCATTTAAAGATTGTTCTGAATATAGAGCTTCCCACAAGCAAACTCCTGATGTAATTCTGTGTAAAAGAGGACTAATGCAGCAAGTGGATGTAAACGGAATCTGTGATAGTAGCTTCGCCACCTGCCCTGAGTCCTATGAAACCACTCTGCTACTGGGACTAAGGTTTTAAGATGTTGAACTGAAGAATTTATACAAGAGTCACAAAACGCTAAGTTCAAGAAATAGAGAAACATTTTGTATGGTAGAAGATCTTGAGGGGAGTGTTTCGACTTACCAAGTAGAAAATCAAGAAGGGGTGTACAGTACAAAAGCAATCTCGCCAAAGAGTATAGTGGATGCTGCGAGGCTTTTTTCATGTGGTTAAGGAAGGTGTAACAGAGATTGGATGCTGAAGCCAGGCAAATTCGGATTAGAAATTCAAATCAGCCTCTTAATCCCCATTAACCACTACGTTGAACACTACCGACAGTGCTGAATTCCAAAGGTCTGGGCGTTTTCTGTCAGACATTCTTTACAGTAAGGAGGTGTCACATAGCTAATTACTTCTTTATTCCAGGTATAAGGAACCCGGGGTACAAAGCTCAGGCTGTCTGCATTAGTTCAGGGCTAATGGTCTCTCTAAGGTCTAAATGCCGAAGCCAAAATTTGAAAAATAGTGTGAAATGATTAGCTGTCTTATGCTAATGTTAGTTTCTATTAACTTGTTCAGTTTCATGGCTGTTTTATAACAACATTCCAGGAAACCACATGCACGCAATCTCTAACATGATAATTTTAGGAAGTGGTTTTATTGTTGGCTGGGTCTTCGTTCAGGACAGCCTGATGTTACTTATCAAGAGACTTGTGTACAGCTGCCAGACTTCAGCCAGTTGTTAGTCACAGCAGAGGCTTGTACTGCAAGCACTAGTGAAGCAGTTGACAATTTTATGCTAATATTTCTATTTTGAAGCAATTACTCTAAATGCTTGTAAGTGAAGAAATGCCTGAGCGCTTGTTTGAGAGAACAGCATCTCGGATGAATGACAGAGAACTTCGGTCTCGTTCCTTTCCTCTGCCCCCACCTTTCAGGTAGCAGCAAGAAAGTTACTTTATCTCAGTTTTGGGTGCTGCATATCAGCTTCTACAAGACAGTTAAACCATTTGGTCCACACAGCTTGAAAGCTGGATTTTGCCTGATCTTGTTAAAAGCAACAAAGCCCTCGGTTGGTACCTGGAATTCCTCAATCCGGTTTCATACGCAATGTGTCTTGTATCCTAATTTGTCTTTTTTAAACCCTTATAACTTCATATGCCTATTTGATGATGCATGGGGAAGAGCTTCAGGCTTAAACCTTCATTCTCTCACTTTGCTGTTTCTTGGCTGACAATTGTTCCTGTGCAAGCTGCAGGTATCTGACTGGGGCTCTACTGAAAAGTGAGTTAATTTAAATTAATAAGCATATGAAAAAATTCAACAATATATTTCCTTGTCCTCTCTAAATGTAAGAGTCTTTTGCTTACCTGTAGTCCTCCTGGAGCTCATAAATCTTTTATTTTGGCTTTTTTTTTTGCTTTTTCTTTTACCAAATTACAAGTCAACTACATAAGATTAAATTACATGGGAATTACTGCTCAAACAAATAAAGATTTGATAGAAAGCATTTTGGTTTGACCTGTTTCAACCACCTTTTCTTAATCTAGTTGTCTTGTTTGTCTATTTTAATTAATTATTTTTATTCTATTCAATTAAGACATTAATACATATCGGCTTGACTCTGTCCTTAGCTAATTATATCACTTTATGTAAACTGAGACGTGAACTTATCTCCCTCTTTTCCTGGCAGAATGCATTATATTGCCATCGAAGCTTACAAATTCTTCCCCAAAACCTGCACTAAATTGTCCTTTCCCTTTTCATATGTATTGTATGCAATTTTTATCTGCAGTTGTCCTCAGAACCATAATTTTTCAGATCCTCTATTTAACAATAACTATTCTACATTTTATTTATTTATTGGTGATAGAAGAGGGGAAAATTTTGGGTTAAGTTCCAGTGTCATTCAGCTCCCTAACTTTGCCTGAGGCCTACCTTCTTCCTTACTGAAATCTTGTTTCTAGAGAAACTCTCCACTAGGAGAACTGAACCACTAAATAAAAAATGGTCAGTATTTTATCCTCTCTATTCCTAATGTCCTATTGTCTTGATGACAAAACATGTCAGACTGCTGTAAAAAAATTTAAATTTGAGTTACTACAATGAAAGTTAAATAGCAAGTTGAACAGCTATCCCAAATCATTTAAAAAACAATTCATATGATTCCAACTTCACCCCGATACACAATGTGGCAACACCTGTTCGGAGGATGTGGCAATGGTTTCATAATGTACCACTGCGCGTTGCGTAACAGCAGGAGTGAAAAATATACTTTTGATTGTGAGAAGGGGGAAGACAAGTCAGGTGCAGTCTATCCCTTCTGCCAAGGACTAACCTTTCAACCTGACTTTTGTGACAGTTCGTTTTCAGCCGTTTTACTGCTGAGNATGGTCATCCTGTTGTCCACCAGGACTCCCAGGTCCCTTTCCTCAGAGCTGCTCTCCAGCAGGTCAGCCCCCAACCTGTCCTGGTGCAGGGGGTTATTCCTCCCCAGGGGCAGCACCCTACACTTGCCCTTATTGAATATTGGAACTCCATTCTTTTCAGATCTGGTGGCCTTGCCCTGGGGGAAACAAAAAAAAAGAAAGTAAAAAAGAAAAATTGTCTTCTCTGCAAATAAACCATTTAGTCAATGTCTTCACTGTGTTCAGCTCCTCTTTCATAGCACACAACAGCAGCATTCAGGCTTAGAAAATAGTCATAGAATCATAGAATAACTCAGGTTGGAAGGGGCCCATAAGGATCATGGAGTCAAACTCTCTGCTTCTCGCAGGACTACCTAAAACTAAGAGCATCGACCAGATGCTCCTTGAACTCTGACATGCTTGGTGCCATGACCACTTCCCTGGGGAGCCTGTGCCAGTGACTGACCACCCTGTCAGTGAAGAACCTTTTCCTAATGTCCAACCTGAACATACCTGATGCAACTTCATTTCATTTCCTCCTGTCCTGTTGCTGGTCACCAGAGAGAGGAGATCAGCACCTTCCCCCTAGCCATGGTCACCATCAGACAAAACGTCTTCTTGACTATCGATCCCATGATGTGGTTCAGCTCATCATGTTTAAGGTAAGCCAAACGCAAATATTTTGAACTGTGCACTTGTACTACATGGTGTCCTAAATCTCTTCCCAATCCATCCTTACCAGGGTCATCTTGCACCAGAGAACTGTCTTCCTGTTCATTAATGACCCCATGCAATAACATGGTGTGTTATTGATGATCTCTGGTGGGGCAACATGTGTCTCTGTACAAGCTTTCTGATGATACTGGATTTTTTTTCTGTAGTAGGCAATGTTTGCCCTATGAAAAACCTCTGGTCTCAGCTAAGTGCAATTAGGCACTTTTTCTGGAAGGTTTTGCAAAGCTCCAAAGAAGTTTGTCAAGGGTTACTGGTTGGAGTATTTCAAGTCTTGAGCAGATAACTGGTGTGAACCATAAAGGAAAGTTCAGCGTGAATATTAACGAAACCAGCTATAGCACAGAGGCCTCATTAGGAGTTCATGTTATCTGATAACAGAAAGCAAAGGAAGTCATTTCAGTAGGATGCGAAACCCGGAACTGCTTGTTGTCTCCAGGAACTGTAAGTGAACTGATGTGGGAGAGGGATGGATACCTTGTTCTTTGACCATGTTTTCTCATCCACTTTTAGAAGATGTTCTCAAAAGGAAAATAAAATGGATCTTTTTCAATAAGAGGATGAATGTATCTGTACATACCTCTTATCAGGACACAACAGTAAGTATTAGAGAGGGTGTAATAAATAAACAACCTGATTTTATCAGGAAGCAGGACACAAAGCGCAAACCTATTTGATATATACACCACAATGAAATGGGTAAATCCACCTTTTGGTGGATTTGGTGGTAAATCCACCATTTCTGATCAATATTACTTTCATAAAAAGAAAGGTAATAACGTACTAGAAACTGGTATTAATAAAGAACTGCTTTGTAATAACAGTATACAATCTTAACTTGTATACTTAACTCCAAATTATCTAAGTTTAATTCCTATACTGAAACAGATAAATGTGGGCTTTGTTCTAGTACACGCTTCATCTGAAGCATCTGCATTTCTGGAAGGATAAGCCTGGATTAACTTCTGATACCAAACTGATTCTCAACTGCTTCAGTTCAAGTGGTTTGTGTAGCTTATGCTATAGCTGTTTTCTGAAAGATGATTTTATAGCCTGTTACTAAAATGATTAGGTGTCTTAAAGCCTTTCCATAATAACAAGCCCTTCCATTTCAGGCTACTTTATTTAGAGCTTTGATTTATTTACCACTCCTAGATAGGAATGGTTTAAAGAGCTTTGCTCTCGACCAGATATAATTTCTTGTTTAGATAAGAAAGCACTAAAAGGCTAATCTGTTCTGCATCAGTTTCCAAACAAATGAAAAATAGAGCAATATAGAGCAATTTATTCTGCTTCCATGCCTTTTTTCCTTTTTTTCTTTCCTTTTCTTTTTTTCTTTACTTTTCAACATAGGTTGTTGGGAAGCATGGCTCTGCATTGGTTTTGCATCATGAGGGACTGTTTCCATTATAGAAAATGTTTCTTGTGTATATAGTGTATCTGTTGTACAGATTGAGCCATTTGAAATCTTTTAAGAGCAAGATATTTATATAGCCTGTGGGTGGGATCACAAGACTTACTATGTGTTACCTCCATGATCTCATTATAAGAAGACTTAGACAATTTTGAATTCAAGGTACCATCATATTATATAGCATTTTGAGGGTAAAGAAGCAGAAAATTTTCTGTGTGAAAATCTGGTTAACATATACAAAGGTTCATAACTGTTGTGTTTTTACAGACAGAAATGCGTGTGGGAAGTTTAGATTATTCACTGAAGTGTAATGGGTCAATAGCAAAGAAAGAATTAAAGCTGTGAATGCTGAATCCCTGATTTCAACCCGTTAGGCCCATTACCCTCTGATTAATAACAGCTCTTTCTGTAAAACTCGCTCACTTATAAAAATTTGCAGTAGAAAAATAGCTACAAACTCTGCAAACTTTGACAGTTAAGAGACCAGTGAAAATTAAGTATCGATCAATATATTAGGCAAGGTATAACCTTTGATTAG
This sequence comes from Rhinoptilus africanus, assembly GCA_013400135.1. NCBI lineage: Eukaryota > Metazoa > Chordata > Aves > Charadriiformes > Glareolidae > Rhinoptilus > Rhinoptilus africanus. The sequence continues at coordinate 414,809 of VXBO01008424.1, read as the reverse complement.
ACAGCACGATATTTTTTAAAAATTTCATTTTTTGTATAGCTAACTGCAGGTGTTTGAAAAACTTACAAAGTCTCCTGAAACTTCAGCTATATCTTCAAATGTCTTTTTTAACACTGGGTAATCAGAACTGTCAAAATGTGACATCTGCAGGTAGAGGTTGCAGAGACTGTTGGTGCTCTCTGGGACCTAACAACTGTCCCTCCAAGAAAAAAAACAGTGGCTAAAATACCGAAAAGGAACACAATTCACTTCATCTTTAGAAGAAATAGTAACCTTTCTAGTAAAATTCTTAATGACTTCCTAAAAAACTATTTCCTTGTCATTAGGTGGTTTACATGTAATTCTGTATAGTGGAGTTGCTGAACGGGAACGTGCTTCTTGTTTTCTACTTCTCTCGCTGGTTCCTCTCAGAAGACTGTCTCCTGTTTCTTGGAAAACTCATTACGTTGAGGGAAGCAGCGAGTAACCCAGCAACACGTTACGCTGACATGCAGGACTGGGTTATTTATGTGCTGCAGTTTCAGTTTATGAAATATATTATGTAATTTTAGGTGGTTTATGTGCTGCTGTATTGTAACCTTACCTTTGTGTGGAATGCATTTTACTCAGGTGCCTTTGCGAGAAGCAAAAAGCTGTTGCTGGTTGGTTTTTTGTTGTGGTGGTGGTGGGATTTTTTAATTATTTTTTTCTTTCTTTTCAAAATCTTCTCCTCCCTTAAATGGAAAATGGGTTGAGCTAGTAGCAGGAAGTGTAAGCAAATCCAAGTAAGAGTAAATCCTGGGCTTTCCAAGCCTAAGAAGGTATGGGGACATCCCTGTTTTAAAAGCTGAAAGAACAAAGTAATTGAAAGGTGGTGTGCTGCTTACTGGGGATCAGTTGCTCAAGAGTGCCAAGAACAAAGGAAATAAAAATATAACTGCATAGGTCCTTAGTACCACATTCTGCTCTAATTTGGGCAAGTATTAACAAAATAAGGATGCCAGCTATAGAAGGTCAGAGGGGCTACTGGAAAAGGCCAAAGAGAAGTAGAGAGGTGGGGAAGCCCTTGGAGATACCATAGTGTGCAGGTGATGCTTTTGTTGCTTCACAAGCAAATCCGTATTGTCCAGGGCTATCTCAGTATTGCTTGCTGCCACAGACCAAGATTTCTAAAATGAAATATAAAAAATTATTTTGTAATGACTTCACAAGAGAGCAGTGAGATAAACTAATACATTGAAATTTAATTGCATATTAAATTCCATCAGATATGGCTGCTAAAGTTTTCATTTTAATCTGAGTGAGATGCAGTAGAGCTACAGGTAATGGAAAGAAGGAAGCTTTGTATCCTATGGTGAAAATATGAATGTCTGTGTAAATAATGTGAAAAACCATTTCAGGAGGGATGAACTAACCTGCAAACTTCTAACAGGGTTGCAGCATCTAGACAGTACCAGCTCTTGATACCCAGTTGCAGAATTTCAGTGCATCTCCATAAAATTATATGATCTTGTCCTATTACTTGAATTCCAAATATGTTATTTCCACTGTGGATGTTGATGTCATCTTAAGTCATGTATGTTTTGTATAGCAGCACTCTCTCCCACCCCAAAAATAATGTACAATGTCACAGGACAATTTCCTTTGAAAATGTGATCATCTGGTCTTACAAGACTTATTTGGAGGGGGAAAAAAAGTGCGCATCGCTTATAAGCAATAATCTATGTATCTCAAATAAAAATCACACTTCGGTTCCTAAATATTGGGTCAGCTTAACTCCAGACTTTTGCAAGTGCTTGAGTCAAAACACAGATTGGTCAAGAGAGGAGGCTTGTAGTTGCTTTGTCCAGTCAGTCAACAACATGATTCATTTTGTAGGGCTGGTTGCGTCAGTTGACAAGATAATCCAGCCAGCCCTAGCAGCTGCTGCGACTCCGATGTGCTGTCCTTGAGGCAAAAGCCAAGTACAGTTTGTTTGAAAACAGGCTAGTGATGAACCTTCAGAAGGCACAGTGAATGCTAAAAAATTCACCAGAAAATGTCAGGTCTCAACATGAATCTGAGGCCTCAGGTGAAGAATATCAACGTGGAAGTACAAAGAAACCAAACTAACTATGGAAGCGATGGTCGAGTGGTTTCAGCATGCTTTGAATAACATTCGGCAAACTTGCACCGCCTGAGGTGAGAGAGGGTGATGCTGTGTGCAGGCAAATTCAAATCTAACATTATGAAAGGCAGAGGTACACAATTTGGAATAAGAAAAGTTTCACTATGCAGTGAAAGCTTTCAATCCTAGCTGGGTGCAGAATACTTATACCTTTGTTGTTACCTTTTTTTCTGAAATACAGTTACATGCTTCAAAGGTACGTGTCTCTCTGTGGTAGAAAGGAATACATAAAGGCGTTGAGTCAGGACCTCTTTTGTTCTGCCCTGCTTCCCTTACCAGCTGCCCTTAATACTTATGCTAACACTCCTATTTGTCTACCCCACATACCTGCTGGGAGTGCCCTGGCTTGGCAGGCGAGAATCTCCCGGCTCCGGAGACGGATTGCGTAAGGTCTGATGGTAACTGAGCACCAAAACCGGGATTACCGTGTGCGTTTCTGCTCTCCCAGTCTCATACTTGATGTGTTATGCAGGCACTACATGATGTGTGCTCCCTTTATTTGTTGGCTGCATGGAATAAAGGTTAAGGCTGAAGGCCAGGCCCACAAAGGCATTTCAAGGCTGGAAGAGTTGGTAAGGTCTCTAAGTCCAAAACCAAGATTTTTAACACCTCCTTGCAACTGTCAGCTAATGCTGGTGTCCATCCGGACCTGCACTTCCAGGACTGAAGTTCCATATTAAATCCAGAGTGTGCACAAAACACAGTCCCATCAGATTCCCTCATGGAAAAACTGAAGGAAGAAAGCAGCAAAGGTGTTGTCATGATGGAGATGGAGCTCCTACGGTGTAAGAGATGGACATGAAAAGGAAGTGGAAAAGGGTTAGATCCCAGCTCAGCGGGGACACCCCTTGCTTCTCGCGATGGATTTCATCTACTTTTGACAGATGTTTGCATGGGGGTTCTTTCCTTTACGGGCAATCCATCCCGTGCCCTCCTCACCAACAAAAACCCAAGCGAATGTAACTGCCTCTACAGCCATTGCTATCAAACAGAGGAAATGAACTGGAAATAAAACACCCTATGAGTTATTCATCTCAAGTTATGTTTTCAGCAAAAAAATAATTAAAAAAAAACCCCAACACCACACTTCTGGGCAGAAGTGACTTCATGTTTTGTGTACCATTAAGTCATTAGGTCCACATCTGCTATGTTAGCTTTGTGCGTGGCCACAGGCACTGCTAATGAATCAAAGGTTTTTGGCATCAGCCTGGGGCAGCTCCAGCTAAAGTTTACTTAAGTTACTTTTTTTACGTACAGGTCTCTGCTCTCGTTCCCGCTCCTCTGCTTCCCCCTCCACCCACGCGTGTGTACAGACAGACCTGCCAGAGAAGCCAAGTCCCCTCTGGGCCACAGAAGATGGACTCTTTCCCTTTTTCTGGGGAGGAATACCTGCCAAACGCCGCTGAGCTGGGCTGGCAGGCTGGCTTGGTAGAAAACTTCTCTTTCTCTGCATGTCCCCGATTGGGTTTACCAAACTTCCAAAGTAACAAGTCCTTATGTTTCGGGGCCAAAGTTGATCACTGCATGGCAATTAGGGGAGCATCTCAAATACCAAACCTAGTGTCACATATGGAATACACCTGGCGGCTGTACTGCTGCTGGCTGAATGCAGCTGAACGGCCGCAAAACCCTTCTCAGACACCCCTTGTGCCCTCCCTCCCTGCGCTCCCCGTCTCCTCCAGACCGCCCATCAATTAATTGCTGCGCTATTGAAGACAAGCCGTGTCTTCAAGAAACAGAAGGAGACACGGTGCTGTGAAAAAGGTCACAGCAAACAAATTCTGTTTCCTTTGTTACCTGAAGGTTCAGGGTGTTAGTGGGGTGCATCAGCTACATTAGGAAGTGCAGCTCCTCTGTGGAAGGCTTTTGTATGCACCAGCTGATTCGCTAATGACTTTTTTCTTCGGATTCCCTATCTGGAAGGTAGGGATAAACGTTACTTGGAAGGATATACTATCTTGGGAGTAATAGTTACTGGGAAGTGACTGGCATTAGTGTTTGGCTACTACCATTGTGAAAGCCAAATAAATTGTGGTTATAAAGTGAAACCATTAGTCTGTTCATAATGGAATTAATAAACTATCTAAATCAGTTTTCAGCATCCCATACAGTACTGGCTATCCCACAATGAGCTGCACACCCTTGCAATTTCTTTATGCTTATTATCATTTTTCCAATCTAAAATACTGAGTCAAAAACATCTATTAAGATTAATAAAATACACATATTCTAAATCAATAGTAATTTGTCTTCTTTTTCTTTAAGATAATGCAATCTTAATGCAGGTCATCAGTCCTTAAATAATGAATAGTTGTTATCAACTATTCCATTGTATGGCTTCACCTCACCAGCTTCTCTGAAACCATCGTGTTCTTCCTACCTACAAGACACAAGAAAACAATCTTACTGACTTCCCTACAACCTTTAACTGAGCAATATTTTGTGGCATTTAAGTAATGACAGAGTGAGGTACCCATCAATTAAGATTTCCACTCATGCAGCCAAACAGTTGGTGCTAGGATATGGTCTTGGAATAACATGTAGTTTTAACCTGAGCAGTTTACGAAAGTCACATCTTGTACTTTCTAATCACCAACTGTACTTAGGGCTTAATTATTCAAAGTTATGTGGCTTGAGTTTTCCATGCTATCTTGAAAAATGCAGTCCTGTGAGTCCAGAGCTTTGTAAAAGAAAGCAGATTTGCATCTTCATCTTTGTTCACTGAACACTTAACAGCCCGGCTGCACTCTGGGCTCTCCGAGGGAGTGAGCCTCCCTAGGAAACTCAAATCCCCTGAGAACAAATTCTGTCCCTCTAACTGGTTCAACCACAAAACAGCCCCACAGAGGTCAACCTCATGGCATCAGCTTACTAAATGAAACTAGAATCCAATCCACCGCAGGAGTAGCTGTGAAGTAATTATGTGAGCCTTTATTTCTCTCCGTGGGGAAAATGACAACATTTCTACTCCTCGGGGTGAATTCTTTGCTAGAATTGCTGGGAAATTTCTGCAATTTTTTTTTTTTTCATTTTTGGTTTAAGAGAGATCTTGAATATTGAAAGGTGACATGAGTGGAAGCCAGTGTGATCCAACTAGTACATTTATCTCAAGCTGCTAAGAAAGCAGGTGAGTTTTCTTAATTCCTGCTTCCCACTTGTCTATCTCTTTCTAGGAAGAAACATCAATGCCCTACTCTTTATTTCCACCAAATGCATGGATGTCCTTGGGAACAAACCGAAATTCCCATTCAACACCGTTGTTTATGCAAGAGGAAGAGACCAAATGTTCAGGGAAGAAATTACACCTTTAATTTCATACATTAACAGCTCAAAAATGGTGGTAGTAACTCAATTATTTCTGTATACGAGCGAGCTGTTGGTGATTTCAGCATTCTTTGCTGCGTTACAGACTGCTTGTTTTGCTGGAGTAACCATAATAGAGAAATGCAACACTCCCCGCGCTGTGCGGCCATATATATACATATATATATTTATCACAGAGCAGTGATATACGACTAGCATCAGCTGTGGCAGTGGAGCTTATACAGCAAGATTTGTGTTTCTCACAGGAATACGTGCTCTAAATATAGCTACAACCACCCACTTGTTCCTTACCTTAAGAATTTATTTACAAATTTTAACCATTGAGGGTACAAGTAATTGATAAGAGGGCAGAGCTCCTTTGAGCAGATCCCCCCATATAGACACAGTTTAAGAAATCGGGGTTCAGCCGTAGCTCTGCATCACAGCTCAGAGCAGCCGTCTTTCGCACCTGAAGTGCTGACTGTAGGTATTCCGCATTGCAACAGATTGCAATGCTCGTTTGATTTGCACCTAAGAAGAAATCAACCTGTTCAGCAGCCAGGTAATTATTAAGTGCATGCTGTAGGAGATGCCATTGGACTGATTGCACAAACCACAGACCAGTGTAACGTAACATCAGCAAGTCTCAAAGAAGGGGTTTACTCCTCTTTTAGAAATTTATTTTTTTGGCAATGTCTGATAATATTTTTCTGTTTCTGAGTACGTTCAAGTCTTAGTTTTGTGCAGCTTCCCTAATCTGCTCTTCTTGCTGGCCTCATGCTCTGCTGATTGTCACGCTGAACTTCTCATGCATTTGTTTCATGTATGAGTCTAGGTGGGTAAGGTGCAGGCACTGCTACGATTCAGCATGAAGCGTACGTGGGGTTTATATTGACGAGCGTTCTCCCAGCTTTCCCTGTAGTTTGACGGCACACGCAGGACGGCTGTCTGCACCAGGCAGACCCAAGTGTTGAGCAAACTGGGTTACAGAATGGTTTACAGACTCCCAGAATGGTTTGGGTCGGAAGGGATCTGCAGAGATCACCTGGCCCAACCCCCCTGCCATGGGCAGGGACACCTTTCACTAGACCAGTTTGCTCAAAGACTCGTCCAACTTGACTTTGAACGCTTCCAGTGATGGGGCATCCACAACTTCCCTGGGCAACTTCTGAGAAGCACGGGCGCATGGGAGCCGCGGGTCGGCCATCATCAGAAACCTTGCAAACTTCTGTTTTCTCTTGCATGTGGCAGCAGCAGTGGTGAGAAACTGTGTCCCTGGCTGGAGAGGAGGGAAGGAGGTGGCAAGCTGCCCTCTGCACAGCATGGTGGCTGCTGACTGGCTCGGTGAGTTTTCCATCCCGCTGTTGGCATTGAAGGGATGATCGGTGGCGTTAGCATGGTGCGGGGCTGGATTCACCTTGCAGCTTGGTGCTTCCTCATAGGAAAAGGAGAGGAGAGGAGAG
>VXBO01008424.1:375999-407457 GCA_013400135.1 Rhinoptilus africanus | reverse complement strand
TCCCCTCCGCCGCCTGCGCTGCCCCGGCCGGCAGCACCGCCCCGCCGCAGCCGGGGCCGGGCGGGGCCCCCCCCGGCCCTCCTTAAAGCCCGGCTGCCCCACGGCATCCTTCCTCCCTCCTTCTCTCCCTGCCAGGACGGCGCCGGCAGCATGGGTAGGTGCTGCGGGGGGGGGCAGCGCCCCCGGGGGTGGGTGCCTCCTGGTGATGGGGTGGGATGGGATGCTATGGGATGGGATGGGATGGGATGCTGGGGGTGGTCCTCAAGCCACCCTCCTTCTGCCCCCGGGGTCCGAGCTGGGCTGTGAGCAGCCCGCGGTGGGCTGGCAGCGTGGCCGAAGGGTGCTGGGACCCCAGGGCTGGCTCTGCTGCTCGGTGCAGCACCTTTGGGTGCTTTGTGTTCCTCTGGGCTACCCCCAGCTACTGCTGCTTCACCAGCCCGCTTCCCCCGGGGCAGCTCTTCCTCTGGCAATCCTATATTCAAGCATATACAAACCTGCATCGAACACCCAGTAAAAGCCAAGTGATGTTACCTTGGTCTCTGTAAGCTCTTTGAGCCGAACCCCTGGCTGGTAACGTTCATCTTAAACTTTTAAGGTGCTTGGTGTTTAAAATCCCGGTACAAGTTAAATGTAGTGTTCCTCATAACTCTTAAAAAATGCTTTTTCACAAGACAGTTTACCCAGGGTTGACCTACTCATTGTTTTTTAAATACACAGAAACGCAGCTGGAAGATTTGGATAAGGGCAGAGCCCATTTAGCTGGTTAATCTTGAAGATTTTGTTTCTGTCTAAACTGGAGCACTGAGTAGTAAAGGCACAAACAATGTTTTTCGGTGGTGCAGCTCTCCATCGCCCTTTGCTGGACCCTTGGTCCTGCGGTGTCCGGGCACATTGGTGTGCCTCTCCTTGATAGCCAGTCCTGGGCTGGGAAAACCTTGTCTCTCATGTAGGGGAGGAACCTGAGGTGCCCAAAAAATGAGACAGTACCACTGCGTCTTCAGAAGGCAAATCTATGCTCTGAGGACAGGCGATTGTAGTGATGAGCAGTCAGATCTGCTGCCCAGAGGGGCACCAGGGTTTCATTGGATTGGGAAGCCAGGTGGGAAAATGGTGATGGCTGAAGGAAGAGAGAAACCTGATGCAGCTGAGTCTGCTCATGTCACATCAGGTTTGCTGCGTTACAGGTTTTCTTTGGTGGTTTCAGTGTCTTTCTGAAGAGTGAGGTGTGAAGCGGGAACTCCTGGAGTCAGTTATCCTGACGGCAGCAGCACCCTTGTGTAGGTGCTGTAAGTCTGCTCCAAGGAGCAGAGGCAACAGGCTTGGCTGTGCCACAAGTGAGGTGGCAGGAGAGCAGGCCCACTCTGGAGCCAGGAACACCCTAGGTGACAGCATGGTGGCGCGTGGATTTAGCCTGGTCACAGACATGAAGTATTTCAACCAGGTGAAGTTGGCTGCGACGGCTGCACGGAGCAAACCAACGTGCTCCCGTCTTACGACATGGACCGTGAGCCGCAAGAGCTGCAGCGTCCCACGGCGTCTCCGTGACTGCGGGGAAGCATGCTGGTGAGAGCTGCTGGAGAAGGGGTCCGGGCCATAAGGCTGCCCCCCTCCTTGCCTGCAAGTGTAGGAAGGAGAGAGTGACCCATCAATAAATAACGACTTAGATTCAGCACTCAAGCCAAGAACTGAGTGCCTTCTCTCTTTACACTGTTTAAAAATATTTCATATTTTAAGGCAATATGCATATTAAGGCGTAACTTAATGCGACCTTAAGGCATAACTGTTCAGTGCTTTGTTTTGAAAAAGGTGAAGCTCTTCAGTATTTTGTGGTGAAAATGAGCAGTTCTGCAGGTCATTCTTTGTGGGGAGATAACGAGAGGTACTGCGAATCGCCCGAAGGAGGGACTGCTCCGACGTGCCACTAGCAAACCCCAGATTTATCACTGAAATCGATGCAAAATACTGGGTGCTCTGTGCTTTTGTAGGTCTAACCTTGAAGCTACCTGACAGTGGAGTTCCTCAGGCAGTTTAGGTGGCCGTGTTGAAATGGTGGCTTTCGTTCTTTCCCAACTGTTGCTGTAAAAGGAGAACAGAGGAGTAAAGTCAAAATGGTTGAGAAATAAGTGTGTCTCTTAAACACCAAAGCCGGATGATTTTACCTGGAAAAAATGCCTCTGCAGTGTCCTCTGTGTAGTGTTTCTTGCAGAGGTGATACTTTTACCCTCTGGAAAGGAAGAAACTCCAATCAACTACAAATTTGTTGATGTTTTTTCCCCAAGGCTTAGCAACCAGACAGGAGTGAGGTGCTCAAACTGATGTTCCCTGTATGCGTTACAAAAAGCTGGCAGCATGATGCACGTGTGCTGGAAAGGCCAACAAGTGGAAATAATCATGGAGCTGTCATGAAGATAGTCTCTATTGCTCATGTCTTGATATGCTTTGATATCTGCTCACATGAGTTGTGTAAGGGACATTACCAATAACTAATGACTCAGGTATTCGCATGTGCCCTGACATTGGTGTGTTAGCACTTTCTGGAGGTTCCTTTTTTATAGGAAAACATGTTCTCGAATTACCTGCGTAATACTACTTCTGTCTCTGTTGTAAAGATAGTTGTCCACAGCAGTGAAGGAAAGAACCAGATTAATTTGTTTTACTAATTTTTGAAAGTGACTTGATTTAGTATTCTGTCAAACGCTATAGCGTTGTTGTCAGCCGTTTTCATCTGTTGTGAACTATTGACTAAATAACGATTTTGTCAAACATATTTTTCTTATAGGCTTCTGTTATGGGCACACTTCATTTGCAAGCAGGGATTTCAAAGTTCACATCTTGTACTTTGTCTTATCTTAACGATAATGAACTCGCTCATGTGGCTTTATAGGAACTGCTGACATCCACTGTGTGGGCGCGGGGCCTTTATCTGACCAGGGTGGAAGCTCAGCCTTCCAGCCGGACCCCTGAGCCGCGCATTCCCTGCCGGACAGTGTTTGGAAGGCTGCCAGGGGTAGTGAACCTGCTGTGAGCAGCTGGATGGGATTTCAGGGCCGCAAGCAGCTGTCTGCTCTCACTGACCTCAGTGGGACCCCTCCTGTGCTTCCAGGGCTTCCTAGGATAATCCTCCAGGTTTATGGGAATGCCTGCTAACATGGGTCACACTGCTGGGCCATGTGTTCTAGCCCACTTTACGTCTGAGCTGTGAGAAGTTTGTCCCTTTTCAGGACTTGGCATCCACCCCTGGCAGGGCATCGGAATTGTATTCCTTACTCTTGACTTGCCTTTTAGGTAACATCCCTGAGAGTGAACTGAAGCAGGATTCATCTCCTGTGGGTGCTAGGGTGGTCTACCAACACTTTGTGTGGTGAGCGGCCATAGTAGGATGGGATGCTTTGTCTCATCAGTCCTTTTTGCTTTTTTCCTTGGAGTGTGTGTGAGCCTGAAAAACAAAAGGCTATCCATCAAGTGAAGTTTTACCTAATAACCTTCTTGCATTAGGAAAAGCCCTCCCCTCTAGCAAACTGAACATTTACTCGTCCTGAACAATGTTGTGTTTCATTATTTGCTTTGAGCCGAACTTTTTCTGTGTGTTATGGTGGTTTTAAAGGAATCTTACTTAGTAGTTTCCATTAACTTGTGGTTTTTTTTCCCTCCACAGCTGCAAAAAAGAGTAAGGGCCAGTCGGTAAGTATTGTTTTCTCTTATAAAAAGCTGCTATACTGACTCTCTTTGGGTTATGTTGTTTGGCTAACTTTAGCAGTGCACAAAAAAAAAAAAATCATCCTACAAACATACTTTAAAAGTATAAAATAATGAGTTATTGGCCAACACATGCAAATCAGCCTGGTAGCTCATTAAATCCCAGCTAAGCATTAGCGTGCTCACCACCCTGATAAAACATCTGAAGAGCCTTTGCTGACTGGGCAGACTTTGCTTGGGAGGAGAAGGGTCCCTGGAGCCCATTGTTTGTGTGGCTGAGTTGCCATCATCTGCCAGCTCTTCCTGAGGACCCTTTTACCCTTTGGGTGTCAGAGTTCTTCCCCTTGAATCTTTGAACTCTTAATGACACCTGTCTCAGCAAGCCTATCTCTGTCTTTGCTTTTCTTATCTTGCAAGGTTTTACCATGCAGACTTTCCCCGCAGCTTTCTCACAGCCTAGTGGCTTCCTCAGCAGCCAAAGTCAAAGCTGTGCAAAGGAGTGGTGTCAGACCTCTGCCTGGCATCCCCAGGGCAGGGGAAGGTTACAGAGTGCACTATAAAACTTAACCTTTAGGTTAGCTCTTCCGAGGTGGATCCAGTACTTTCTGGCCAAGAGGGAGGGAGAGGGTCACAACAGAACATTTATTTCAATAAATGTGTGTGTAGGCACATGTATAACGCAGCAGAGGTTTAAAAGGACCGTATAGGTCATATATTTATCAAGGTATAACTGCCTATTCTCTTCTTGCTTGTGTCATCTTGGGGAAAAGTAGAAGGGATACTACCTTGGGAAAGACCCTGTAGCTTTCTCCCGTGGGGTCCTGTTTGTGCTCATGGCTATGGCATGCAAATCTCCGCCAGCTCGGGGCCGGCCAGTAAAAACCCACCCATGGCTGCTGTGCCAGCCTGTGAGCGCAGGACATCTCTGCCAGGGACGTAAGTGCTAGTGGCTGAAAACAGAACCCCTTGGAGGAAGTTTGTTACCTCCCCAGATCAGCACGTAACACGGCTTACACAATAAGCAGTGTGATGGTGTAATGCTGGGGAGGCTTGGGAACCCCACGGAGGACAAAAAGGTTTTAGAGAGGTTTTGTGAATTTCTGGGGGGAGTGGGTTGTGCCAAGGCTGCCCTGTCCCCTTTTTTCTCTGCAGGCACGCCAGGCACAGGGAAGGCTGTCTCTCCTGCTTCAGATGGGGACATCCTCTCCTCCCCAGCTAGGTTATACTAAATTACATGGGCAGAAACCAGCTGCATGTTGGGTCAGGCCCTAAACCAGAAACCCACACAAACTGCTGAAATTGGAACCTTTTGGGTACATCTATGGGTGCTGAGACAAACCTTCCCTGTGTGGTTCCTCATCCACCTCCTCAGGAGCATGAATGTTTGTGTGGCTTAATGATGGTGCATGGACAGGGTTGGGTGGCGTTCTTCTGTATGAACTTCCAGTCCACCAAAAGCTGTGTCCAAGTTGGGGCTAGTCATCTAGAGCTCCTGCTGTCTTCAGCCGAGGGAAGTAGGCACCTTCAAGTGAATTTTATCTAATAAGACATGTGGATGGTCTTCCTTTGGAGGCACTTCTTTCTGCCCATGGCGGATGTGATAGATCAAGAGTGACAAGTTTCTACGCAAGCCTCTAATTTCTGTTGCTCTGAAACTAGGTGATTCCCACCTGGCACTCAGCTCAGCTGAAGTCAGATTCTTCCAGAGAAGCTTGCTTACCAAACCATGAGTAAGATGTGCGGGTACACTTGGTTCAGCTCATAAGAAAGAGGGATGCTGTTCAGGCTGCTTGGAAATCCTCATGCCTGAGTCAGCCTAAGTCGGCAATACTCTTGCCACTCTCTTTTTCATTTTTCTTGCAGTACTCACAAAAATATTATTGTGGCACACAAGTGGTGTGCTGTTCATTAAAGCCTTGTCCAGAAGCTTTGCTGGAGACATGGGATCTCTGATTTACCAATGTCAGGCATGATTTTCCTACATAAGGTTTCTTTCCTTTTGATCTACAGAGTTAACTTTTTTTCTGTTTCATGTGAAATCTGGATTGGTTTGATTCCTAAACCCTCACAACGTGAAGACAAACAATACCATATCTTTTTTTTCTTGTCCGTGCTTCTTAAGTTTTGTAACTGTCTTACCTCTGGGATGTTCTAAGGCTTATGAAAAATCTGATTTTTGCAACTTGCAGAATTAAACCCATAAAAAAGGTAAAATGTAGAGGATTATGTTCAACTTGCCTTCCTAGTAATTTTAATAGAAATGATATAATGTATTCATCCACTAAGAAAAGTAGGCAATCAGGAGTTAAACTTCTGGTCTTACATCAAGTAGAAATCTGGCATGATTAGTGTGCTTTTTCCTTTTGTCGCAATGGCAAGAGCCACATTGCAAATGATGTGATGGTGCCCATGGAGATGCCTATCACAGCAGGTGAAGGCTCAGTAAATCTGGCAGTTAATACCATGCCATTTTAGGCTGGGAGTAAAGTCAGCAAGTCTGAAGAAATTAAGGATTCTTCATCAAGCAGAGTATTTGTAAGGATAGGGAGGTTTCCTGAGAGATTTGTTTGAATAAAATGTTTAAATGTTTGTTTGTCTCAGCTGGAGGTACTTAAAAATAGCCCCAGTTTTCTAACTTTGGTGTCCTGTGGGGGTTTAGCATGGTGGGGGTTTTGTTGGGTTTGGGTTGTTTTCAAAAACATTGGCTTTTTGCACATTTTTAACTACTGGTCAAGATTGCTCTAAGGGTTAGATGCTGGAGGTTTGCAATGTGCACAACGCAGCTCTTGAAGGTCAAGTGTAGCGTTGCTAAAGATCTCTTGCAAAGGGCCGATGAGAAGTCTGTAGAGCTCTGGGGACCAAGAGGGGAAAGTGAGAAATTGACTCTTGTTTCGGGTACACCAGTGTTGCTCCACAGAAGCCCATGCAGCCTCCTAACCCCTAAGTACCTACACACTCCTCCTGAGCCTGCATGGAGCTTGCTCAAGCGGTGGGTCACAGTGAGTGATGTTAGTCTGTCACACAGTTCTGAGCTCACGCTGTGTGTCTCTTGCTTCCAGCCAAGCTGCTTTGGCTACCCCTTGAGCATCTTCTTCATCATCATCAATGAATTCTGCGAGCGGTTCTCCTACTATGGCATGCGAGGTATGTCCCACGTCCTCTGTGTCTTCCTGCCTACCCTTACTCACCCAGCCCCTGACTTTGGTTTGTAATCTGTTGGTTTGTTCTTCTTCCTACAGCGGTGCTCGTTTTGTATTTCAAATACTTCCTGCAATGGGATGACAACTTGTCAACAGCCATTTACCACACGTTCGTTGCTCTGTGCTACTTGACACCAATCCTTGGAGCTATCATCGCAGACTCTTGGCTGGGAAAGTTTAAGTGAGTCTTTCCTCAGAAAACAACCAAAAATCATGAAAGCTCAGCTGAGCCCAGTGATACTGAAACCATCTCCTAAAGCAGCAGCTCAGAACAACTTCAGAGTTGGTGTTGGCTTCTCCAGGACTGTTTGTAGTGGTTGGGTTGGGTTTTTTTCTCCCAAATCTTGAAGTAGTAACTGATTTAGTTCAGGCCTGGAATTCCACTGGACTTAACAGATCTTATAGTTCTGCTAATCATTTAAGGGTAGTAGCTTGTTTTCTAGACACGAAGCATGGTGGGGTTTTTCTCATGCGAACAAAATGTAAGATAAACTAAGGAAAAGTGTTCACCAAGCTGTGAAAATAGATACTGGAGATCGTAATTACACTGGATTGAATCCTCACCTATTGCAGATGGCCAATGAAATAGTGAACTACTGTATTAACTGGGAATATGTTTTGGAATATATTCTAAAGTATTATGTAACTTCAGTATTAACTTGACAGCTCAGTGGGAGGTTTTACAGAGTTGCAACTCTTTCTTTAATTGATGAATTCTGGGTTTTCACCAGTGTGCTAGTTGCTCACAAAATTACTGCTGAATGAAGAGCTTTGAAACGTAACCAAATTATTTCCAACAGCCTAATCTCGTTCTCCTATACTGAGGTCATCACTCTAATAGTATTTACTTTGCCAGAAAAAAGCACAATAAAGATTTTATGGAGGGATATAAGTCAGGAATGTTAGCTGACTTGTCAAAGGTCTCCCAGAGATTAGAGATGAAGCTGGCTGTGCGGTCGGTCGGCTGCACCATCTTCTTCCGCTGTGTTGAAAGCCTCTGGGAGACCAGGGCTGTGACTGCTGCCAAGTGTGCTCTGTGGAGCCAGCCTGATCGGTGTAAGCTCATTGCAAATATCTTGGTATCTTGCAGATCGCAGCCTAAATATGTGTGCACTCATTTTTTCAGATGGTATGGTGGTTTTAGTTTTGTTTTTTTTTAATCTATTTTGGCTCTTACCTGTTTTATCTGGTAAAGCTTTGCAGACCTTGCATCCTTTCTCCTCTGGTATGTGTGTATACCAGTGCCACAGCTGCAAGCCCCTGGCCACCAGATCCTTAACAGGAGCTTGGTAGGATGGCTCAGGGCTTAAAACTGGAATGAGGTGGGGATTGGTCTCCTCTCCCAGGTAACAGGTGATATGAAAAGAGGAAATGGTCTCAAGTTGTGCCAGAGGAGGTTTAGGATAGATATTACAAAAAATTTCTTCACCAAAAAGGCTTATCAAGCATTGGAACAGGCTGCCCAGGGAGGTGGTGGAGTTGCCATCCCTGGAGGTATTTAAAAGACATGTAGATGTGGTGCTGAGGGACGTGGTTTAGTGATAATTTTTGTCAGTGTTAATTTGATAGTTGGAATTGATGATCTTACAGGTCCCTTCCAACCTAGATGATTCTATGATTCTGTGCCCTAAAATACAGCAAGGTGCCATGGGGAAGGCTTAAACAATAATTCATTTTTAAAAACCTGTGATGACAAGAGAAAGAGGTGGTTACCCGAGCACTACTAAGGACTCTTGTAGGAGAGACTCAGACCTTACACAATCCATGTACTCTGTGCAGTGTCTGCCAAGGAGTATGCTGGGACCTGCTCATGTATTATTAGATGTGAAGTTCTAGGGAAAAACAGTAAAAAAATCACAATTATTTTTTAATAGATTACCATCCATGCGGTGCCAATTATGTAAGCGTTGTCTTCACAGCATGCTTATGAGCCTTACAAATGAAAACCAGAAGTTTCTCTCCTGGCCAGCTCAGCTTTAACTTCAATTGGAAACTTTCTCTCAAGTTGCTAAGCAACTAAAGCGTATGGAAATGCTATTTAAAAAAAAAAAAGTTCTAGTTTATCTACTAAATACCAACAAATAACAGATCCACTCTCACCCCACTTTGTATAGATTTTTACCCTCCTACAGGGAAGAGCATTTTTAAGGCAGAGAAACCTTGTTCTAAAGTGAGAACAACTTGGTCAATGGTGTGAGTGGTGCTTCCTCTGTCCCTCTTGTATCGTGGTGCTCCAAGCTTGCTGGGAGGATCTCTTGCCCTTGTGAAATAGATTTGGCTTGTCCGAGGTCCTTGAGCCTTGCCCGTCATTGTCATGGGCTGCACTGGGTTTGGGCCTCCTCCTCCTGCAAAATAAAGCTTTAAATAATTTCACATCGCTCCATCCTATTCCTCTTGCTTTTCCTCCAAACTGGAACCTGTTGAATGGAGCCCCAACCAAGGAAGCAGATGAATGTGGATTAAACTATAGTCACATGCTTAGGCTCCAACAAAGTTAAAAGGGAATATGTTCTCACATACAAGAAAGAGGAATGGAGCATAAAGGCATGAGGGTGGGGGCTGGTGATGCTGCGGTATTACCTTCCTAGGCACCTCCTAGCAGAGGAAATTCAGGCTGAAAGCCTGAGGTCTGAACTCCTCGGTGCTGCTCTCACTCCCCTGTGAGTTTAAAACTGTTGGTACACTTCCAACCGAGAGAGTAGTGTAATAGAGTTGTAGTTTACAACAGTATTTTGGGGGCATTTCCATGTTTAAAGTAGGTTTTTAATTTTTTTTTTTTACTCCTTGCAGCTAAAATATAAAAGAACATAGAGATTGTTTAAATGATATTAAAATCAGTATAAATTGTATACTTCAGTGTTGTAGAGTAGCCCATTTGAACTTCACCCTATATGAAATATGATAACGGCGTTCTTGAGTTGGTTATTAAAAAGGCAACCACTGAAGATATTTAAATATCTCCCGTGAGCTGGTGATACCTACAGAATCCATTTGTCGTCTTGCATAATTAAACAAGGCTAGCTGAAATTATAATTAAAAAAATAAACAGAATAGAAATATTGTGTCAGAGGCATGTGGATGGATTTTTTTTTGCAGCAGCAGCTTGTGAGAATCTGAGTTCATAACTTGTTGTATCTGTTAATTATATTTGTTTACTAAGCACCTTTGAAATGAGCAGTAGTCTGCATTACCTGTGGGTGTATGTATATGTGTGAAATTGTGTTAACATAGCTAAAAATGTATCTACCTCCTCTCTTTATCACAGGACCATTGTCTCCCTGTCCGTTGTCTATACGATTGGGCAGGCAGTCATGGCTGTGAGCTCCATAAATGACCTGACGGATCAAAACCGGAATGGCTCTCCCGATAACATACCAGTGCACATGTGAGTTGCCTTCTACGTGGGATTTTTTCTAGGTTGATGAAGGGTGGGACAGCTCAAGCCTTAAATTTGTGCTACTTGAATTTCAGCTGTCTTGCGATCAGTCGCTCACATATGCTTTAAGTAAGAAAGCAAAGCGATTATTTAATTAATTTCCCCCCCTTTTTCTCTTTTCTACTTTGTCCCAGTGCACTATCCATGATTGGCTTGATCCTCATTGCACTTGGTACTGGTGGGATTAAACCTTGTGTGTCAGCATTTGGTGGAGATCAGTTTGAAGAGGATCAGGTAACGATGTCATCCAGACTTTCAGTTGTACAGATACTCTTACTAATGTTTGTCTATTATGATACTCTAATAATATGCGTATTTAGACATGTGCATTGCTGTAGTTTTTCCTGAGTAGCTGAAGAAGCAGCTAGGTAACTATTTGCCCTGAACTGTGCAAACTGAACTGCTGATTGTTCAATGTAGGCTGATCAATGTGGTTCTGGCTCAGCCCTTCTAAACATCTTTTTGGTTTTACTGTAGGATAAACAAAGATCTAGATTCTTCTCTATCTTTTATTTGTCCATTAATGCTGGAAGTCTCCTATCTACTATAATCACCCCAATTCTCAGAGGTAAGGCCACACATTTGTTTATAAAATGGTTAAACATCAGTAAAGGATGAGTGTTGGGTTGCGGTCCAGTTAGATTTAAATGAACAGTCTGTTCTTTGACACCTTCTGGAGTTGTCTGGCAAATAGTCTTCAAGTTTTCATGCATGTCATCCAGCTTCTCAGGGGTCAAAACCAAGCTACTTTGAGATCTGAATTGCCTTTAGGATCAGAAGTACTAGATCTGAAGAGATATGCTGAAGCCATCAACTTGTATGCCTTATGCATGCTTTGATTCCATGGAGGTACAAATGTGGCAGCTCTTCCAATGCCTTTAAAACCATCAGACAAGAAAGAGTTGTATTGTTTTCTGGGAAGAGTGGGGAGAGCCCTCTGCTCTGGAAACAGAGACTATTCTGAAATGTGCCCATGCAAAGTACAGAAGCATCTGTGCACACGGGAACACATTTGTTCATGTGACAAAGTAAATAATGTTTTTTGTATCTTTAAAGGAAGAAGTTATTTTTCTCTTCTGCTTATAACGAATAGTGTGATCCTAAACAAAAAGAAAATAATTCACAGATGGTGCTGTATGGATGTGCTTGGCAGGAGTTTGAGAAGGCTGTTTTTCTCAAAAGAAAGAAAACAGCATGTGAGTTCTGGAATAACCCTAAAGCACTGGGCTGAAATTCTGGCCTTTGGATTTCTTGACCGGAATAGACTGTGTTGAAGCATTTTAGATGCTTGCTTAATGCAAATTCTATCCTTTTCCAAAGTGGAAGGAGACATGCACAAGGCATGACGTGCAGTTTACTTCCATGCTGATATAGGGTGAAAACTACCTTGGAAAAAGAGACAAATTCAGCTGGGGAAAGTGATATCATTGTGTCCTGTAAAGGTTTAACCAAAAGGCTAATACAATTAAAGACATTAATGGGCTGAAAGCTATTTTTTTTTTCAAATCAAACTCTTTAATCCTCCTGTTAGAAGTATGGTGAAAAAAGTAATAATTTTGTTTAGTCGTCTTCCCTGTTAGTAGCTATGTCCACACTCTAGCGTCATTTCAGGATGTATGTATGAAGTTTATAAAGTCAGATCCCTGACTACTGGGGGGAGGGGGAAGGGGAGGTGTTTGAGAATTTTTTCAGCAAGCTACACTGATGTTACTTACATCCTTGGTTATGAATTTATCCCAAAACTTTTTGTAATCTAGTTCCTTTCTCACAAAGAACATGCATCTGACCCTTCTAGTAGGTTTCTTCACTTCTCAGTGTAAAGCTCAGGGTATCTCATCAATGCACACAAACACCTGAGGGGAGGGTGCAAAGAGGACACAGCCAGACTCCTCTCAGTGGTGCCCAGGGACAGGACCAGAAGCAGTGGGCACAACCTGAAACATGGGAGGTTCCCTCTGAATATCAGGAAACACTTTTTCATAGTAAGGGTGACCAAACACTGGCACAGGTTGCCCAGGGAGGCCACAATCCTTGGAGACACTCAAAAACCATCTGGACGTGGTCCTGGGCAACCAGTTCCAGGTGTCCCTGCTTGAGCAGAGGGTAGGACCAAATGACCACCAGAGGTCACTTCCAACCTCAACCAATCTGTGATTATTTTTTTTTGGGGGGGTGAGGGGGTGTTACATAGTTCCTATTTTCAATAATGAAAGATTGGTTGGATACTGATCATCCACTCTGTCAATAAGATTAGCAGAGATCTTCCTCTTTTTTTGTCCCCTGGATTAGCAATGACTGTAAAGAACAGAAAGCCTATTTAAAATACTGGCAGTACTAACCAGGACTTTTATCTAATGTTATTTTGTACTTCAGCTCAAGAGTGTGGCATTCACAGCAAACAGCGATGTTACCCACTAGCTTTTGGGGTTCCTGCTGCCCTCATGGCTATCTCCTTGGGTAAGTGGAACTGTTTCCATCTTGCTGCTTCAGTTATAGACATGATTAGATGATAATGATCTCAGAACAATGAGAAAGTGGTAGAAATCCCCAGGTACCAACCTCTACTAATACCTGATACTTTCTGCAATTTTTGACTTAAACCTTTTTTTTTGGGGGGGGGGGATTAACCCGAAGTGCTCACTTTTATGGAAGAGACTGATTTACCAGGAAGGACTGATAAAGCTGGGGAGGGGCACAAATATATATTGAATTCTGTACATAATTTACTGTCTGTATTTCTTGGACTACCTGGGTGTGGAAATAAGATCTTTGGAAGGTAGTGTGAGAACTCTGAGAAAATGTGGGTTTTGTGAACTGTCCGTAGTCCAGGATAGCAAACTCTATATGGTAATTGTCGGTGTGCTGGAGACTTGTCGTACTGGTCTGTCGGTACTTCTCAAATACCTGCACTTTCACTAGGCGCACAAAGAAAAAGGAGCTGGGGGAGTGTTGGTATGTACTACAGTATCCCTTGTGGTCCTGGTCCTTCATGGTCCTGACTGGAAGCCCACCTAGGGTGGGTGTCCCACTACTGGTGACCCCCATCTTGCCTGTGTGCCCAACCCAGGGCTCTCAGGGGCTGTGGGGATTTGCCCATGTCCTGCTCCGCACGTGGGAGGGTGAGGCCAGGAACGTGCCTGGGCGTGGGAGCTAAGGGCACCTCGCTCAGTCCTCCCTTCAGGCAGAGCCTCACGTGTCCCTGCGGGACATGAGCTGCAGTGTCCTGGACTCCTGAAAAGAGCCTGTAAAATTGTCTTAATCTGGCACAGCAAGGACACAGACAAGGTCCTAAGTGGTCCTTGCTTTCTGTAAAGCTAACATCCCTCTGAGGACTTGCCCCAAGACTTTCCAGATTTAGTCCTTTGCCTTTAGTACTAGCAGATTGCTTCTATTTATTTCATTTATTTTACTGTAAGAGAACATGCCCATAGGCAGTTTCATTGCTCCTTAGGAGGCTCATTCCTACCCTGATCTAATTCCTTGACCGTTACATTTTCCATAACACATTATTTGCCACTATTTTCAATTAATCCTGAGTTGCTTTTGGTTTTTGTTTGTGTATTGTAGTTGTATTCATAGCTGGAAGTGGAATGTACAAGAAAGTTAAACCTCAAGGAAATATAATGGTTCAAGTTTCCAAATGCATTGGAGTAAGTACTATTTGTACTTAATTTGTAACTGTTCAGCAAACTTGCCTAGATCATAAACGTGTCATAAGAGGAAAGCTTTTGAAGTTCTTTACTTCTTTCCTTACAGAAAGCTTCATACTGGCGCCTCCAGATTCAAATTGCCTTTTTATTTGTCTATATCTTGGTTTACATGTTAATTTATACACAAAGGAAACAAAGTCAGGTGTCAGCGGTGTCTAAAAGCTTACCCCAGCCGCTGGGAATCTTTCCTCCCTCACTTGTGCACCTTTATGCAGCCCTGTAGTAAAAGACAAACATACCTTGATCCAAGTCAAGAGCTGAGTGACTAGTACATCTTATCAGCAACGATTTATTGCTTATTAAGAGTGTTATTTACAATGCAGAGGTGTATTGATCCCCACTGTGTTAGGGAGGTCAGCGGGGAACAGGGCGGGTTACATGGCAGTGCAAGCCTGCAAGGAGGGGAGCTAAATCTGCATGTCCCAGCTTTGGGTGCCTCAACTTTGAGATCAGGGGATTTTTTTTTCATTTATGGACTGCTTAATTCTCCATGCAGATCTGACAGCTAGTTATAGCCAGATCATTGCTTGTCTTGTAAGCACTGCCAAAACCAAATTTCTATAGGTGGCTTTGGCCGTCGTTTAGAGTGCTGCCCCTAAGGCCCAGCTCAGCCATGAGCTTATTCCATGCAGAAAGTCTTGGGAGTTCTTCAGGACTAGATTTGTGTATATTCAGTGTCAAGGTATGAGGAATATCTACAAGATGTAGCGTCTCATAGCGAAATGTACTCTTACAGCCATTCAGCTCTGAAAACCTGTGCATATGACATTCTTCTATTTATTGTTGTACATAAGTAAGTCTGAAGTGGGCAGGTCTTAAAGTTCGTAACAGCAGCCCACACTGAGAGACATGACTGAGCTGTTTGGTTTCCTTAATCCCAGGTGCACACTCCATTGGACATGCAGTGTGAGGCCTTAAATGAGATATTCCCTTAGAAGCTTAGAGCAGTTAACAGAAGTAAATCACCTCTAGCATCTTCTAAAGCAGGAGCGTCATCTTTAATGACAGAACAGCTTGTAGCATTTATAAATATTAGTAATGCCATTAAACAAAATTCTGTCTCTCCTCAGTTTGCCATCAAAAACCGGTTTCGGCATCGCAGCAAGGAGTTCCCCAAGAGAGAGCACTGGCTAGACTGGGCGAGTGAGAAGTATGACGTGAGTACTGCATGAGCGCTCCTGTGCCCTGACATCCCCTGAACCTCTGCTTCTCTTCCGTCTGCTCTGATCCATTACCTCACGCGCTGGGTGAATAGTTTTGGGGCTCTCAAATGTTTAGAAGCTAAAGGCCTGGCCAAACCTCAGTGCTACCTGGGATTGCAGGTTACCACAGCAGCTCCTGCGGAAGAAAGCAGGGCTGTGTATGAGTTGACACTCCATGAGATCGTAGGCTGCCCGGGGAAATCTGAAGGAGACTAAGAAAAGACTAATTCACTTGTTGAACCAATATAAGCACCTGTTAGTTTTTCAGTTAGTAAAACAGCAAGGATTATCCCTGTCAACTCTTTGTTTCTCTCAGTAAACTCCGCTTCAGAACCAACTTCAAACAGAAGTATGCTGGTTTAATGACTGTAGAAGGAAAAGCCTGGAACAGGCTGCCCAGAGAGGTTGTGAAGTCTCCTTCTCTGGAGACATTCAAAACCTGCCTGGATGCAATCCTGTTCATCCTACCCTAGGTGAACTTGCTTTGGCAGGGGGGTTGGACTAGGTGATCTCTGAAGGTCCCTTACGGCCTCTACCACTCTGTGATTCTGTGCTATGGGCATGGTATTGACTGTCACGGCTAATGCCCAGGGCCATAACGCTTGTCTTGGGATCAAACTGCAGAATTATGTTTAGGAATTTCAGCTGAAATGGATAAACATAGCACCACCCCAGCCTCAGTACAAACTCCTTCCCATGACTCTGATAGACTTGTGTCCCAGAGTGCCCAGCCATGTCCCTTTTCTCCTACCTAGCCTGCCCTGTTGTCAATGGCAGCACAAACCTTAGCCTGTCCCCTCTTTTTTCCTTTTGCCTATATGCTTTTTGCGTGTGTGAAATGCATTCCTCAGTTACCTGTCATTCAAACACCTCCTTTCTAGAAACGTAAAGCAGCACTGAGTGCTAAATCTCATGCTGCTGTCAGTATACATGCCAAAACAAGCAGGTTTCTCTGATATCAATGTCACCTTTAACCGTCAGCCCTTCCCACACCCATAGGCAGGCCTTGTGCTTTTTAACAGAAATCAGCAGAAGGACCCACAACTTTCAAAGTTCAGAACGTGGGTAAACATTAGATNAGTACCTCAGTGTCTTTCTTGTAGTGAGGGGACTTGATGTGTCTTTATGCCTTTACCTTTCACTGCGCCACAAATAGAGGGCTGCAACTGCGTCTTTCTTTACTAATTCCTGTTGTATAAATCTCATTTGCTGCAGAAACGACTGATTGCTCAGACTAAGATGGTGTTGAAGGTGCTTTTCCTTTACATTCCTCTCCCCATGTTCTGGGCGCTTTTTGACCAGCAGGTAAAGTAGAAATTGCTTGGCTTAGCAATTAGGACTGTGCCATGTCACTCTATGTACTCTGAGGTCACAAGACATAAAAGATGCCAATATGAGGGTGGAAACGAATTCTTTGCTATTTTTTTAACGTGGTTCTAATGCAAAGGGGTAGTTATTGAGTCACGTTAGTACAGTATGTTCTGCAGCCAGGGGAAACTCAATTTATCTGGACATGACCAGGACTGAGGCAATGACTGAGGCCTCTCCAAATCTTGTATCAGCCAGGACTCAGAGGGTGAGACAGTAATTTAGAGCTTTCTTAGTTCTCACTCTTCTTCCACGCTTGGATGGGAGATGCAATGTAGAACCCTAGTGTAAATACTCTGGAGAATCAGCGATGAATTGAGCTGGATGACAGCTTGCTTAATGACTCAAACTTGTTATAAGTACCTAACATCTTCAAGCAGAAGTATAAACCTGTAATTCCCATTTGCTTGGTGGACTGAGTGCTCAGGGCTCACAAAAGCAGGCTTTCAGAGTTAAGTGTTGAAGTAGGAATTTAGGAGGGTATCTGAGAGAACCAGGGACTGAAAGCTTTGTGCAAGGCGGAATGTAGGAAGTTTCGTCCAGATTGCTTGGATGGTGCCGCTTTAGTCTAGTACCAGCGTGACCTGTTACAAATAGGCAACCTTGCTGTGAAATTCAGAACTAGGTACTCATTACGTGACTAATAACTGTCACATCTCGCAGTAGTACATCGTATGTGGTTGAAGGCTCCTGCCCCAGGAGCAGCGATGTACCTTCCTTGTCTCACCCTGAGCTTGGGCTGCACATCAACCCCTCTCAACCCAGCTCCGGGCAGGTTTTGTGGGCAGAGGGCTCAGGGCAGGCTGAGCTGTGGGAAGGAGGGATGGACACGTCAGTGGTGTGGGGTGCTCGGGCGCAGGCAGGTGGCACAAAGGCGTTCAGGTGGCTTCCGTGCACAGCCCATGGCGGATGTCCGTGCCATCTCTCCGGCTAATCTCCACATCTAAATTGTCTTCCGCTCTATTTCATGAAACTAGTAAATAAAGTGAAATGGGCCATGAGGATCATTGTGTTCAAACGTTTATGTTACGGAGTAATAATACTCCTGTAGCAAGCCAGTTTAATTTTTTATTATATTGTATATCTTTCCCAATGCTTGATGTACAAAAACAACTCAAGAGGAACTGTGGAAGACTGACTAAACTTTAAAGCATTTTTTAAGCATTTAACTTTCTCTTCTTTTGTTAAGGGGTCAAGATGGACACTGCAAGCCACAACAATGGATGGGAATTTTGTAGGTTACTTTTTATTGCTTTTTCTCTTAACATTTACATTTTAGATCAGTCTTATTTGTTGTCATAATGTTAAAACCTCTTTATCTTTTCTTCCCCAGGGAGCTATTCAGATTCAACCAGACCAAATGCAGGTAATCTTTTGTCTGACAATTCTAAGTGCTTCCCAAAGACTACCTACGTATTTTTAACTGCCCTCCCTTTAGAAAAAAGACTTTGAAAAATACTCAGTTTTTTCCCTTATGTTCATCTGCAACAGACTGTGAACCCAATCCTGATTATTATAATGGTCCCAGTCGTAGATGCCGTGGTTTATCCTTTAATCAAGAAATGCAAGATTAACTTCACGTAAGTCAATGCACTTACCTGACTTCAACAGAGGTTCAGTTTAGTCGTTTCTTTAAACTGCTTTTTCGGCCCTAATGTAACAAGAGCAGGCATTCAGCTAAGGAGAAAATAGTAGTGTATTTAAAAAGGAGTTAGTATTTTTAACAAATGAAAGTAAATAAATAAAAAGGACTCTGAAAGTGGTATGCACAGACACCACAAGACTAGAGGAAGAGAATCTAATAGTAAAGCAATGGTATTTTCCAGTTAAGGGCAAAATCTTTTGATTGCAGATGCTGCAGGAAAAATACATTTCCCGATAGTAAAACTATGAATTGAGAGGTACTCATCTTAGCAGAACATTTTCTGTAATGACATCAGCCCTTCAAATGGTGATAACATGCTAGTTGCAGCTGTTTGAGTTTCCCACCATGGAAAGAAAACCATTAACCGCTGAAGTTTTCAATCAGTATTTGTCTTACGACTCACGTATGTGTTTTGTTGCTGCACTAGGCCCCTGAGGAAGATCACGGTTGGTATGTTCCTTGCAGCTTTGGCTTTCGTTGCTGCTGCCCTTGTGCAAGTCCAAATAGATGTAAGTTCAGCCACATGCAAGTATTTACTAGTAACTGCCTAGTTGTTAATACAGAACAAAGTGTGTTTAGGGTGAAAGTGAGCCAAGACTCCTAAATTCATAACAAAGCATACAAGCACAGGAGTAGAGGGAGGGAAAACATTATGCTAATCACACTTCCACAATATACTTTAATAAAAATTAGCTAACGCCATTCTGCAAAAAACCTCTCATCTGCCATTAACATAAATCACACATTAAAGGCAACATCAGGTCCTTAAACTCAGATTAAACGCCGAAAACCAGAGATTTGTTTGGCCTACCAGGGGACTGCTTTGCATCTCCACCCTCTTCTGGTTGGAGGTGTAGTGTGACAGTCTGGGAAGCATCATCACAGCGTGGGCAAAGATGACACCTATTTAAGACAGGATATATCACACCTGACTTTCTTTGCCCCAAAGGGGAGGTGTCATGCCTAAACCAGATGAAGGCTTCCCCTGTAGCTGGGGCATCAGCAACACCTCTGGGAGGTGATCTGTTGCATCCCAAGATCTGAATAGCTATCCAGAGGTGCCTGCCTATCTTCACGCACTATCAAGGCAAGAAGTGAGGAATTCTCTCAATAATGCCTGGGTCCAGCAGCAAAACAAGCTTTATATTCACCTCTTCTTCTTGAAACTGGAAGTAAAGGGCCTGGCCTTCAGCTGGTATAGGCACATCCAGAGCTGTGCACGCACACATACTGGCACTGGGCAGAATCTTCATCAAAGCTGGTAACTTCCCAGACTGTTGTACAAGAAGCTCCTGCAGAAAGGTAAAGATGGACCTGGTTTTGTTGTGGTTTTGATGTACCTAAAGAGATTGAAGTGGACAAAACTATGGGAAAGGAGGAAAGGCTGAGGCAGAACTGAAACAGACACACCTTCTGTAGCCCTTGATGCTCTGCAAGAGCAGAAGCTATTTACCATTAGATCTGGTGGGAAATGGAGTCTCCAGAAGTTGAGTTTCTCTGGGCTTTCACACTAGGCAGTGCTCATACATGCTTCTGTCCACTTCAGCAGCACCAGTGCTGGGGGACAATGAGTCAGAACACAGTACAAAGAAACTCGGGAATCCAGGCTGCCACAGGATGTGGGAAAAGGCCATTCCTTGAACTGCAGAGTGGCCTTGGTAGTGGCAGCACACTGCAGGATGTGATCAAAGAGGAACCACAGCCGGCCATGGAGGTGTCGTGCTTTGTTGTGGATGAGAGGCCTCTTTCCTGGGGCAGCAGCAAGGCAGCTTGTGAGACTAGTTACAAACCCCATTGTTGAAGTTGCATCCCTCTGACAATCACAGATCATCAGGCAAACGCCAATCTTCATAATGAGATTATGAAAATCTCAGTAATCATAGTAGTTTTTCCATGTGACTTAGGATAGGGCACTGATTTTACTTTTTGCCTGGCCTACAGAAAACTCTTCCAGTTTTCCCTTCAGCTGAGCAATCCCAAATCAAAATAATAAACCTCGGTCCTGATAATGCATCGATTAAGTTTGAACCTGAACTTCAGCATGTGAATGTCATGTCTATGGACTCGGTAAGTACGGGGACACGGAGAAGAGCAAGTTTAAACAAAAAAAATCTAATGGAGTTAGTCAAAGTAGTTCTTAAATGATGGTTCAAAATTGATTCTTTTCTAGTTCTTTTTTTCTATTCATTTTAAAGATTTTTTTTTTTTTTGTATTGTGGAATGCATTCTTACTGATAACACAGTGAATAAAGAAATGGCAACTATTTCAATATTCTAAGTAGTACTAGTCTGCTTTGTCAAGAGGTTTTTTCCAAGAAACTTCATAGTGACTTTGAACTAATTGAAAATTCCAGTCCTGCTAAAAAAGATGCCATTTCTTAACAGCAAGAACACCCCTTCCTTCAATAAAAGTCTATTCAGCTCTATTAAGTCACTGCTCTTACTGCAAGCGATCACTTACTTGAACAGGGAGCTTTTTCTGTAGCTATGTCACAGATGTTAACCTTCAGATTTTGCTGTCAAATAACACTTTCAAGTTCTATTGCAGCACAACCTTGATAGCCTTATCAACAGCAAAATGTGGTGGAGTTGATGAACACCTTTAATAATGGATGCTTGGAAGTGTGTTCTCTGATAGCCTGCAGTCCCGTTTCCATATAAGAGGAGAAATCCTATTCCATCCTCCTCCAAATTTGCCTAGCATGGAAACTGAGCTCTGAGGTGAAGGGCACTCAAAACTTATGCTGATGTGGAACTGATAATGAAGGGTGTAAAATGCTCCACTCCCTACTACAGACGTTTTATAATCCAGACCATTTGGATTATAAAATGATTTTTATAATCCTAGAAAACAAAAGGGTTATTTTAGTACAACATTAACATGTTCGTTAATTTTTTTTAAGTATTTTATGCTGATGAAATGTATTTGGAACATTTAAAACATGTTCCAGTAATAGTCACTCCTGTTATGCTGAAACCATAAAAACGCAGGTTGCATTTGCATCTCTTAGGAAGTGTTGTGATTTGGAAAATGCTGCATCTTAACTTATGCTAGTGCTGCTTCCGTAGCTAAACAGAACTTTATTTGGTGGCGGTAAGCCTCATTTATCTGAAGTAAGAAATACACAGGAAAACATAACAGCTGTTCCATAATGCTTGTGGGAAGCTCATGTTACTTTACAGCTTGTGAAACAAAGGAAATTAGTGCTTGATGTAGAAATGATGTTTGGCACTTCTGAAGTAACACACCTGCAAACCTCTGACCCCTGGAGCCTATAACACTCCTCCAACGGTGTAGACAAATATGCAGTTGCATGGAAATTCATAGGAATTTTTTGTCTTTGTAGACGGACTACATGACGTTTGAGACTTCTCGGTTGCAATCATTACACATAACTTCTGGAAATAATACTAAACTTGACAATACCGCATTGGCAGGGGGAACACGCCACACTCTTGCAGTTAAAAATAACGAGGCTGGCATTGTTGTTAAATGGGTAAGTCTGCTTAATTCCCAAGATATACATTAATGTCTTAGCAGCTCTCTACGTGGAGTGCGTGAAGCTGAGAGGACAGGCTCTGGGCAGCTTCTCCCTTTGTCTTGTTTTCTGTCTCTCCTGCTCTCTGCTGTACCAGTGAGACTGGTGATTTCTAGAAGGCAGGGCAGGATGTTGGGTTTTGGTTTTTTTTTTTTTAAAAAAAAGTAAAATTACTCATTTAGCATTTAACTTGACAATTACTATCTCACCAAGACTTAAACGTGTGGTCATACAGCATTTTCTAGTAGACACATGTCCTAGAAGGATCCTAAAAGGAGAAAGGTCTGGAGTCTTGCTCTGAAGCCTCTGTTAATTCTTACTGCTATGTAATACTGCATTTTTAAGCTGTTCACTGATACCAACAAAGTATCTTGACAATGTTGTCTTCCACCACCAGCTGCTTGACAATGTCACGTCAAAACCAGAAGAAGGAAATAATCTCATCAGGTAGAGCATGGTTTATTCCTAAATTTTGGCAGTAGTGTGACTATCTCTTCTATCTGCCTCTTGGGTGGACTCTTCTTGCTTAACACATACTGTAGGAAATCTCTGCTTGCTGAACACCTCACTCAATGTCTAGGGGGCATAGGAACTTCTGGGGCACAAATCACCTAAGCTACCTTCCATATCTACTTTAGGTATAATTTAACTGAAATTGGAAGTGCATGTTTTATTCCATTGTCTAGACTTTTTTTTTTGTAGACAACCAGCACTGATTACATGTCTGTACCTCCTTTTTAATCTTGGGTAAGAAGTGTCCTACAACCTCTGCTTTTCTTGTGCATCTTTCGCTGGCAGATGGATTTGTTACTGGCTGCAGTAAAGGCTTGCTTTTGATGTTCTCCTAAGCAGGTAGTGGACTGATGTGGATCTAGCTTGCTTTTTGCATTAACCACACTTTAAGAGATTTAGAGTTCTTTCAAAAATGATAACTGACAAAAATGAAAGGGGAAGACTTGATGTTTGTTGTGCTGCCAGTATATAATTAAAAGTAAAACCTGTATTTTTTTCACACGTGCATATTTTGATTAGTATTTCATCACTCTTGCATTTTAAAGGTTCATAAACAACTTGCCTGATCCTATCAACGTCACCATGGGTGAAACTTCTTTTGGTAATCTGGCATCTCTTTCTGTCAGTAATTATGAACTCTTTCCAGGAGGAAGGTAAGCATTTTTCCTTTACCTAAATCTAACCACTTAAAGGCATGCTTGTCTTTTATATAATACACACAATTGTCTATACCTATGGTCTGAACTGTATTTTTTCTTTTTCAGACAAGACAGGATTACAGTTGTTACAAATTCAACGACTTGTTCACTTACTTCAAAAGCATTTGGGTTTGGTAGTGCCTATACAATTGTAATTAATGTGGTGAGTTGCCAGTGCTGTTGAATAGACAAGACAGAATTACTTTTCATGTCAATATTTTCTTTCATTAAAAAAACTTGTACAATTATTCCTCTTGCCCTTAGTTGTACATAGGATAGAATTCTTGCATGTTAAAAAGAACATAAACCCATTGTTAACTATAAAAATAACAGGGGGTATGATAAATGATTTAATGCAAGAATTCATGTTAATCACTAATGGCCTTAAATCTTTAGCCCTGCTAGACACTAAGGATCTGCATGAAGTCTGCTGTAAAGCAACTACTGCTTTATAACTAGATACGCAGTGCTTCATATACGACACTTCTTACTTACCCAGAACTTTGTGTGTACATCTGATTATAGAGCTGATACAGAACTGTTTAGAGTTTCTTTAGTGTACAAGCCCTTTATCGCTGTTCCTGATGTGCTGTTTCAACTTGCAGTGTTCCAGAGACAATCTTACAGTAACATATTCTGAAGATATCTCACCCAACACAGTCCACATGGCCTGGCAGATCCCTCAGTATTTTATTCTTACGTGTGCAGAAGTAGTCTTCTCCGTCACTGGGTTGGAGTTTTCATACTCACAGGTAGGTTTTGCCCTTCAGAGCTCTCCTTGTGTTGAGAGCCCTGAGTGGAATCCTTACCTGGTACAAACGAAGATCCGTGATTTTATTATTAAGCGGTGGCTCTGTGTTGCTGCTTTGTTTGAACAACGACGTCCTTTAGAGCTCCCTAGTAGGACTATCAACTGGTGCAAGCTGGCCTTGTTTCACTAGCCCTTGGTGTTTTCCATGAAGCTATGCTGAATTACGTCATTTTGAAGACTTGACCACTAGTTCTTAAATCTCCTTCTCACATGTGACTTTACATTGAAACCAAGTGGAACTGTACTGCTGCTGTAAAACCAAACTAGAGAACTCTCAAGTATAAAATGGATAAGTACTGACACCTTATCTCTATGCTATTTTCCTCCATACAGTTTTTAGCAGCAGTTTAATTGTGCATTCTTAACTCCTTTGTCTTCCAACTCCAGTTTGTATTATTAGCTTTGTGTATTTCTTCCCTTAATTCTGAGTCTTTAAACTCCAGTGATAGGAGCACTGTAAGATGTGGCTTGCTAGACTATGATTCACTTCATTTTTTCAGTTAATCTGCACCATTGCGACTGAGTTGGATGTAAAATGTGCCTGTTAGTTACTCAGTGTGTACAAAGTAAAAGGTGTTATAGTCAGTACTAGTAGTCTCTTGCTCCTCAAAGCCTTTCCTGGGCCTGTTTAGTTCTCTTGGTTTTTTTTAAGTTAAAAGTCTCTAAAAAAACCCCAAAACCACAATAAAGCAAACCAAGAAAGCCTTCCCCCTGCTAAAACCAGTGTTTATTATAATGTAAAGAATGCAGTAAACATCAGAAAATAAGTGATAGCAGTTTTTGACTAAAACCTAAGTGCCTTTACTTCTACAGGCCCCATCTAACATGAAGGCAGTGCTGCAGGCAGGATGGCTGCTAACGGTGGCTGTTGGTAACATCATTGTCCTTATCGTGGCTGGAGCATCCAAGCTCAGTGAGCAGGTAAGCACACAAGCAATTGGTGTGTTCTTCCATTACGCTGTGCGAAAGCAGCTCTCCTACAGGGGGGAGTCATGGCTGGTAATCCTCAACCACAACTTTTGAACATCAACATTATGGTGGATTTGCATTTGTGATTGGAATGTAGGTGGTTAGTGTGTACCAGTTGGGTGTAGAACTGATGCTTGACTGAATCTCATTACAGCATAAAAGTAAGAGTTATGAATCTTTATAAGGTATCTGGATTAAAACTAGTGTTGTAGGCTGTGACAACGGGGTGGTAACTTGCCTTCTAGAGCCACTTCTAAAGTTTCTGTTGGTCCTTTTTCCCTAGCACTTCCCCAATGTGTGTACACATGTACCTACACAAATTAAGCTTTTAACAACTCTAACAAAGGCTTATGCCTCTTGTCTGCTGTTTCCCACTCCGAACTCTTGCTCTGCCAGGCTCCTTTTCTTGCCAGCAGCAGTTTCTAGCATCTCTACAATAAATTGCTTCTCATGGTGTGGAAATTCTGTGAACTTCTGGTCTGAAATTCTAGACTAATGGGATTAAAACCTGTCAAAACTCTGTTCACCACTAATGAACCTTCCCCTGCATACCTCAGCCTTGCCATGTCCTGTCTTCTGGCTCCATTGGTTTCCAACATCACTCCTTGGGGCATGAAAACTGTGGTTCTACTGGTGGGGAGCACTTGGTCAAGACGCTCTCAGACTACTTGTGGTGCTCTAATGAATCAAAAGGGGTATCTGAGAGAGGCAAGAGCCTGTCTTTGAAACAGGTCTGACAGTCCTGGTTTCAGCTAAATTAACCAGAAAGAGCATGAATCAGAGCTGCTGAGGCTTTTCAGCTGGAGACAGCACTTTGAAACTGAAGTTCCTGGTCTTGGTCTCTGCTCAGATGTGTGGTCAGTAGAAACCTTTCTGCTGACCTAAGTGGAAGTAGGATCACTGCCAGCCTGGTTAAAAATTACATTCCCTGGCCAAAAGGAGGGGCTGAAGTTTCCTTTTGAGGCTATTGCTTCATTCTCATGAGTCCGGGAAGATGATACTGCAGAACTTTCCAGCATTCATAAACCATCTGCCTCTTCACTGAAGACACAACTCCTGAAAGGGCTTCAATTCTGAGGCGCTTTAAATATGTATTATATATGTCATTTAAGTCATATGGCACTTGGTATATGTGCTCCGTTTCACATTCTGAATTAACTTCGTTTCTTGCAAACAGTAAAAAGGTGTCATTCTTTTGAGGAATGAATTTTGATGGATAAATTATACTCTTTTTTTTTTTTTTTTTTACAGTGGGCAGAGTATGTGCTGTTTGCTGCCTTGCTGTTGGCAGTTTGCATCATTTTTGCTGTCATGGCTTATTTTTACACCTATGTTGATCCAAATGAGATTGAAGCCCAATTTGATGAAGAAGAAAAGAACAAAGCCAAAAAAGATCCAGACCTCTATGAGACGAAAGCTGAAGCTGACTCTCAGATGTGAAAGTCGTATTCAAGAAGTGTTTGTAAATTATGGTATCCCGTTAACTATCCCTGCAGTAAGAGGAATCAGGGTATCAGTAACACCTCTGGATAGTATGTCCAATGGGAGAGGTTAAGAAAAACTGTTTTAACTTAAAATGCAGCCTCTCTTGGGAAGCAAGAGGAAAAGATTAGTCTCTCTTGTACTGAACATATTATCCTGAAGAAACTCCAGCAGAATTTGCACTCTTAATGTACCTCAAGCTTAAACAATATAGCATTAAAATATTGAAATGGCACTCAGCACTATTAGACCCTGTGAAAAGATGTATTTTTTATACTACATTTCAATTTTATATCATGAAAGAAACAAGTATTGCCAAGAAATAGTAATCGAAGCCAAGCTGTCTGCATGACCCCTCAGGCCTCATTGTTACTTGAAAGCAGCAGGTCACATGTGCCTTAAATTCTTTTGTACTTCCGTGCAGATAATGGGAGCAAAGCTCTGGCATTGCTCAGATTAAAACGCTGTCTGTGCTCCACATGGCAGTAACTTGGACATGCACTGTAATATAATGCTTTATGTGCCTGTTAACTACCCATTTAACCCCTGTTATGGTTTTAATTAAATGTATTAATGAGGTGTGTCCACTCAGGTAAACAGACAATGGCAAATGACATTTGGAATAAGCGACAGCAATAAAACTTGTGTTATTTCAAAACAATGGAAGTGATGTAAGAGTATGACTTACAGTTGCATGTTGACAAAAGTTGATACCACCTCACTGATGCTTCTTCCTTTGTGCTCCATCACTTGAAGCTAATGGACCAGCGTCATTCTTCTCTATCTTAATATACCCGTATCACACATCAAATTTATAGCAGGGAAGACTGAATTTAGCTGCTTAATAGGATTCTGTAGCCCTGTGGACCATGTTATGGAGTGCTAGTGGTCTGCATATTGTTTTGGGAATTCCTGTATTTGGATCCATCCCCTACACTTTTTCCAGCAGCTGGCTTGGCCTCCCTGACCCCTCCAGTAGCCTGGCCAGATTTATAGCTGCTTTCATACCTGGCTCCCAATACTCTTATCCTATTTTGCAGCTGATCCAACTTGATATGTGCAAGTGATCACACAACCATACGTATTCAAGCAATGTGCCTGTTGCTGGCACTGCAGGTGTATGGGCCCCTGTGACCTATGTTTCCCACTCCAGTTGCTGGCACTTAGACCTCCATGAAAAGAGATGGAAATGGAGTTTGATAAGGCAAGTCCAGCATGCTCTTCCCCTGCATCCCAGTTAGTCATGTACCCTTTTAGGCAGTAACCCCTATCAGTTCCTAAGGTCATCTGGGGGAGCCTTTCCTATGGATTCAAGATGCTGGATGTCCCTCCAGCCCACAGGACTGAGGGTCTCCTGGGCCCTCAGGAGGAGCTGTCTCCCTGCCATCCTCTGAGGAGCTAAGGGGGGTTTGCACTAGCTTTCCTGTGGTAGATTAGCCAGCCTTCCCTTTGCCATGCAAGTTTAGCAAAACAAATTGTCTCTTAACTGTATCCCTCCAGGATAGCATCTTCTATCTACTATTTTGCCTATACCAGTTGAAATGTTTATGTGGCATTTTAATGTTGTTTTTTCCTTTGATAGACAGGTCACATATCTTATTTTTTAATATCATTATCTGTTAGAAGTTAGCACTCTAGCAAACCCACTCACTTGTCTACCACATGGATGGATGTCTTCTATGGGTAGAAAGCCACTAATGCTGTAAAATTAGATGGGAAAGCTTTCTGACAAGGAGAAAACAAGCTCCCCCTATCTCTTCAGCCTGGTTAGGTAGGGAGACAGTCATGTGTGATGAGATTTTATCTCATTTTCAACAGGGCTTGCTGTAATTAAAGTTAAAATGTGCCTTCTCATACAAAATTTGACATGAAAAAAATCAGGGAACCTTGCATAGACAGCTGGGTGTCTCTCATCAGCATTGCTGTGACTGTGTCTAGAAGCCACTTGCAGGGAATTGGTCTTTGGGTTGGAATAAAGTATTTTCCATCCCTTGGTTTTGAGGATTAAAGATGTAAGCTTAACCCTAAATCTGACAGTGTTTAGTTTTGGATGCTGCTGTCTAGACTGCCAGCCTGCTGAGAGGATCTTTTGCATACCTTTTTCTGTTACAGAGAAGATATCCTGAAACCAATTGAATTAACAGTTGATCATTATAACTGCAGTTCTTATTTAAAGCAAACGTGCAATAAACTTTAAAAAAATGCAAGAGTGGTGGATTACGAAAGGCTGTTGTAGCAACCAAATCCGTGCTCATGTCTGGCCAGGTTGATACAGGAAAGTGTATGTCCATGTGCTTACTAATATCACAAATATACTGTGCAGCTTCCATGTTTTTCACACTGTTTGTTAACTCAACCTAATGACCAAAATCATCAAAATCATAATAATCAAAATCAGATTCTCTGAACTACACCCACCCAGTCCCTGCCATTTGCTCTTCTTGAAAATGGGCCTACAAGCAGCACAATCCTTTCAAAGACTTTATAGTTTTAGGCAAATGTCTATACAAAGTTGTTGGGTTTTTTAAATTCCTGGAGTTAAATTCCTGGAAGCAATTGCAAGACACCTATACATACTGTTACCTACAAATTACTTTTACATTTTTCATTCACACCTTGACAGAGTGCTTTAGTATATCATTGACCATCTTGCAGAGGTTAGAATACTGATAATAAAATAACTGGGTCGTGCCTTAAGGAGTGAGAGAGACAAATTTTTAAAAGGGGAAGTACCAGCCTCTGAAATCATCCTCTTCCACCAGGAGGTGGTTCAGGACCATCAAGGATGCCCCATTTCCAGCCTAATTCAATCACTGCTGTTCCTCCTAGAGACACCACTGCAGGACAGGATTTTGTGGAGTTTAGCACAGTATAAAGGTAACATGAGTGCCCACAATTCAACAGATTCTCCGTTATTGCTGTTAAATGTTACCGTTTTCCCATGCTCATTCCTAATCTGAGTCAAAGCTCTGCATAAAATACCTAATGCCCAGAGTGGATAACAGGTCCGTGTCCCCAGGGGTTTAACAGCTGATCTGACTGCATATGGAGGAGAGGGAGGTGAAGGAGACGAGCAAAGCAGGACCTGTGTTTTTTAGACAGTAGCTACGTGTTTACCTGAATCGGTTCAAATCACAAGTACATTTTAAGAGTCTTATGTGAAGATCAGTGGCCACCCGCTGCTGGCACCTACTGCGTCGCTTGGAAGCTCTCCGCAGCATCCTGGTGCAATGGCTCTATGGGAGGGTGAAGGTGGGGAAAAAACGGGCAGGGTGTAGGAATGGGTTTGTCACCTTTTTGGACAGGACGGGCTGGGGTTGTAACTAGGGAGCTCAGTGAGGAGCTGGAAGGTGGTCTCCTGAAGCAGGGCCTGAGTAAGCTTGGACAGAAGGTGAAGCCCATGCCCCAGCAGGCACAGCTCATCCTTGTGTGGCCTCCATGCCTTGTGTGGCTTTCCTGGGTAGCAGCTGGGCTGAATGTAGCCAAGCCACTTGCACTTTTGTAAAGGGTCATTTTCAATGAGCTGCAGAGCCCAAAGCCTTTTGGCAATGGGACAGTTCGTAGAAACTACATGCTTTATGACCTTCATACTGACACACAAAACATTGATTTGATGACTTTAAGCGGTATTACAGTTGTCACTGACTGCATCCTAAAGGGGTCCTAATTATTGCAGAAGCTAATCATGTAGGCTTGCCTTTGCCAGCAGATGTACCAGGAAGAAAAAGCTGGTTCTCCCTGCAGTGCCAAAATAGCTGCAAGACCTTTGGAAACACTCATAAGGGGACTGTGGTGAAAGTGGCTCTGCCTCAATAACACCCTTGCTGTATTTTGTCATTAAGGGGAAATGAAAATTGAAGCTGTGGAATCTGCATAGCTAAATAAAAAATGAATAAAAATGGTGCAAGACCTAGACATGAAATATAGTGAGGCGCTTTAACGGCACTCACTCTCTAGCTGCTGTTGCAAGCCCCCATTTGACCTGCTTCTGCTGTTGGTGGCTAATAAAACCCTCATGAGATTAAGATGAAATCTCATCTGTCTGCCAATGTGAAACTGTGTTTGTCCTCTTCCTGTGAGATTCAGCTGATTGCAATGTATATCCCTGTCAGAGCTCCTTTCCAACATAGCCCATACAGGGATTTTTTTACTCCAAACTGAACATCTAGTCCCTACAGCTGTGGCGGCAATACTTTATTCAAGCCTCATAAACTTTAAAAAAAAAATAATATTGTTGCTCCTGAAGCCATGCCATCCTTCCTTGGTAGTAAAAATTGGAAATGTCTTCTACTTAGATGGGAATCCTATTTCCTAAAGGTCTTATCTTACAAAAAATGTTTTGACTAAAGGTTAATTCAATTGGTGCATCTCCTTCAGGCTGATACTTTACTTCCACAGAGTGCCTGAGATCAGTTCTGAAACCACCTAACTGAATTAATGCTATTGAATGCATTTTTCCTGAAATCTGACCCCAAGTGTGGGAGGGTAGAGGGGCACCAGAACTGCGTGAGTTTACTAAAGGTAGAGCCGTGGATGTCCCACGCTGGCGGGGCCTGGCTGAGCGCTGAACCTGGGGAGAGGGCATGGGGACAGGGGGATTGCACTCGAGAAACTGAACATGGAAATGAGGGAGGGATGGAGAGGGCCTCCAGGTCCTCTACATCTGCACCCTGGCCTTCTGCTGCTCTGCAGGGAGCAGGAATATGAGGCTAATGGTCCTGCTAGTCACTGCTGCAGCAGGGCAAGAAGTTCCTGTTGCAGACCATCTCCTCCTCCTCTTTGGGACCAGCCTGCGGTCACTCCCCATCAGGCTCCTGACTGAGCTGTGGAAACACAGGCAGGGGTTTTTGTTTGCTTCTTTTTTTTTTGGTTTGAGCTTTTTATTCATGCGTTCATCATAAGTGGGATTCATCACTTCTCCATTACATCAGCTTCAGGGCAGATGACGGCCCCAGCACCCAGTGACTCTGTTGCCCACCACCCACCACAGGGCTGATGAACTTGCTCCCTTTCCTAACTTGCTGCCACCCCAGCTGCGGGAGATGCTCTGTGTCACCTATTTCCAGCTCAGGGAGCCTGGCAGGACCAGGAGGCCCAGACCGAGCTTTTTGCAATGAAGTACGAATCTGTGATTTGGGATTCTAGGTGATATCAATAGGGATAAAATATACGACCCTCTCCTACCTTTC
>VXBO01008424.1:364716-375957 GCA_013400135.1 Rhinoptilus africanus | reverse complement strand
TTTTTTTTTTTTTGCCAATCCCAGGCCCCTCATTCAGGCAAATCCTCCCTAAGTGTCAGCCCGAGATCCCCAGCAAATTCCCACCCCTGCGGCCGGGGGAGCGACGGGTGATTTCCCACCACCAGGTGGCAGAAAAATACACTGCGGAGGAGGGAGAAGGCCGGGATTTCGGGCTGGGAGGGGGGAGGTTGTTCACAGAAAACCCTCTCCTAGCCTTGCCTTCGTGATTTTTTTTCACTCGCAGTTATCACAGGCTTCGGGTTATTCTAGGAGAAAAAAAATGCCTCGTGCACTGATCAGTATGGCTTTGGAAGACCGCAGGGCTGCTGTAGGTTTCGGGAAATCAAAACATCCGGATGGATTTAAGCAAGAGGTGGTTGGTCCCTGGCAGCGCGGGTGGAAGTCAGCTCTCTTTCAAACTTTTAAAAACTTGTTAAAACTGCCCAAATCCTACGTGGTGTTATGAAAAGAATCTTTGGTGTCGAAGAATAGTAAAGAAGAAGAATAAAGCCGACCGTGCTGCAGCACCCCATGTGCTTATTCTAAAAGACGATAAAATCACTTGGTACGGCTTCATGTTGCGCTTAATCCAATTTAACTGCAGGGCTTAAACCCCGTGCATGAAACCCTGCTCTAAGAAGCACAGTCACAGGCAGGTTTGGGGGAGTTTTTGCAACTGAGCAACATGTCAGTCAGTTAAAACAAAATTGGCTCCTATGGAGCCAGTTTTCTCATCCCCAGAGAAAACACCGCCATGTTAAACACAGGAATGTATAGACACTCCAGCAAAACCTTACTTTTTTAAGCGGATACAGAATTTGTGCTGAAGCTGCACTTGATCCTGACAGACTAAAGACGCACTGATTTCAGATTCCTGCCTCCTGGGCGACTTCCCAAGCTGTTAATCTGTTGTACAGTCACTCAGCCCAGCCTCTGTCTTTAAAAAGAAAGCCACAATCACCACATCTGGTAGGGGCCCCAGCTCTCTGAGATGGCACTTGGTGAGGCCATGCCAGTGAGATACAGCCCATCAAGGGAGTTTGCTGGAAGAGCATCTCAATCCTGAATGCTGTTCCATTTTAGACCTCTCCTAAACACTGCTCTTTTCACACTGATGTCTTCTCAAGCATATACCGAAACAGGTTTTTGAGCTATCCCAGAAACTTCAGGGTCAAACCTGGACATGCTTAGGAAAGAGCTTTGGGTATAGGGTTTCTATAGTCCTTGGGCGGACAACAAGGAACCTCCATAGCCTCCATAGGGCTGAGAGGATTGTGAGTAGGGCCCTCAGGCAACTGGTCTTGAGGAGCTCTTTAGTGCATTGCAGTGCGTTGTGACTTGGATGGGAGAGCTTTGGGAGGCAGGACTGCTAGGAGGAAAGATTTGGATCGCCCTGGCACTGCATGCTGAAATAGTTTGGGAAGGGATGATGGGGAGAGTTTGGGATGCCGGGTGTCAAACTTTCAGGATTTGAGGAGTTAGGAGAGTCACTGGACGGCAACTCCTGAGGCACTTCTAACCAGACCTTCAGGTTGGCGCCAAGGACCTGTGTGCAAGGAATGCTGCACCCTGACACCTCTCCTCAGAGCTGCTCCTCCCCGCTCTGCCCTCCACTGTGCCTGCCCGATGGAATGCAGAGGGAACTTCAGCTCAGGATCGCTGTAGGGGAAAGATGTGGTCTCCAGCTCAGATTAAGTTAATATGAAATGACGCCAGTGCTGAAGAAGGAGATGGTCACCGGGAGGAGCAGTGTATGAGTAGTGAAACCCCCTAATGAGTGTGCCCTCATTCTCACATGGAATTCTTGGAAGCCTGGAATTTAATTTTAAAGGTGTACTGAAGCGCTTTAAAAAGAATCACTACAGAAGTTGGTTAGACACCTGAGTCATTAAATACAACCACTTTACTTATATAAAAATCACAGATACATACTCTTGTGTTTCTGCTGGAAGAATGACATAAAAAGACACGGTAAAACCTTGAGCTCTAGTAAGGACCAGGTTAGAAATTTTTATTTTATTTCCATAAACGCAAAGAAATGCCAGCATAGAGCTGCTTTATAATACAAGCCAAGCTTGCTCTTTGAGAAAATTGCTCATGGAAATAACTCAGTGGTTATAGTGTCAGCCTCTATACAAATGAGAGAGGAAGATGTGCCATGGGCTGAGGAGCCTATGCACTACCTAGAAATAGCAGAAATCAAAAATCCAGTGAAGTGGATGAGAATCTTTCCACTGATATCAGTATGCTTTGCCTGAGCCCCTCAGTGCACGTAACTACAGCAGCTTTTCCATGTCTGGTATGGGTGGGTGCCACCTTGGCACTGGAGAGCTTCTCAGAAGGAGGGATGGGAAGGCCAAGATTTGCACTGAGGGAGTTTGTGAGGAAAGTAGAGTTGGGGGCAAGATATACTCTAGGTGCATGAAGTAGAATGAGAAGAACTGAGCATAGAAGTGTAGGACAATCACAGTATCAGAAGATGCAGAGTCAATACAGATAAGTCTTGGTGGCAGGTTTGGGGGCTAATCTGTGTATTAGCCTCACCAGAAATTAAATGTAGATTTGTCGTCTCCTGCAGTTCCCTCTGACCAGTTCTACAAGCAGCTATGGTGATGAGGCAAATCTGTCTGCTATCAGGAGACAGCGTGACTGGAAGTTTGTCCAGCTCTGCTACTCCATCACAGCGTTAATATGAGCCTANCAGTAAATTTAATTCTCAGCAGGGAAGAACAGCGGTGCTGATGTGGAGCAGCAAAATCTGGTCTTCTTTGCAAGTAAAGCACCAAGTACACACTGTCTCAACTGGAAGAAGAGCTATGCTCAGTCCAAAATCCCTGGGAAGCCTGCTCTCTTGAAAAAGATGTGAGGAAAACCGAGCTGGCAACTGTAGAAGCCAAAGAAGCATGAGGCTTTGGGATCTAGCCGGAGGTCTGGTGGAAGTGGGAGGTTGCGGCACATTTTTGTGAATGAAAGGAGGTCTGCAGGAGAAGGTGGAAGATTGCTGGTTCATGTCAGAGCACCACGAGCACTACAGGAACTTACTGGGTCACTACTTTTAGAAGCCTGTGGGATGAGAACGATGGGGAAGGTGGGAGGGCGCATGTACAGGACCTGCGTTCTTGTAGGGGCATGGTTATTACGGGCTGTATCTGTCCCACACACATACTTAGTGGGGATGATGGTAGGTTCAAATGTTTGGAAACAGCTTACAAGCTGTAATTTCTTTTCCTAATAGAAACCCTCACAAAATA
Source organism: Rhinoptilus africanus (assembly GCA_013400135.1). NCBI lineage: Eukaryota > Metazoa > Chordata > Aves > Charadriiformes > Glareolidae > Rhinoptilus > Rhinoptilus africanus. The sequence continues at coordinate 372,706 of VXBO01008424.1, read as the reverse complement.
ACAAACTTGCAGTTTCAGGGATATTTGTGATTTCTGGCTTTGCACTCTTTGGGTGTTAAGTTCTGGGGTTGGGAACGCTGCCGGCTGGTGTTCTTAAGTACTGAGGGTCTCTGATTACCTAGCAAGAGGTTTAGTGGCAGGGAAGTCATCCCTCCACGATTTGCTTCTGTACCTGCTCTGCAAAGACGGACTGCTTTGGATACACAGTTCTGGGCTTAAACCATGGGCAGGAGCATTCACTCCTGCAAACCGAGAAGGTGGATTTTGTGGTATGAAAGAGTTGGAGCCACCGTCCCACTCCATACAGGACATTCTGGATGGAGTTTCACCTTGTACCTCATCTGAGCTAACTGCGGGCTACCAGTGAACGGGATGCACTGGCCTCCCTCCCTCCCACACGTACAGTGTCCCTGCTGCGTGACACCCCCAGACCGCTGCCACCGGGGACTAATCCAGCAGGATGTGCATGCACTTCCCCATTTCCCGTGGGATCAGTGAACTGATGCAAATCACCACACGGGCATGTGATTGCTAATGCAAGGACGGGAGCCAGGGCTGGGTGAAAGGAAGAGCAGGATCAGCACTTTGGCAGCAGACCGCAGTTAAACTGGATTAAGTGCAACATGAAGCTGTACCTTAAAAAACTCAGCACATGGCAAATTTTGCTACCAACACCCTAGACTGACAGCTGGAACTTGCAGGAATCCATGGGGTTTTGTGTTCAAGGGATGAATAAAATATAATTCTGCCAACACAAGATTTTACAGGTAGCTTCTGGTATATCGTGAGTTTAATGAAGGATAAAATGTGAGAACTCTTGAAGTAAAACGGTGAAACACTGCAGTTGATTGTAAGACCCCTACTTATCAGTTATCAATGAGATATAGCGCAACTTTTTCTTCCGGGACAACTGCAGCCTGCAAGCAACCATTTTAAACCTGTGATGACATGGACTGTCTAGGGACATCGTTATAGGTCTCTGTAATCTCATCACGACTACAGGGTCATCCTTAATGGATCCATTTAGTCTGGAGACTTTGCTAGTCTGTTGTGTACATAGACATTAATCTGAGATCAGAACAGATGTCTCCATTATAAAATGCGAAATGTGAGAAGAAGATAGCGAAGGTGTATTTTCCTCTGTTTGCTTATGTTTGGTTTGTGTGACAAAAGGGTAAGAGAAAGGTTTATAAAAAGCAACATTTAATGAAATGATGCTCTTAGGGGGCAGAAGCACAGCACAGTATAATCGGTCTCATGTTTCTTAATGAGCTCTAGGTCCCCATCTAATTTTAATTGCCTGTCTGGAATACTAAAATACTTTCAGGCACTTGTATTCTGCTCATTATTAATAAAGGGCATACAACACTTGAGACTTTTCTTCCATTTCCTGCCTCATCCCAGCTTATCCATTATGATTCTCAGTACTACAAGAAAGTGAATCTTCTAGTATTAATAAGAATCTCAAAACCCTGCAATTTTCTATGAAGTACACCACTGCAGGAAGTGAAATAAATATAGAACAGCATGTTTTATACAAACATTGCAAAATACTGAGTTTTTCTTTGGGGAATGTAATTTAATAGCCCATTTTTTTCCCTTCAGCATGCACGAGACTTAAAGCAGAACGTGTGCCTGAACTCCAAACTTTGCTTCTGTAATAAACAAAACAATTTTCTGACAAGATTGCTTGTTGAACTAGAGCTTGCAGCCGAGTCTAGCTGTAGGAGGCAATCTGTGCGCTTTTGAAGCTACATAAACTTTATTTATATCTGCTGACATAAATACATGGCTACAGGGTTACCCATGGCATGTCGAGAGGAAGGAAGGCTCCAGCAAGTCCTTTGTAGAAGGAAAATTTTCAAATTTTCAAACTTTGGTGGAAACGCAGAAAAACCCAATGTTTTGTCAGGGTATGATCCCCACAGAGTTTGAAAGCACAGTAGAAACTAATCTTGTAGAGTAAACACAATGAAAGGCAGGGACAATGACAGTTCCAGACAACACAAGGATGTTTTCTGTTATGAACAGGGAAATGTGTGCTTCTCCTTCAGCACAGCAGAAGAATGTCAGAATATGGGTGTTAGAAATTTCCTTAACAAGGCCTTACAGAAAAGAGTCTTTATGGGCAAACTTTATAAACATGAAACAGCTAAATCAGTGGATGAAAACCCACAGATATAATTACAGTTCATTTCTGCACACTGAGTCATCCTGACTATGGGTTCTCATTTCAGAACAATGCCCAGCCCTTTCCTCTCTACTTTCTGAGAGGTCTGGTCAAGCAGGGCCTTATTCTTCCATGGATGAGCCAAGGAACTGGTCGTGAGCAGGAATTTTTTTTTTATTAAATATATTTAGTGCTAAAAAATGTTTCCAAAGAACTGTTGAAGGGTGTAAATTCCAGTATGCAAAAGGCAGTTTTGGTTCAGGACCTCATAAGCCGTCTCACACCATAAAGAGTTAGGCAGGCCATTTTAAATTTTGATTGTAAAATTCTTGATGGAGAGTGTAGCAAGAGAGTGAATAATTTCTGAAATGCAAGAAGAAAGATACACCTTAACCCTGGGGAATAAGCCTCTTATACCTTGCCCAGCTGTAGGGGAGGGATGAGGAGGAGCCTGATATGGGCACTCGGTTACCGAGTCAGTCCCAAGAGGGTCAAGGCTGCTCAGACTTATTGCTGGTTGACCTCCATACGCTGTTCCAGCAGAAGGTGACGCCCTGGGCCCGTGGGGTTCAGACATGCTTGTTTCTCTCACCAGGCTCTAGTAGCCCCTGCCAGGGAGCAGCAGGGTTAGCAGGGAGCCAAGGGTGCCCTGCTCCTACCCACCTGGTGCAGACCCATGGCACCCAAGCAGGAGGATCAGAGCAGGTCTGAGAGCAGTCACCTGGGTCTGCTGACAGTCCAGGTTGCCAGTCTGCAGGGATGAGGCAGGGCTGAGGGCTTCCCAGCTTCAGACAGCCCTTTCCCACCTCAGTCTTGCCGGGGTTTCACAGCAGCCCTCCAGCCCAGCTCTGGAGGGTGAAGGGCTGCAGAGCCTTTGAATGCACCCAAGGTCCGGGCACCAGCATGGGGACAATTCAGAACAGGTAATCTGTGCTATGCCCCAGGGCTCTCTTAGCCTTATCTATTGGAAAGGATTAGCATTTTTTCTTTCGATCTCCACAAATATTTTGGCAGAGGCAAGAGGAGAGATCTTGGAATACAAATGAATAAGCCAGTCTTAGTTCAACCTCTGTTATAACTACGTACTCGTCAGTGGAGCTCCCTTCAGTTATGATTAATCATCCTTCCTGGCTGAGGAAATCCCACTCTGCAATTCCACTAATGACAAGGGTGAAACACGAGCCAACTGCCATTTCCACTTTTGCATAGCTCACTAGCAGACAGTCTACCCAGCGCTGTAGCTTACAAGGTCTAGTGCTGTGCTCCCTACCGACCCTCCATCACTGAACAAAATCCCTTCAACCACGTCCCATTTAACCAAGGGCAAAGTAAACCCAAATACAAATCTTCCGTGTCAGACACAGCATTTCCACACATTTCAGAAACAGATGTACAGTTTTGTTTCTGTAGGCACACAAACTTTTAGCACGCAAATAAATATCATTTAAACTCTAAAAACAAAAAGCTTCTGAATGGTAATGCGCCGATTCAGCTATAATTATGATATCAATTCAATAATATGAGGGTTAAATCCTGCCCTCATCTAAGTCAAAAGAGCAGATTCAGGTAGCTTTTTTTCTTCTCATTCTGAGAAATTCTGTTTCTGATGTCAATATAAAACCACACGAAAAGGGATGGGACCCATCTGGCTATATGGGTAGGCTATTTGATTATTTCACTGTTCAGACGCTGTGAAGCTTAAAGCCTGACTTTCTCTCTTTGATTTTCATTATGCCTTAGTAGGCTCTCCAGAGTCGTGTTATTTTTTTCTCTAATTTATCAAAACTTAATACTTACTCCTTTTAATTGGTCTTAGTAAAGACTACAGATTGACTCTGGGAAGCCAAGAGCAAGTTATTTCTAACATGTTGCTGTTGTATGAACAACAATTCCATGAATCTGTCTATTTTTTAAAGGGAAAAAAATTTCTTTGGCCCCACACTACAGCTCATATCAGTGAGCTTTGTTATTCATTTGTGTTGTTACCTGCTGTTCTCCACTTCAAAGTTTCTGTCTGATAGCTCTTGTTACGAGAAAATGTGTACAGGCACTCCCTAGTCATCTTCTCCAGGCCATTCATAGGGCTACAGAAATCTACTACTACCCTCATGAAAAGTCTCTTTTCTAAGCTGAGGAGTCATATTTAATTTCCCTATCTACAGATTTTTTTCTGAATCTTTAATCATGACTTTCTTCCCTTTCTGGTACTTTTCTCTCATGCTTCATTACCATTTTGGAAATGATACAGACAGTCTATAGGAGCAGCACGGATTTATAGTAAGGTATAACAATGTTGTCTCTCTTATTCTTTATTCCTTTCCTAATAACTCCTCATATCTTTATCTTCTGAGTGATTTGAAATCCTTGACAGCCTAGGTTGGTAGGAACTCCAGTACTTAAACTCTTTTCCCATATACTTTCCCTATGTATAGTTTTCAAGGCTGAGCTCCCATCTGCTGGTGTGTCACTCAGCAGTCATTCACTCTGAAATTCTTCTGCAACTCCTTGCACTTCATTTTAGTTTTAACCTCATGATACTTGGCAATGTGAGACTATTTTGTCATTTCTCTGTAGTCACTTTCTTCTAGGTCACTCACGGATGCGCTGAGAAAGATTGGTCCCAGATGGATTCCTGTGACAATCTACTGGTAACACCATCCACTGTGAAAGGTTTTTATTTTCTCTTTCCTCTCTATCATCAGTTATAGACCCACACGAGGACCTCCCCTCTTACCCTAGGAACACTTAAATTCTTTAAGGTCCATTGTGAAGAGCTTTGTTAAAGCTGCTTTGCATTATATGATACAAGCAAGTGTAATACATTTAAAACACAAGCATTCAAAATGGAGCCTTGCTGACAAACTGCTGAGAATTTAATTTTGAGTACAGAGCCCATCAGGCTATTAACAGAGTAATTAAAAAAAGGGATAAGACTAGGAACCTAATACATACAGTTAAGAAAGAAATGACATGTTTTTATACAGGCTGTTATAACAGTTGACTAAGAAATTGATCAGTCAAGAAAGGGTAGAAAAAGAGGAAAGACAAAAGATAGTGGTGGATAAAGACGATAAGGAAGAGAGAAAAAAATCCAGCAACAAGCTGAGCAGTGAAGAGTACGGTACTGCGGTTCAGTCAATTGTTCTACAGCCCCCGGGCCAAGGATGGCAGGATGCCCCCGCGGCCGGACGAGACAGACAGGCTCAACCCTGTCTGTGTGGGAGTCTCCATAATCCTGCAGCCGTACCTTACTGCAAGCAATACTGTCACGCCTTCAGCCCCCTCACTCTTCCCTCCTCCCCAGGTGAATCTGCGCCTGCTACTTACTCATCATTATATTTCTCATGCACTGCAATTTGTAGACAAACATTCCACCTGTTATAAACCATGGTGCTTGTTCTACAGTGCATTTATTTCAATATAGGATTTTTTATTTAGTTAGTTATTTATTTGTGGTATATTACAAATTTTAAGTGCCAAGTTTTAGGCTCACCTTTCTTAGAAAACGTCTTGCTCATTTGAGAATTTTTGGTCTTGGTCAGTAAGAAAAATGTTTTTTCTTCACAGGTAGTTTAAAAAAGAAGTTCAGAGTCACTGCCATTACAATGATGTAATTATAATTTTCTTTTGTAACTTTTTTCTTATATAACCAGCACAGCACAAAATCTCTGCATATTCAAAGTATCATTTTAAACTGAAAGCAAACCAGGTATTGAGAAGTTTACACATGAAATAAATTTTGCATGCTGGAAACATCTGACTTTAAAAAGATACAAACGGGAACCATCTTCATAATAAAAGCTGTTTATTTTTGAAGTCTCTGTCTTTGTGCTGGGATTGCAGGCTATCATAATTTGTAATCATTCCATTTTTAATACAGATTTCTGCTGAAGTAGCCCTTCTTTTGGAGTAGAATATGCAATTTTTTTTTTTTTTTCCAGAAAAGGTTGGGAAAAGGAGAGGAAAATTTGCAAGATCTGTTGTTTAGTCTGTGAGGATGGAGCTGAAATTTAGACAGAAAGATTAGCATTTACGAAACTAAGAGTAAACAGGAAACACATTCATTATTTTATTTTAATATATCTTAATATTTTGGTTAAAATATCTTCAAGTCCAGGGGAGAAATTGGAAGTGCATCAGAACATAAGATACAGTGTACAATACAGAAGCTGACAGAAATTAGACATTCTAACACATTGTTCTGACTTCATTAGAACTTAGACTCGTATCTGTTTCATGACCTAGAGTTTTGAATCAGCTTCTTTGTTTTCCTGCCTTTATCAAGTAAATCTGCTCATAGAGCTTATTCCACTGGCTCAAAGAATCTCTTTTCACGTCCAGTCTCTTGTCCAGCACATAATGCAGAACTTCTTTGAAAACTTGAGATGAAATAAACCCATGATCTTTACTCAATGATGCCACACAAGCAAGAGAAAGACCTCACAGTGGCCCTAGGCGAGGAGCTTACCTGGGGAAACTTACTCCAGGGCAGCCTGCACATGGGAACCTTTTTTGTGCTTATGAGCCTTGAGCTAGACAATATACAAACTAAATGTAAAGATGGAATTAGCAAGATAAACCATAAATAACTCCAGCAAATCAAGTATATGTTCCTTATAAAAATTATTTAAGTCCCAAAGAGTACACTAATGGACAGAAAATAATATCTCTATACCTCTCATAATACAAAAGATAACTTATTTTTATACCTTTCTTATTTTCATTCTGCACTGAATGTGCAACTGCAGAAAAAGTAAAGCCTGATAAAGTGAAACCTGGTAAAATCTGTATAGTAATGACTATACAGAAAAAAGCAAAAATAAAGCTGCACAGGCAATAATAAACCTGGTATTTTAGAAATCTTGGAGACATTTATGTTTCTACAAGTTTCAGTAAACAACATTGTGTAGCATTGTAGGGTAGGTTAATTGTAGGGTAGGTTAATGGTTGGACTCGATGATCTTAAAGTTCCCTTCCAACCTCACGATTCTATGATTCTATGATTATCTCAGCTGATATTAGACAACAAAGAGTATCAGAACTGCAGGAAAAACTTCAGTGGGAGTTCTAACCACTTACCAGTAAGACCATTCTATATTTTGAAGTGTTTTGTGCAGTTAAGAGATTTAAGATTAAGAGAGTCATAAACTCTCTAGTAAATTACCTACTGAAAAGTAATTTATGCTGCGGTGGATGCTCGCCCCTTTCTTTAATTCAGTTGAAAAGGCTGTCCTGCGGATCCTGGGCCCACTGGCTGCCTGGTTTAAATAATTTTACTATTCATGAATGTACCTAGTTTTTTGTGAGGGGAAAAGGGAGAGAATTTTAGGGCATTCCACAGCGCGTTGGAAATTGTGTGACAGAGCTCTTGAATCTCAGCTTAAATAGGCCAAATGCGTGGAATATAACATTGTCAAGTTCTTGAGGGTTTCGCATGGGGGTCCAGGGTTTCTCTTGCGTGGGGAGAGACCTGACTTGCTGACTCCCTCTTCGTCCATTTAGGACGCACTGGAAAGACACGCCTGTCATTTTGGTTTACTGCTTTTGTAACTTCTGACAGGAAGTCAAGTGCTTCCTGAAACCGTATCCCTCGGCAGGGCGATAGCATTACCCTGACCTTTCTTAAGGCCTCCAAGTGAGCGGGAGGCAGGAAAAGGACATGCCAGAAAACGTCTAGGGTTTCTGCCATCTTGATCTATGGCCTCACACCGGTTCCCCCTCAAGCCAGCACCCCCAGCCCGATGCTCGCCTCCCTTCACCTGCTCTGCCTCGCCGGCGGCCGCCCTTCGTGGGGCTGGGGGAGGGGCGAAGCAGCTCCCC
>VXBO01008424.1:350572-364545 GCA_013400135.1 Rhinoptilus africanus | reverse complement strand
CACCCCCGGCGGGGATGGGCCCTCGCCGCTTCTCCCCGCGAGTGGGGATGGGGGGGAACGGCGCAAAGGGGCGCGTCGGTGAAGGGGGTTCCCTGGGGTGGAGGGACGGGGCGAAGCGGGGGAAAACGCCTCTTCGCTCTGACTCGGCCCCGGGGGCCGGGCCGGGCTCGGCTGGGGGGGAAGGAGCGGGATCTCGTAACCCGTGGAAACGGAACGTGCTGTCAGCGCCTCGCGTAATGCCCAACGAGGTCCCTCCGCCCGGTGAATCCCTCCTTCCCTCTCCCCTTCCTCCTTCCTTTCCTCTCCCCTTCCTCCTTACCTCGCCTTCGGGAGCCTCTGGTTCGCCCCAAGCGTGCGGAGCGGAGGGGTGCGTGGTTTGTCCCCCCCTCCCCGTGCCCAGGAGTTCTCCTCATGAAGCGAAGCGTGTCTTGATGGGCGATTTTCGGTCCCGGTTATTTTGACGTGATACGGGAGAAGCATACCTAAAAAAACGGGGCCTGAAAATGTTGACCTTCAGCGCATGCTGCAGTGCCCATCTCTGTGGTGCTGGCTAGTGAGTGCTCGGGGATTGTGCTTGGCTCTTAAGAGCTGGTTAGCTGCTGTCCTTACACGGTGGAATTCGCTGGTTCTGTGTTGTAACTATATTTTTGAAATAACCAGTGTGGTTTTCTGGTGACTGAGCTGGCTTCCCCCCCTCCTCGTTTTCCTTAGTTCGAAGGCAAACTACTGCCAGAAAAACGTTAAGGTCATTGGTATCTGCGTGTTGTTATTTTAGTGTTTCCCACATCTTATTAGAAACTTCCCTGCCTCAACCTCCAAAAGAAAAACTTACACATGGCACGTAGAGGTTTTTCTCAGTTTATCTCCTGGATTGAAAGTTTTTGTGCTCCTTTGGGTTTAAGTATTGATTTACTCTGGTTCGTTTTTCCACAAGTCAAGATCCTAAGTCATGAATGTATTTTCTTTGCATAGCTGGAGGATTTGAATTTAAAATGTTACATACTTAGGCATAGCACGAATTATATGCTCAGGCATAGTACTGGATGCCAAACAGAGTATGCAGGCCCTCACTCTGAACTGATTAATTTATTGCTTGGTAGGTACTGCTGTTGAGTGTTCAAGTTCACCTTCCAAATATGAACAGTTCACTGGTTGCCCAAGACAGAGAAGTAAGGGTTGTTTGCTTTGGCTAGGGCTAGATTAATGTTGCATTTTTTTATCCTTTTGAAACATGTTAGAACCAAGATGACTACCTGCTTACTTTGAAACAGAATCTGTAGTATTCTAGAACTAAAAATTCAGATTTGTAGCTGCTCAGAAGTGAGAGAACGAAGATTATTCCAGCTACATGCATGTACTGCTTATGCGTGTCATTGCATGATCTCTCTAAGGACCTGCATTTTTTATTGACTGGATTTGATATTTAGTTTGTAATACTGTTAGCTGTACTAAACATGTAGATATTCAGGGGTTTTGTTAGTCCACATAATTTGGAAGTTTACTTCAAATCTCTTATTCAGGCCACTGTTGTTATTCTCATTAATTTTTATTGTATTGTTATGAGACTTTCTCAAGTGTGAACTTTAATAGTTTTAAAAAACCCCATACAAATACCAAAGTAAAGACGTGCTGATAGGTAGAGGCATAAAGTCTGTCAGCAATGTGAGTACTGCTAGCTCATTTTCTTCGTCCAGTTCAAGATGTCTGTATCCATTTCCATCTGTCAGAGTATATAGCAATTTTATAGTGGTCTGTGTTCCATACATGATTCTCTTTGATTTTACTTGCAGATAAATGTTCAAAGAGTGAGGTACATAAAATGTGTGACATCTACTTAAATAAGACAAAGGTTATGGTTTAGGACTTTTTATTATGTAAAAGAGAGGAACAGAGCTTAGTTCTCTGAGTTATAATTAAATTGCCTAAATCACAGGACTATCTTTTCTTTTTCTGTAGTGTGATCCCTCCTCCCCACCTACCAGCTTCTGCAACAAACGGTGTAAGCAGTGTCAGCAACAAGATATGCAGCTTTCTCCTACGTTCTTTGCTGTACTTAGACAAGAGAGCAGTCAGTATCCTAGTGTGAAGAAGAGTAACTCCTTGACCCCCCCAAACTCACATGCAGGGACAATGCTTTATTAATGCTGTTAGGCGTGAGCAGAGTAATGTGTTAATAGAGCAGAGGAATGAAGGATTAATGTATTTCTCTCTGAACAACATATCTGATTGATGTTTGAAGAGTGATGCATAAAAAGTGAGTGGGCAGAGAGTGAGCAAAGGAATGAAAAACTGTGGAAGAAATGTAGGATGGTGCTGGAAGGTTGTCAAAACCTGAGACTTGCTGTCTGCTGTGAAGTGGGCATGTTGTAACCTGAATAAAAACCGAGTTGAGTTTTTGACCTAAATTTCTATGCGTGCGAATACGTTTGGACTCAATGTTTATGCTGTCCTTGGTTTAAGGGCTTTGTGTAGATAAGATAGGAGTTTGAGTATGTGGCATGAAGGTGCGTCGTTACTAAACTGAGTGTGTTGTCTTCCTTCTTTATGCTTTATAGAAAGTGGCCTGGGGAGAATGGTTGTTTGTCTGTAATGCATGGTATTCCTGCAAGACTGGGTCAAAATAAATATATATGACCTTGATTTTCTGACTAGTCTGCATTTCAAGGCTGTGACAAGCTTCTGTAACTTCTTTATGGGAGCTGTATTTTAAATAATGAAGTACTCTATTTATAAATTTATGGTAAGAGTTCTTGGTGAACCGTAATGTATTTTGAGGCATGTTAGGAGTGTGTTGAACCAAAAAGCTTGGGAAACATAGGCTGGTAGAGAAAATGTTAAGGGATGAAGCTGCAGAACACAGTACTGCTGTACATCAAGCTGTTGGATATGTGGCAGCAGCCAGTTTTAAGGAAAATTTAAACAATAAAATAGTAAAATGAATAGTGATTAAGTGTCTCTCTTCTCCCTTTCTCCACTTGAAAAGTTTTGGGGTTAAGTTGTGTCTGGTTTCCTTGTATTTTTCTTTTTTTCTGAAGCTGGAGAAGCAGAAAAGCAATTTTTTACCCTAGCTTTTCTGTGTACTTCTGTCTGTGTGAAATCACTGTGTAGAACAGATTTTATTATTAGCCTACTTTGAATGGGCCTCATATTATGATAATAACAGTAAGAATACCATGAATTCCTTCTGAGAAAAGATAAATGGCTCTGTCAGCTTCAGATCCCAGAGAAGTGAGAAAAACCCACAGGTGGTTTGCCTTTTTGAAGTTCAGGCTGTGTGTGTTCAGGTAGTACAGTGCCACGATTAGAGTGGATCTAGGTATGACTTCTAGCTGTAATTTTAGTTGCTTCCATACTAAAGGTAATTAAAAGTTTCAGGTGAGTAAGAATTTCAAATACACTTGTGGCATAATGAACACTGCTATTGATGGACTGTGGAGTTACTGATTAGAAATAATTACTGCCACCTTCTTTTTCCTGCTTCAGCCTCCTAAAGGGGGAAACAAACAAACAAACCCCCCCAACCCCACCCTCCCCTAAATGCCCTGAAGCCCTGAACTTTTTTTTCCTCTCCTAAGAAAAATAATTTTGTGAGAAGGGTTTTTGTATTTTTAGTTGTGCCCCTATGCGCCCCCTTAAAATTCCTGATGTGCCTTTAAAATTCCATCACTTTTAAGCCAAAACCTCTTCTTTGTGATAAAACCCTTTCTTTATCTTCCTCCCTTTCAGTTTTTTGGTAATAGTAACACTATTTATGCAGCAAATTGTTTTTATTCATTATTGTTATTGTCAACGCAAAAGCTACATGTTCTTCATCGAAAATGTAAATAAGCATTGACATTCACACTGTCTTGCTTCAAGAAATGTTAAAAGTTTAACTAAATCTAAGTGGCAACTTGACAAACAAACAGAAAAGAAAGGTTGTTAAGTATAAAGGCACTGTTTCTGTCTCAGAAAATGTCTGAACTGTCAGTTTGCTGGAGTCTGGAAGAGTGTTTTGGGAAATGCTGCTATTTACTTGTCTGTTCTTGCACTGTTCCCAAGATGTTCAATTTTGACTGCTGTAGGAGAAGTGTTCTGGACGAGAGGATCCTTTGTTCTGATCCAGAATGGCTGTTCTTTTGTTCTTGCACACTATATGTGTTACTGTCTTCCCTATAATAACTTATTCTCCTTTTAAAATAAACTGTTGTAACTACTTCATGTATGAGCTCTGGTTTTGTTAATTGCAAAACGTTAGGTTTCTAAATCAAAGGCACTGGAAAGTCCACGTAGCCTCTGCTGCCTTCCATTTGCAGCTTCTGTGTAGGAGACTGATTTTCCCCAATTTGAATATTTTTAAAGTTTGTTTAAATTATAGGTGGTTTTTTTTGCCCTCAGTCTTTAAGCTTCTTTGTTCTTTTCTTTCTGTGGTCTTTGCAGGTCCTTTTCCATTATGTGGAAAATAACTGGTAATTAACCGTCACGTATAGACTGTTTTGTCTTTGGGGAGCAGTTTGAGGTACTCAGCCTGTTACTTTTTTGGGATGACCTCATCACTTCATGAATAGCTGAAAGATTTCTTAGGACAGCTTTTTTGGAATGAGGATTGGTAATAGTGAATCCTCATTTTTCATGAATCTCTGTGTTACATTGTTTCATCACTTTTGTGGTTTTGGGGCTATGCTTTTTAGTCATGCTTTCTAGAATTCTATTTAATTTTAAATGTTTATGTAGAGGTAAGGTGGGGTGTTTATGCAGAGGCAGAGGAGGCAAGGAAAGGTATGCTTAATTTCCAAAGGCTGAACTTAGAAAATAAGTGTTTGGATCTTTGCTGTGGTATCAGTCACAGCCAAGGTGGTTGGCTGTCCCTGTCAGTTACCAAGTGACCAATGTCAGCGCTCATCTTAACTCTTGTCTCACCATTGGTGTCAACAGCCTCTAAACAGGAAAAACATTTTTCCATCAGTGGCCTTCCAGAACAGGTAAACAGACACTGCTTTTGGCAACTGTATCTTTCAGGTACCCTTATAGACCACTCAGGCTAGTTTCATGTAGTAGTTTCATGTTTAAGGTGCCCTGATAGTCAACTGTCATCTTTGTTTCCCAGAGAGACAGAAGACTATTGATGTAGTGAATACATTTAAATACTGGGGCTTTTGTTATGAGTGATGTACAAGGCTTTGATATCAGCTTTTACATAGTGGTATCTTTTGTGTTTCTGAGATAGGAAATGGATATGTGCATCTTGGCTATGTTTTAAAATTTTGCTTGAGTTCTTTTCCTGCCCCCTTCCTTGGGTGGGAGGAGGAGGGGATATACCAAACACTGAAGAACAAAGCCAGCAAGATTTGTAATATAAGATACTGCATCCTAGAATAACTGGACTTGGCTTTTGCTTTTGGGATGGTACACCTGCCTGCATTGGTAGAGAACGATTTCATTAAGTGGTGTTGTGTGTGCCTGAAAGTAATGATTTGTATGGATGCAGCTCTATAATCAAAACCTCTTTTACTTGTAAACTTTTTCAATTGAGGGCTTTGCGTTCATCCATATACATCTGTTAGTATGGGGTAAGTTTCCACATATATGTATGCACCTGACAACTAGTAACAGAGATGATACATTAAAAAGCATTACTTCAACATACTGAATTTGAGATGCAGAGGGAGAATTTCTATGAGAGAATATTTAGTTTCATGAGAAGACACAAAGATAATATAATGAGACTATACTACATGAGAACAGTTCCAGGACAATTTTGATCTTGGGTTTCCTAACTCATCATTACAATGATCTCCCTTTCTCTGTAGGGAAAAGTTGTTTTTATGGTGGTCTTCAGCTTCCATATTCTAATTCTTTGTTACAGAGAAGCTTGACTGAATGAAGCAACTTCATTTTGGAAAAATTGCTGACTCCCTTCAGTTGTTGTGTTTGGGTTGTATGCCTAATGGAGTCTCGAGCCATGATCAGTGCAAAGTGATGACAGCACTCACAAGTTAGTTGATACCAGTAAAATCTGTTTGTTTTTTTTTTTTTCCTTAACTTGTTTTAAGCTTTAGTATATTACCTGAAACCAAACTCCTGGGTATGTTGAGAATGTATATTTCCAAAATCAGATAAATGTAGTTTACTCTTGAAGAGGTATATTGAATAGACTCTTCAGGAAAATTGCTTTCATAAGCCGATAAATTCTTTTGTTTATTGGAAGTATCTACGCATGGAATTGTTACTGCTTACTGGACAAGAACAGATCTAAGAATAATAAATGTTTAGGTTGCACAAGCATCAGACTGTTCCATATGTTGATTCTATGTTAGTATAGAACTAAGAGCCTTCTGCAGCATAACTTGATAGAAACTGAGGCTTGAAACAGGAAAATTTGGGAAATGCGTATACTCCCCTATTCTATATTTAGTTGTACTGTTAGGCAGCTTCTTAAGAGGCATATGGAATCACGGAATTTCAGGGTTGGAAGGGACCTCTGGAGATCATCTAGTCCAACTCCCCTGCCAAAGCAGGATTGCCCAGAGCACATTACTCAGGACTGCATCCAGGTGGGTCCTGGAAGTCTCCAGAGAAGGGCACTCCACAACCTCCATGGGCAGCCTGTTCCAGTGCTCTGGCACCCTCACTGTAAACAAGTTTTTTCTCATCCATACATACGGATTTTCTTGTGAAATGGTAGAATGGATGGAAGAAGAGTCTCTGCTCAAATTATGGGATTGCTGTAGATCCTAAAACTCACTCTTTTTCTTCTTTTTCTCAAATAGTATTAATGCAACATAAATGTCTAAATGCTTTTATTAGTGTTATTTATTCAGCCGTTTACCGTAATGGTGGGAATTTCTACAAAGAGCTGCTACTTTATTTTTTTTTTTATCAATAGTTTAGCTAATTGAGAGTGACTTTTACTGTGTCTGATTGATCTTTTATCAAGTGGAAACAAGTGAGAGACGTTTTTCTAAAACTGTTGTTTGGGACTCTCTTCCTTAACTGTCTTTCTCTTGGTGTCTAAAATAGATCTTGGGCTTCACTGCTGTGCTATGTCTACTGATGATACTTGTTTGTTGTTTTCGCTGTGTGCTGGAGGCATGGAAAGATTTTTTCAATTGCAGTGATTTATGTTTTAAAAGTGTAATGGATGGAAAGGAGGAGGTCAGTTACAGATCATGAAAGATTTTAGTGATGTTATATTAAAATTAAAAAAAAAAAAAAAAGGACCCTGAGAAACTATTCAGAATTTCAGCATATTTAATTGGAATTTCTTTCTGAGTGCTTGTAAGAATCAGGCTATGGTCAGTTAACTAGTAATTTTGGAGTTAAACTCTTAATGTTGTACATTATACAGCTTTCTAAATGAAAATCTGAATGAAAAATATCATAAAAATGCAGTGTGATTTGAGCAGGGGACATTGCACCCAGAATATGGTATTAGTTCATTGGGAATTTGGTTGTGTGCATTGGATACCCATGTAATTGATAAAGAACTGAATATTTTGTATTCTGAATTTCAGGTAAGTGCATCTTCATTGAATTAAGTGGAAAGAGGTTTATACAGTGGCTGAAGAATGTTTTTATGATAGGCTGACTTCAGACAACTTTTTTATTCCCCCTGGAAACACACCTAAAACCTGTTCCAATCTAGTTAGAAATCAGAGCAAGGGAGTTGAACTATGTGACAGATGTATTCAGGGCACTCTGATGCATTCTGTATGTTTTTATCCTGATCTGTTTGTGATATCAGAAGTGTTTGAGGTATGCAGAGTTTTACACCTTTATTGTTCACTTCCCCTCTCCTCACTTCCTTACGACCCACTGAAGTTTTATGGCAGAATTTATGGCAGTTTTTCCTCTTTATGATAGTTCAATGTATTGCTAATTCTTCCAACTGTTCACATTTTCTCACAGAAAAAAGCAATTTCCTTATGGTAGTGCATGTCTGAATTGAATAATTATAGTATTGGAGATGGAAAATGGGAAATTTGGAATGCGTACTTTTCCAGAATTAAAGAAATGAACGATCGTGTGTTCTTTTTGATCATTGACAAATTCTCAGTGAAACACCTGGATCTTAGTTTTACACCTAGTTAGTACAGATGAA
This sequence comes from Rhinoptilus africanus, assembly GCA_013400135.1. Taxonomy (NCBI): domain Eukaryota; kingdom Metazoa; phylum Chordata; class Aves; order Charadriiformes; family Glareolidae; genus Rhinoptilus; species Rhinoptilus africanus. The sequence continues at coordinate 356,465 of VXBO01008424.1, read as the reverse complement.
TGCTTTCATTCTAGTCTTTGTACCTTTCATTATGTTTTGCTGATAAGTCTTCTAAAAAGAAAATAAAAATAAAAATGAGATGTTGCTGTTCATGATAACTGTCAAGTGGCTATCCTAGTTCAGATAATTTTACTTTATTATCGATAGATGAAACTGAGAGATAGCTCCTTTTAGTTCAAATTTTAAGGTTTCTTAAAAATTTCTTCTATTTTTTTCCCCTTGTTTAGATAAAAGTCCCAGACTATAAATCCAAATACTTTAATATATTTTATCTTTTTGGTTAGTTAGCTGCTCTTTGAAATACAGGTAGGGCTTGATACAATGCAGTAAAACGAGCAGGTTTTTTTCTGCAATACTGACTCTGTTTTATTTCAGTTTTCCACCAACTGCAGGAAATAATCTTGCATTATTCATATATGTGTATATCAGTTATTCATATATGGTGTATATATATTGCTGAAATTAAAAACTTGCAAGCTTCAGAGAAAGGTAAAATGCTGGGTGGCAAAATTTGAGGCTTCTCATTCCTGGAAGTAGTTTTTCCTGATGTGAAACCATCTTATATGGGTGTTTTGGGGAGATTTTTTGTTTTGGTTGTGGGTTTGGGTTTTGGTCTGTTTATTCTGTTCCCATCCCCCTCTCCCCTTTTCATAGCCCAGGCTTGTGCGAGGGCTGCACGGTTTGAATTTGTGCATTTTAACCAAACTTGCATTATATCTCCACTGCTGCCACTGGTGGAGCTAGCTCTGTGGGGGTAAAAGTAAAAATGAAAGCTGCTGGTCGGTGTTGAGGTTAATAGACTTTAGATCTTTAGGTTTTTGAAAAATTGCAAGTGGTGATACTGGAAAACCTTTGCAGTGCTGCTTCCGAAATGGAGAGCTGTGTGAAGAAGGATGACATCAAATGTGTCAGCTGTTTACTTTGGCTGGCTTTTAGGCTTGAAGTTCTCTGGGTACTTGAGAAAATTGCCTTTATGAACTTGTCTGCTAGATTTCTGTTGTCTTTATAGAAATTAATCTAAAATAAAGAAATGATGTGCCGCAATGGTGTCTCTTTTCAAAAGAAATTCGTATATTTGGTCAGTAAAAATAATTCTCAGTGTGATAAAAATAGTGTCTCACAGAATAGCTGAGATTGTAAGGGACCTTGAGCTCATCTAGTCCACCTCCTGCTCAAAGCAGAGCTAGCTAGGGCAGGTTGCTCAGGACCCCATCCAGCCTAGTTTTGAATACCTCTAAGGATCTACAGCCTGTCCAGCCTGCCTGGGCAACCTTTTTTGGGTGTTGGATTACCCTTACAGTAGGAAAGGTTGGTGGTTTTTTTGTTTTTGTTTTGTTGGGGTTTTTCGTTGTTGTTTGTTGTTTTTTTCCTTTTCTATTCTGAAGTTTGAATGGAATTTCCTGTATCTCAGTTTGTGCTCATTGCATCTTGTTCTGGGCACCACTGAGAAGAGTCTGGCTCTGTCTTCTTTACTCCTTTCTATCAGGTATTCACACATGGTAAGATTTCCAACCCCCTCCCCAGCCTTCTCTTCTGAAGCTAAACAATCCCCACTCTCTCAGCCTCCCCTTGCAAGTCTGACGTTTCGGTCCTTAACCATCTATGTGACTCTTCATTGGTCTTGTTCCAGTATGACCATGTCTTGTACTGGGGAGCCCAGAACGTGTTGCTGCACTGCAGATGTTGTCTCCCCACCACTAAGCAGAGGGCTAGGACCTCCTGGCAATGCTCTTCGTAATGCAGACCAGGATACTGTTGGTGTTCTTTGCCACAGTGGCACTGGCTTACGTTCACCTGGATGCTAAAGACTTCTCTGTAAAGCCACTTGCCAGCCAGTCAGTCCACAGCTTGTACTGGTGTATGGTGCTTCTCCTCCACAGGTGCAAGACTTTGCATTTGCCTTCAGTGAATTTCAGGAAGTTTCTGTTGACGCATTTCTGCAGACTGCCAAGGTCCCCTGAATGGCAGCACAAACGACGAGTGTATAAACAATTCCTGCCAGTTCTGTGTTATTGGCAAACTTGTTGAGGGTGTGTTTTGCTCTATTGTCCAGGTTATGGGTGAAGATGCTAAACAATATTGACCCAAGTGCTGAACCCTGTGCCAAACCCTTGACTTTGTGCTGCTGATTTCCTAGCCTCATCTGGGTAGCCTTGGACAATGTCTCTGTATTCCTCCTGGATCACTTGACCCTGCCTCTACCTCTTGTATGCTTTCTCTTTATGCTTGTTTAGTCAGGAGTTCCTTTTTCACCCATGCAGTCTTCCTGCCACCTTTTTTTGAGTTCCTGTGTGTCAGATGGATCATTCGTGAATTTGGAGGAGCTAATCCTTGAAAATCAATCAGCTCTCCTTGATCACTGTTGTCTCTAGAACTGTTTCCGTGGAATTTCTTCCAAGCGGATCCCTGATCTATCTGTTCTTCCTCGAGCCCTTCACCAGTCGGGTTGAGGAGAAAACCACCTGAGGTCTTAATGTAGTTGACCCTCACTCCCAGGACCACGTAGTCATGCTTGATATGCTCCGGGTCTCCCCAGACTATTTCAGTGGTGCCTGATGTGAAAGAGTAGCATCAACAAGCACCGAACAAACCTCATCAGTCTCTCCAAAATATCCTAGATTGGAGTCCCTGGCAGGTACTAAGCTGTCCTAGACAGCAGGTCAGGTCAGCAGATCTGGACTTCTGTTCTTCACAGGGAGGGAGTCTCCCACTGCTGCCACTTGCAGCTTCTTCCTGGTATTGTCATAAATTGTCATTGATGGTTTGTGTACCCTGTTTTTGAATGGATTTACTTGTGTAAATAGTACAAAAGTTCGAGCAAGAAGTTGATGCACCTTCGTGTAATTGTTTGATTCCTTAATGTGGTAGGTTACACACCTAACCTGAGTTGTCCAAGCTTCTCAATTGCTTCTGATGAATACGTATGAAGTAGTCAGTGTTTCTGTTATGATCTTCTGAAACTAATTTTTATAGGAAGTCTATGTTTTTGTGTGAAGGGAACACCAGATGTTAACCACACGTGTTAACAATGAACAAACCTAGTGCTCTCAGAAACAATGTCACGCTTCTCTTTTCTCCCTCTATTTTTATCTTTTGTTTTTATCACTTGAAAGAGGCCTCGATGTCTTGTTTAGAACACGAAAGTGTGGTTATGTGCAGTTATGGGGCAGAGGAAGAAACCATAAAGACAGTGCCTTAAATGGCAGTGGCCTTATAGCATTGGCTGTGCTATAAACTTTAATTTGTATTTGAAGTTCTGACTTGAATGCAAATAACTTGCGAACATATCAGCTGCATGAGGTCAGATCATAGGACTATCTAGTCGTGTTGTTTGGTCTTTGACAGTGGTTATTGGAAGACGTCTAAGAAAAAGTGTAAGAATACAGTAATTTGTAATCTTTCTATGGCATACTTCCACAGCTTCTGCTAAATTTTTGCTGCTCAAGGATTTCCAGAGCCAGAAGTTATTATTTTGGTGGATTACGTTTTTTTTTCTTCCACTGGTTCTCCAGTCCTTAATTATTTTGTAGGGCTTGCTGTCAGAAACATACTATTATAGGGTGTATCCAGGTTTATCTGCATGCACATAAACAGTATGCAAAACACATTCTTTTTATCTCAAAGTATGGTAGCAGACAGCAGTAATCAACAATCACAAGCCAGTTTGCCATGTAGGTTTTTTTTTTTTTCGCAAGCAATGTTTTCACCTCTTCACGTGATAGTATTTTGGCTCAGTCTTGATAGGGAATGAGGATTGGACTGACAGATTGGAAGGTGATTTGGTGAAATTAAACATATAAAAAATGAGGTGTTGAAAGATGATTGTCTGTTTTAAAAGAGCAGGCATAGAGAAATTGGAGATCTGCAAGTAAAATCAGTTGCCCAGATAAGCTCAAGAACTTGAATATGGCGATGGCTTGTAATTCTTGTAAGTTAAAGAGAAAAATATTTTTTTAACCCTTTTCTACAATAAATGGATGAATAACCCTTCAAAAAGGAGGTTAGAAATAAGAACTGGAATGAGATGCAGAAAAAGACTCAGTTATAGCTATATCTTAGGTCACAGTGGTCATGGATAAAGTTTGATCAAACTAGTTTGGATTTCGGTAATTTTTTCTGTTGAGCTGTAGGGACAGTTAGTGCAGACGAGAATTAGAGATTAATAAAAATAAATACACTGTAAGACATGTATAATCCTGTCTGTGAGAACAGTACTGGAGAGGTGTTCGGAGTGGATGATACTGATGGATTTTCCAGGATTGCTTTTTACAGTTGGTGATTGAAAAGCGACCTTTGCACAAAAAAAAGGCAATGCAGACTGATAAAATTTGCTGATGGTACAGAATTTAAAGGCACCTGTTATACTTGAGAGGCCATTACTGAAGAACTACACAACGACGAGGATTTGAATTACTGAACAAAATATCACGAAATTCAAGGTGACCAAGTATGAATTGTTAATAAGAACCTTTGCAGCAGGCTGGGAGATCATTAGTTGGAAATGCAGAGGATTAGGAAGAGTTGGGTGGGTTTAGTTGGTCACGGCTGAGTTTGAGCCATGAGGCCAAATGGAACAAATAGGGTCTGAGAATGTATTGGACTATCTTTACACTGTAGAAGTGGGCAACAGTGGTGTTGTGTACTGAGGAGAGTTAACTTTAAGTTTTTCTGGCTGATTAAGGTCAAAAGTAATGAATCCCACGTGAAACAAGTACAGAGAGGTTACTCAAATGATCAGGTGAATGGTCGCTTTACTTATGGTGAATAGTAAAGGACTTTGACTAAATAATCCAGAAACTGAGACACGATGGTTGCAATTTCACACTTCTGAACACCAAAACTATTCAAAACAAACCCCAAACTAACTCAAGTGGTTATGGAAACTGAAAGTTCTGTAATCATTAGATCTAAGTGTTCCAGAAGTTGTTTTTGATTTGCCACAGTTTGCATTCCGTGACACACTTGGAAGGAAATGTTTTAGTGGTAGAGATGTAGCCCCTTATCAAACAAGGTGATTAGCTTTATTCTTTTGCAGCAGCTCTTGGCGTTCTGTTCTGTGGTTTCTAGCAATCTTCAGTGTGCTCAGTTATATGAAGGCTCCTTTATTGGTTCCCTTTATTTTAATAGTAGTAGGAAAAAGCTATATGTTTAGTGAAAGCTTCCAAAGAGTAGAGTCAGCAAAACTGTACTGAGTGCATCTATGGAAGTTTTCTTTTCAGTCATATAGAGAGAATATTTATAAAGCTCTTTGTTTATTTTAGCTCTGTTGGAAGTATTTATAAAACTAAACAAACAAATTTGGAGAGAATCCTTTCCAGATGCAATCTTGGAAAAACAAATGTGAATTGGCCACTCATGGACGTGCAAATTCATCAGTTCATTTAAGTATCTGGAGGCTGGATCTATCCATTTTGGAAATAGAGCAGGTCATTAAAGAGAGACCAACTGGTAGTTTTCCAGAATCACTGGTTGCCAGTAGTTAAGGCTCTCACTTCAAACACTTGGTCTACTGAGAAGAATGTTCAGACTGCCTCACAGAGCAAGTTAACATTTTCATTTTCTTTTTTAAAAAATCCCAACTACTACCTCCTGTTGCTCAGAACAAAGTGAAAAAACGGCAACTCTTAGATTTTAAAAGTAAGTAATGAAGTTACGAAAGTTCTGATTTGGGAAGTAAAGGTTTGGGTTTTTTTATAATTAGTGATTTCACACAGAACTTGGAGCAAGACCTATTGTTATGAATAATTTTAATTATATTAATACCAGCTATTATGGAGAAATTAATTTTTCAAAATGGCTAAAAATTTTGATTGTTAAAAAAATAAACAGGAACAATTCTTCCCTGTTTCTCAGGACTTCCAGGAACAGTTACTTCCCTGCTTTTCTGTATTAA
>VXBO01008424.1:157839-350548 GCA_013400135.1 Rhinoptilus africanus | reverse complement strand
ACACAAAATGACTGGGAAAATGTTCTTTTGCAGTTGTTTTATAAAACTGTCAGCCTAACACTGGAATCCCAAGAGCTTGACACTAAAAATGAAGCTGTGAGAGTTCATGGTGTCATGAAGTAATGGGCTTTATTATATGATTGTAATAGATGTTTGAGGGGTTGAGGGGAAAAGGGACAATAAGGGGTCAATACGTACCACCAACAGATCTCAAAGAGCTGCTGGCAGGTAGCCCGTGTATTTTTCTCTGTGTGAATGACCGCAGTACCCTGCGACTTTGAATAGTGCTGGCTTTTTTGTCTTTGGAGGTGAAACAGAATTTTTTAGACAGCTGTGACTGGGATTGATTTATGACTTACCCAAATGCCTTTGTAATGATGTAATGCTTAGATTCCTGTGACTAGTGAATGGAGCTAGAAGGCTTATGTGGATGGATTAGGCATGCACAGCTCTCTACAGCACATCATCTCAAATTCTAACACAGTGGGTATGAAAGCGTAGACTAGTAATTGTCTCCCACTAGGGAAAATATCTGATGCAAGTGTTAAGGTTATTTTTGTTCATGAAGAATTCTGAGACGACTGTTTTGAATATTGACAAAAGAGCATTCTGTGGGACATGAGGAAAACTGCTGCAGCACTGGGTGTTTTTATGCTTATTTAGGCATGACTGATTTTTTTCTTGTATGAGCCTTTTTCTGTATTGACTATTTGTTTTCACTTAGCGTGAACCTCATCCGTTTAAGAACAATAACAAGTTTTTTGAAGTGTTTTATTTCTTAAGGGAAATATTCTAAGTAGTCCTATCCTATTTTTCTTCGTTTCATGACTATTGTTTCTACCTATGACTTTCCAGTTTAGTTGTAATTTACAGCAAGGCTCCTTGCTGTTAGATTAAGAAGGTACACAGTGGAAGTTACCATCCATGCACTGAAAGTGAGAAGTCTAAGAGCAGCAGTAGCTAGCTGAATATTTGACAGTGGAGAAAAAACAAATACGGCAGAGTGGTCGGCCTAGGTCTTGGGTTTGTGTGTTTAGGTGGGTGTTTGTAGTTTTCATGTGACTATTCAAATCAAGATAGCTGGGAACAGGATGTTTTTTAGAAGTGAATAACTTTACCCAACTGAGAGAAGAAAAAAAGAAAAAGAAATCCTGCTCCAGCAAACCCTGGGGTAAGGGAAAAGGAAGACGTATGGCAGCTCATGCAGGTGATCTTTAGTAGGAGAAAGTTTGCCACATCAAATAAATGGAAATTGTAATCTGTGCACTGAAGAATGGGACCAAAATCCTTAAAAGGGTGAGATATGTGAAAAATTCAAGAGAGTAGGACCCTAGGTTCTGCGAAGGAACCAATTTCTAGAGAAAAGGGTAGACAAAAGGTTTCCCTTTATTCATAGTGATATTTGATCTATTTTGGTTTTAATAGAAACCAAATCTTTGTAAGGATCTTTCCTTCTCCGTGCCTGGGTGCAGTTCATTGTCAAAGAAAAAGAAACTGAGGTAACATCACTTTCTCATGCCAGATACGCTGTCCCTGTGACAGGGTTTTATTGTTAAATTTGTATTTTGTATACAGGGAAGCATACATATTGCACTGTGTACATATAAGGCATATAGAAAGAACGTGTTAATTACGAGATAGAAAAAGAATAGCTGGATAAATAGGAATGTGTAAAATTTGAAGTGTGTGTTTGCCTTTAAAAGATTTTGTTTTAACGTTACAAATACTGAGTAACTTTTCTCTTATTTTTAACAGACTCTGAAGGCAGATCCAGAAGAACTGTTTACAAAACTGGAGAAAATTGGTAAGGGCTCTTTTGGTGAAGTCTTTAAAGGAATTGACAATCGGACTCAGAAGGTGGTTGCTATAAAAATTATTGACCTAGAAGAAGCAGAAGATGAAATAGAAGACATCCAACAAGAAATCACAGTGCTGAGTCAGTGTGACAGTCCATATGTAACTAAATATTATGGATCCTATTTAAAGGTAAGGTATTCACAAATGACGGTGATTTGATTTTATAAGTAATTTTTTCCAAGTTATCTAATCGTCTCTGTTTTCGTTGGCAAGGTTTCAGTCAGACCTCAGTTGAAGAAAAATATATTTTTGTCCTTTCAGTTCTAAAGAAAGAATGAGTTACTATATTTTGTGAATTATGTGACAGAACTTACTGGAAAAATAAATGCACGTGTCTTTTGCTATTTCTGTACAAAAATAAATTAAAGAACATAAATTTTTTAAGCTTTAAGTAATACGTTTAGATTCTCTTAATATTAGGAGAATGTGACTCTGTTGTTTAAATTCAGAAAACATAACCTAAGTGCATTTGAATTGTCAGAACATTAAAACCAGCATATTATCAGCTGTATTGCAAAGCTTGAAAGTTTTTGTCAAGGTTTGATTAGTGGCAAAGCTTAAGTTGCCTTTGAAAGGAGACTGAACCTAGCCTTGGTCTGAGCAGTTTAAAAATTAAAATTTGAAAGTTTGCACATTAGCAAGCAGTACATTAGCTGTAAGTGAACCTAATGGATGGGGTTTCTGTTAACTGCTTTCTGAATCTGTTTCCCTAGCCCCCCCCATTAATTCATTTCAGGGTTGAGTTCTAAGTATGCCAGAAAAAGGTGTGTTGTTTTTTGTTTGTGGTTTTTTTTTTAATTGGTTACAGTGATTTATTACCTCTAGAAGGCAGTGAAAATATCTGGAAGCTTTTGGTACTACTTTATTTCTTTGGTTAGACTTTGTCCCCATCTGGATAGCTCTTTCTTTTATGACAGTGAGATGGCAATCTTGATAAGAGATTGTTCTCTTAACAGGGTTTGAAGTTACAAGTAGGCAGGAAATACTTTAAAATTAATTTTCAGTCTGCTTTTTCTTTTTTGGAAACATTCTGTTTATTAGCAAAGACATGAAGGTTCTGAAAGGGGAACCCAATTTTTTCTCTGGATTTCTGAAATTGACAGTTAGTTTCCAAGGAAAAAAGGACTTTTTATGAATCCAGGAGATGCATTACTGAAGGCAACAGACAGTTTTTCCTTTCTTCCTTGCGCTCTGAACCAGTTTGCTTGACCATCTTATCACTAAAGGCTTTGTGAATGGTTTCAGGCTGGTAACCTGTCACCAGTACTGGACTTTAAAGTTAAGTGTATATTAGATCTCAAAAGCATCAGGAGCCACATAATTGATCACAGTAAATTGGTTAAATTTTTCATCGTGGCTTTTATTACTACTTTTGAAATTTCTGAGTCTAGGTTTGGTGTTTAAGTGAAGGTTTGTTTTTTTTGAAGGCAAAAGGGGTATTTCTCTCCTGGACTTTCTCTCTGCTTCAAATCTGTTCATTTTAGAGGAGGAACAGTAAGGTCTTACAGGATATGTGAAATAAAATACAAGAAAAATAGTTATAAGTTTGATGGGAATGCCAGTTAATAGGTTTTTTTAAACGTATAATAGCAATATGTCTGAAAAAAGAATCCAGTGTCCAAATCTGAACTGAGTGAATGTTAACATTTTGTGTAGATAGGATGGCAACTGGACCTTTTTCTAACTGAAGGAGAGAGAAGACTGTAGGGCTCGGTAGCCTGAATGGGTTTGGCTGGATGTGTCCATAGTGGTATTTGTGCTCCTTGTTGTGAGGGGGACCTTCTGAAAACACTTGTACCTTCTGCATCACTTCTGTTAAGTGCAGTAGCCTGTGAATTTACCAGCTTGTGTCAATTGTTTAAGATACTGCACTAACAGTACCTACATATGACTTAGTTGCTTCTGGTGGAAAGTACAGCTCTTTCTACAGCTAGTAGAATCTACAGCTAGTTGTGTTTCAGTTCATTGTGCATATTATGTTGTTTTGCAAGACATTTGGTACTACAGAACTTTGGTCTTCAAAACAAAAAGCTCATTTCTTTATGCTGTTAAAAATTAGTATGTGGTGGTTATTAGGTGACACTGAAGGGACAGAATCTTTGCAAAGGAAACACTTTGCAGTTCTATTAGCTTTCTAAAGTAAGGGTCAGCTCTTGTTATCGGATAGTAATTTTATATGTACGTATATATGTATACACACACAGAGTTAAAAAAGACCATAGTAATGTTTAAATTAATTGGTTAATATTCTTGGTTAAGAATCTGGGTTTATTTGCTGCAGATCTTTGTTGTATTTGCAAGCCAGGATTGCCATATGTAGTTCTAAGGGTCTAACTGTCTTTTAACTCTGTTTCTGACAATGTGATAATCCATCACCAAGAATGTTCGACACATTGATTTTCTGCGTCTTGAGTGATTAGGAGACATTATTTCTTCCATGATTGGACAGTTTAGTTCTGATTACAGGAAAAATATTAATGTTTTCTTGCAGAATAAACTTCTTTGAAGTAAGAAAGTGGGAAAATGATAGTCTTAGGTTCTATTGCCAGCCACTGCAGTGATTATTATTCTTTAAAGTGTGTGCAGTGTGATATGTGCTGACCATGTGTCAGTTGGATCTTGGATAGAAAGAGGTACTGTTTGTAGAGAACTCTGAAATTGATTTTCTATAAATTATTTTTGGCAGACAAATAGAAATTCCAATAACAATTTCAGTCTCTCTCACTTTTTTTTCTAGCTCAGTCTTTGTTTCCCTAGGTTTCTTGCATATCCTTTGGTAAGCCAAAGAGGTGTCTTATTGTGTAATAACTCTTTTCCTGAGTATTCCCATGTCAGTTGTTAAGTAGGAGTAAGTATCTGAGAACTTTTTGATATTTATTTTGTGATAACAAGTTTCAAGATACTGGAAAAGAAAAATTTCTGTATTTCTATCCCATGTTGTGACACCACACACCTGATAATTAATATTTCATGTCCCTTTCTAGAACAAGTTTATGCAATTGTAGAATACCTGCTGTGACATCCTTTAAAATATTTGACAGATTTTAAGAGGCATTCTGTATTTTCAGGTTGATGGGCATTGTCATGAAGACTTTTATATTTTTGAAGGTGTTAGAGTTAGCCAGAATGTTTTGGGGTTGTTGGTGTGGGTTGTTTTGGTTTTTGTCTTTTTGATCTGAATCATCTGTCTTTGACAATTCCTTATATTGTTCTTCATTCTCTGTTATTCCACACCTCCTTCAATCAAGCTACAGGGTTATACATGCCAGTGTGTTAAGGAACCTGTTGCTTGAAATTTTAGAAGGCTTATATAATACTGGTGTAGTTGCCAGAGGCCTCTTACTGTCTTAAGATGATGTTTGTGAGAATACCTTGTCAAGCTCTTGATGTCTACTGCATGATACGCACACAAGTACAACTTGAAATGAGTATTAATTTTTAATGAGTTAATGGCAGTTACTTTGTCCTAGACATTTACATTTAAAAAAAATATTAATTTTGATCTACTTTTTAGAGTAGGGTGATAAATGCCTTGTTAAATTTTCTTACTCTATTTTTTTTTATATCCCAATTTAATCTTTTCAGAAATGTGTTTGCATTTTTTTAATCTTATTGAGGGACTAAGCGATATGTGTTCATGTGAGGTATTACTGCTTTAACACAGTGACTCTTAAATAAAAAGCAGCTTGCATAGAGCAAGTCTTCCGTTCCCTCTAGCCATAGTTCTTTACATCTGTTGGAGGTTTATGTATAAATGCTGTGGTCGGAGTTCGTTCAAATAGAGCAATATGCAGTAGTGAAGTGGGTACCAGTTTAGGTTGTCATTCTGAATATAAATTAATTTGCGGAACATCTTTTTGTGAGAATCCCTAAGGTTTTTATATAAAACAGAAATGCAAATACTCCTTTCTAAAGCCACATTTTAAAATATGATGTCTTCATGTTCTCATTCTATTGGGACAAAGGGCTTTTGTCTGCTGTAGGAGATAGTAATTAACTAGAGTGTTGCTCTTGAAGTGTATCGCAGCACCATGGTTTATATAGGTGCATATATCTAGAGGGATTGCTGTTTTTTATCTGCCATGGTGTGTTAAAAACCTATATCAATGTTCTTTAATGAAGTAGGCTTAGCAAAACAGGCAGTGTCTCTGTTATCTTTCTGCTCTGGGAAACCATATCTATCTTTGCTGTCTTCCAAATAAAGGTTCGTCTGTTCCATATATGATCTGATTAAATACTCCCTGGATACAACAATTATAGTTCTTTTTAGATCCTTATAAAATTCATGGGAAACTTCTCGGGGTCTGTTTACTTCTTTTAGATTTTAGGTAACAGCATGCAGATAGGAACAGCAGAATAGAGATTCTTTTTGTTTCTTGTTAGATTTTTTTTTCTTATAAAATTGTTTAAAGCTGGTTGCTGTGTCTCCTGTGTTTTGCCATACTGTAACGCTTTAGAAATATTGCTATGCTATTTATTCTAAGAGTTTTTCTATCTAGGAGTTTGTCAACTCTGCCTTTTGCATCTTACTCTTGCTTTACCAGTTTTTCAAGAGCTTAGTTATATTTGGTTCTGAAGTTGTTTCTCTCGTCCTTTTTAGACCAAGTTGTCTGGAATCTGTTTTATTTCCAAGATTCAGATGCCTCCTTCATAATGTTTCTTCAGTTTTGTTAGTAACTTTTAATTACTGCTTTATTATAACTTCACAACACTTCCATATTTCTTTGATCTTGGATTATTATTTAGAAATATATGAGAGGAAATGAATTTGTCTTTATCTTTCAGTGGTTGAAGAATAAAGATCCATGGCTTTTTTTGCATATTTTCCCCCCTTCTTTTACTCATACGATTTCCCATTCTCTAAAAGTATGTTAAGAATTCCTAAAAAAACCCACAACACATTTATAAGAAGAGCTGTTGCTGGTGAGGTTCATAAGGGATAGCTGCTGACAATTTTCATTTTAGTGTTTATACCTATATGGGTTTTTATTTCATATCTAGGATACCTACCGCTGTAAGTCAAGCTGGTGTTTATATGGACTGCAAGAAAACAGAAGATAGCTTCTGGTTAAATTTTATGAACGACACAATTTATGAATGACAATATACCCTCTTAAAAAAAACCCATGCCACTTCTGTGAAGTTTGATAACTGAGCCCTGTAGAACAACGAGTTCAGGCAAATGAAGTCTAGAAATAAAGTTTTATTTTTGAAAAGCAGTGATTCTGAAAGTAACGTACAGTTTATTTTAGGTAATCAAATGAACATGAGGTTTCTAAGTAATGCTGTGGATGAGCCAAAATAAATCTTGTATTGGCTAGGGTTTTGGCATCAGTGAGGCCATACTTGGAATAATACAGCCAGTTCACAGTGTGGCTGGAAAACTGTAATGGATTCAGTAAAGAGCTTTAGGAACAGTTTGAGGTTTGGAAAACCTGTATTCCAGAGAAAGACTGAAGATCAGGCTTGATTTTGTTTATCCAAGAGAAGGTTTGGAAGTGATTTGATATGTATATATGAAAGCTTTTCCATATTTAAGTGCTGATAGTTCAGTGCTTTATAATCTATTATGCCAAAATATGACAAGATGCAATTGCTGAGTGGTCAAGTTAAGCAAATTTAATCTGGTAATCACACACACTTTTTTAAACAGAACGTATCTTAAATATTGGAAAAGTTTATATACGGTGGATTTTGTGTCACTTGCAGTTATTTTTTAAATCAGTATTTGATGAATTTAAAGAAGCCTAAGCTTGCACGCCTTGGGAAACTCAAGGACATTAATGTGGACATACTGAATATTCTTGCCACAGCAATTTAGGTAATGTAAATTTGAGTGTGGGTGTTTATATGTGACTTCAGTAAGTTTTAAGTCGATGTCCTTTCACTTTACAGGTTTAACTGGTTTACCTTGACATTTATGAGCATCTCTGAACTGATGTGAACTTAAATGTGTGCTGTGGGTCAGCCAGAAGTTAATGGACTTGGTGCCTTCTGTCCTCATTGGATATAGCAGGCAGCCTGTGGCAGGTTACATTGTGATTGTCAGGGTGAGAGAGCAGAGCAGAGATTTTCCTGTTTAACATGAGGACAGTGGAATCCACTGCAACAAGCACTGCTTCCATTGCAGTGGTAGTAGGAGTTTCTTGATGTTCCATCACTTGTGTGCTCAGCCTCCCAGCAGCAACTAGTGCCCTTTCAGATCAGACTTCTGCAAACCACAGTCGCTGAACTTTGTATGGGGATTAGGCACACTTAAATAAAAACCCCGCACCTGTAACTATCTCGTGTTTTGCCTGCTACAATTGCAGCCATGTTGTCTTTATTGCGTTTTATGAGGGGGTGAGGTGACAGAGTGTGTTCTCTGTTGTCTTGACCAAAGCCAGTTGGAATTGCCTTATCTCACAGCCTCCTGTGAGACAGTCCCTATTCTGGTATGCTTACTTTTCTTCTGACACCCCTGGTAACCCCCTCTGTTCTCACCAGGCATCACTGGCCTCCAGAGGAGTTGAACAAGTGTTGCCTTCATTTGTCCATAGTAAACGCGAAACTGACACCTGGCTGGACAGCCCTGAGAGAGGTATCAAGAGAGTTTCTGTCATGGTTCTGCTAGGCTTTCAGCTCTAGCCAGTCCGCTGATTTAAAGAACAAGTTGAAAGCTTCCATTGATGCAGTCCCTAATGGCCAGAAATAAGACTAAGGCAAAAGGGTGTGAAAGAACCCGTGAATTCTGTCTGTCTCTAGCACAGGTGGTTTTCCTATGAGGCTCTGTTTTCATACTTAAAATAGTTGGGTCCATTGTTATTTTAGAGATGGTTACCTTGCAACTCAGAGCCCTTGTTTCCCATAGTCTTTACTACTTGTGGTTTTGCCCATAGCCATTTGCTGTGCTCTTTAATGAGAAAGGAGTCCCTTGTTTGTGCTGTCTTTATTCAAAGATATTGTTTTGCATGTGAATTTAGAAATTTTTTTATTACACAACTTTGCTTTATCAGTCCAAGGAATTATTGTTATTTTCTGCAATCTGCATCATATTGTCCTATTTTTCTGAATCTGTAGGAAAAACCTACAATGGTTGCTTCAAGAATTTTCCTGTTCAACAGTGTAACCAGTTCTTCACTGTTACTCTTTTATGGCTAAGTTATTCTTACTGTACGAGTATATCAAGATTGGGAAGCATCACTAGTATATCTCAAAAAAACCTGAGAGTTTGTAATAACTATATTTTGTATAACCCAACGTTTAGGTACTTAACTGTGTCATGTTATTCTGATCTTGTTTTAAATCAAAATTTAGAAAGCTCAATGTAAAAGGCCATTTCTTGAAAGTAATATGTTTATGGTGTTGTTGTGAGGGCTTTACAAGCTGCCTCTGTACTGCTCTGATTGCTGGCTTCTTCTGTATGAGGTACTCTGTGCATCATTTCTCATCTCAGTACCTGACTTTAGCAGATCTAACAGGTAGTTGCTACAGAAATAGGCAGCAACAGTATCTTATTCCCCGTCCTGCTTTCATGTTCCTGCCATTTTACTTATGTTGGATCTCTTGACTGCAGACTGACTGTTTCACCAGGGAAACCAGTTTCCCCAGTAACTTGGCTTTTGAAAAGAGCAAACCCCAAACCCTTACAGATCAACCAGTTCAGACCTGTGACTTCAAAATTGCTAAATCCGTTGCAGGAAAAAAAAATACAAATGGTGGAGTTGGGTGGCCCAGAAATTGGGAGGTGGAGGGAGAGAGAAGGACCACTGTTTTTGGCAATGACTAGCTGTACAGATCAGCTGTAACATGAAGTTTTGTATTTAGTTTGGCCATGCAGATCGTGATGATATGGCATTGCTTTCTAACAGTATGTAATATTGTTTATGTCGAATGTCCTTCTGTATCTTGTGTGTTAACTGCTGCACTCATTGCTACGGGCCCATGAGGTATCTGAAAAGGGAGTAGTAGTATGGCATCTAGGTGCAAACTTTTTTCTGCTGCTGCTGAAAGGGGAAGTCCAGCTCTGCCTTGCGACTGACTGCTTCCTCACCCTAGCAGCAGGGGCTGGGTGTGAAATAGTTCAGCCCTGGGAGTAGGCAGGGGACTAATTGCCTTTTTTTTCCTTTTCTTTCTTTTTCTTTCTTTTTTTTTTTTTAAGGATGTGGATTTTACACTGACAGTTCAGATTGGTCTAAAGTTTTATGGGAGCACACTGCCAAATCATTATTTATGAAACATCTTTGATTAGCCAACAGTAATGCTGAAAAAAGCATGTGTCTGTCTACGTATTTGTGCCCAGGTTTAGGTGGAGTAGTTCCATGGGCTGGTTCCCCGTCTTGTTGCCCAAATCGGCTTCCTGGCACAATGCTTTTCAGCTAGAATGTGACCA
This sequence comes from Rhinoptilus africanus, assembly GCA_013400135.1. Lineage (NCBI taxonomy): Eukaryota > Metazoa > Chordata > Aves > Charadriiformes > Glareolidae > Rhinoptilus > Rhinoptilus africanus. The sequence goes on along the minus strand of VXBO01008424.1, from coordinate 340,320 downwards.
ATGGCACTACCAGGTGGCTGCCAGGTTATTGAGACCATGTTCTCATGAACCTTTAAAACATTTGCCATTTCAGTTGAAAACTTTCTTTACATGCCTCTGTTCTAATCTTGTGCTCTTATATACTTACTATGTTTATGTCTTATCTTTATGTGAACATTCAGTAGTCTGTATTGCTCAGCTGACTTTCTTTTACTTCAATAGACTTTATCATTTATACAGTTCTTTGGGTCAAAAGAATTGTTCTAGGTCTTCCTATGGTCTGTACGAAGATATATGTATAAAAGCAGAAATGTCATGTTCTTTACGTATATAAGAGAATATTATCTTATGGCATGTTACAGAGCATGTTAATAAGCATATTAAAGTGCTTGAATGTAGAACTATGAGAAATTGTTAGTTTGAAAAAGTTGGTTAGACTCAAAAATACTCAACTTCAAAAGGAAAGTTCCATGATGAGTAAGTTTATGGGTTGTATTAGTTCTAAAACATCACAATTCTTATATTCAGGGGAGCCAGTGTTTTCAACCAAATTCTTAAGGTTCTTTCCATCTATTTTTTTCATTATACTACCAGATTTGTAACCTGTTGCATTAACAGTGGGGGTAAAAATCACCATCTGGAGGTACTGAGACTTTCTGTCTGCTTTTTTCAGCAGTTGCTTGAAATGACAATTTGTCAGAAGGAGACAAAAACATAGGGGAGGAAGGCAGAATGGAAACAATGGATGTGAATAGAAGGTGTTTTTAGCAGTAATTAGAGATCGGGGAAGAGCTGTAAACAGAAAAAGTGAAAAATAATTGTTTTCAGAAAAATTGTGTTTTACAGGGATTAGAGCAATGAGCTTAGCAGAAGTCTGAGTTGAAGATCCTGGACGGTTCTAGGTTTGATACGTACAACTTCATTAGTAGTAAGAGTTTTGAGGAAGGATTGGCCTATGAATATTCTGTAAAGGAAGAAGTGGAATTTAATAGCAAGGTGAATGGAAAAGGTGAAGGGAAAAGAGGAGTAAAGATTTACAGCTGCAGGGCATGGATGCAAAAGATATTGGAAGTTGTATACACAAGTGGTGAAAAAAGGATTTTAAACTGATGCGTGGATTGATTTTGTGCAAAGAAGTAAATTTGAGTTGTATCTTTAATTTTCAATTTAATTTGATGTAGAGGGTAAACAGGAACAGATATAAGGATTAGTGCAGCTATTTTTTTGATGATGGAGGTGAAGGAGTTCTCTTGCCTTATTTTCTGTTGGAAATTTGTTTTTAGTGTAGAGAGGGGAGTAATTCTTAAAACCCTGGAGTGTTACTGATATGAACTACTCCAGTGAGAACAGGCTTAAAATACATAGGTGCGAGTAGGGTGACATTTTTGTTGAAGAAAAAGTTACTAATCTCAGTATTCATCAGATGCAAGGTTCACTTGTTAGTTATAGTTTTATTGTAATGCAATTTATCTGAACGAGTTAATTTTGTAACTAATCCTTATGTACTTTTGCTTCTGATTTCCCATTTGGGGACTCGTGGGACTTCGTACAGTTTATTAGTAACCATTTGAGGTATCTCTCAGTAAAATTTAGTTCCATGTGGAGCTTTGATTATGGGTTACATTTGTGTGTTTTTTGCCTTCTTGGTGACTACCAGTAAGATGTGAATAGAGGAAATACTGGGATTGTCATAGAACTACCTTTGTGTGCCTCTTTAAATGAACTTCCTGGGAAAAAGATCTGCCACAGATTGCAGTTATGTTTTTTACCCTTAAAGAGGTGTGTGGTAATGGTTATTTGCCTAGTGGACAGGGAAGGGAAGGGGCATGACTATTGTCAGCCATACTAGGTAATAAAATATTTGAAAGTTTAAAGGATAATGCTTATAAGGGACAGGATTTTTTCACTTTCCCACCGCTGTTTTTAGAAGCGAGGAGAGGGAAAATGGCTGTAGGCAGGTGGGAAGAGGAAGAGTATGGACTCACATACACTTAATGTTCCAAAGAAGTGGTTACCCAGTCCTTTAGTAAGTGAAATATATATACTTCTTCAGTTACTGTTTGAGTTTCTTGTGTTTACTAGCTGGGAACTGGTTTTGCAGCCAAGACAAGAAATATGCATCTGTTTGCTTCTACTATAATATACTTTGGTTGAAGAGCTCCATTAGTTTGGAGCTGTGGGAAATCATGTGCTTAATATGACATGCCTAGGCTTGTGACAGCTGGGCTATAAAGATTCATTTCTATGGTGGAAGGCCACGTGCCCAGGACATGTGCCAAAGAGGCTGTGAATATGGACACTGTTAGAGATGACTCACACTGAGGAAAACATGGAGCTCGTGGCTCTAGCATGTTGGCATGCAAACACAAAAGTTTGCTAAGGGTTCTGCAGAAGGCATCTTTTATCAGTCCTGTGACAGAACTTTCATTGTTTGGTTTTTTTTTTTTTTCCTAGCAAGTGGCTCTGCAAGCTCTGTTACAACTAGCTTATGGCAAAAAGAATGCATTTAAGGATTAATTGTATACTGCTGCGGTAATTGCAAGAAGTAATAGTTGAAGAGTGACTGCTGCCTTAGATTATAGAATACATTGACTAGTATGTATGTCTAGAAATGAAAAAGTGATATTTTTTCTTGAGATCTGAAGAAGTCAGGAGTTTGAATGTTGGAAAATGATTCCGAAGGCAAATAGCTTTTTTTAATACATATATACATGCATAAAATACTGTATACTGAGATGGTTCTGCTTAGTCTGAAAAATCATGTTGCCTGTGTTTTTCATGGAGTTCATAGTGTCCAAACTGGAATGAACGATTCTTCTCTTTCCTTAGTCTCTGTTCTGCATTGGCTACCCAGCAGATGCATTTATTTCTTTTCTTTGTGGTTGAACATGTTAGATGGCTGACAAACCATGATTAAAGGACATAAATGCGCCACATGCAAAACCACAATGATTTCTTTGATTGCAGGGACCTTTTGGCCAGCTTGCAGTAAGGACTTGTGTTTAGAAGAGAACCTTTGGGCTCATCTGTATCTCCCTCCCCTCAAAGGGATGGCAGCCCGAGGACAGCTAGCATTCATCCTGACGCCAAGAGACTTCAAAGGAGGTAAGCGCCTCAGAAATGCTCCCCAGACAAAATACTTCTCATCAGTCCTGCACCCCAGCGTGGTAATATTCTCTAGTACAGCATTACCATCTCCTAAAGGTTTCTGTTCATGGCTCCTTCCTGAAAATTTTTTGAGAACTCTGTGAGGCCTCATCAGATGGTTGAAGCCCCCTAAGTTTCATGGAGGTGTCCGTTACTGTCAGCAATCCTTGTCCTTTTGCTTAAGAATGTGCCCACAGTGTAAGGGAACAAGACATTTTATATTTCCTGGGTTTGTACTCAGATACGTGCTCCTGGCCTTCCCTTATTTTGTTTTTTGTATTTTGGATGAGGTTCAAACTTGAGCTTTTTCTCAATTAATGATCCTTAAGGACAAAGTCAGGGTGAGAAAAAAAAAATCCAACCAAACCCTGCTTGCTCCACACAGTTTTAAAAGGCTTTTTAAAAAAATGGTTCTCTGAATGATTCCTTAATATTCAGATGATTTCCACCCAATTCTTTGTGTGTTTAATTTTCTAGTGAGCATTATCCCAGAAAAGTTCTGTAGAAACAACTTACTGCATTTCATTCTCCTGGACAGAAATACGTCTTTGTTAAAGATGCTACCTAGATGTAGTACAGCTGTTTGTCTTCCAAATGCCTGTGGAATAATTGTGTAGTAGAAAGAGCAATCTAAAATAAACAGAAGTTTATTTTAGACTTCAAAAATTTAAACACAAAAATCCCATGTTAGCTTTTACTTTTATTTATTTATTTTAGAAAAGACTTTTTAGGGGTGATTTCTACCCCTTCCCCACCCACCTTCAGGTCACTTCTGCGAACACTCAGCTCTAGATCTTGCTTTCCTTGTACTTATTCCAGTGAACATTATATGAAACCCATGTGACAGGAAACAAAAGGAAGAACTTTCTTGGGTTTCTTTCTTATTGCATGGTGTTTTCTTTTTTAAATGGGAATACTTGGGAGTGTAGTAGACTGTTAGTAAATATGAGTTATATGTTTGCTGAACAGAGTATTTTATTTTTTATTTTTTCCTAAGGGTGTGGGTTTGGAGAGCATAGTTGGCACTCAGTAACAGATAGCACTTAAATGATCTAAGTCCTCTGTGACTGCAGGTACCCTGTTTAACAACTTTTGCCTTGGTTTTTCCATTTATGAGAGTGTATTATTTAACTACTAGCTTGACTTTTTTAAGCCTAAGTAAGAGATTTCTGACTATGTAGAGTACGTTCAGTAACTGCCATCTGGCTAGCCTTTTTGTTGTGCTTTACCATATTAATACAAAAGTTCTGTAGATAGTGACTTTAATATGCTGAGGTAGTAAAGTGGATTGTTCTATGAAATAATATCCCACCTCGTCCCATAAAACAATATCGCAACTAATAGAACAGTTATATAGCTTTGGAAGAGGTTTACTTATGAATGTTATGGACAACTTGCAGATCCTCCAGACTTAGGTTTGCAGGTCCTGGCTATGTTGGTAGCCATAAAACATGGCTATTAAATTAGCTTGGGTTTTGCTTGGCTCTTTGATTGTTGGTTTTTATGGCTTTGGGTTTTCTTTGTTTGGTTGGTTTTATGTTTGTTTTTTTCCCTCCAAAGGCTGAGATTTCTTTTACAGTAGTCAGCTTCCTTAGTTTTGTTGGAAAAATTTCTTTGTAATCTTCTATATTTGATATGTTGTTCGGCTGTAGGAGTTTGGATTTTTTTTCTTAATATATAGTCTTTCCATGATGTGTTATATCTGTACCCCTTCTCTGGTGTTCAAAGAGGCAAAACAGATACTCAAAAAAGAAGGAAACTTTCACAAAACAGCAGTTTTTTTCCCTGGGAATTCTGGGGGGAAAAAAAGAAGTGTTAGAATACGCTTTTTTATCTCAACAGGTTATTACTGAATGTGCCAAAATAAGCAGTAGCACAATGGAGCTTGTGTAAATCTTACCAGGTTTATTCTGTTCCTGTAAGACAACCTAAACCACAAATATAGTTTATTTTTATTAATGGGTTGCCCTCCCCTATGAGCAGATGAGAAGGAAACAAAGGCAGCTCTCATTTCCTTCATTTGAGTAACCTTTTAGCATCAGTGAAAGTGGAGATGTTTTTGTTTGGGTCTTAAAAATAAGTTTAGTCTTACGCTTACTTCCCTAGGAATTCAGTAAGAAAGAGTAGAAGCAGAGCTGAGAACTGCTACAGTTCTTTCTAGTTTAAAATAAAATATCTGTTGATGGACATACATTGTGATAAAATGAGAGACCTAACTATAGTTGCTAAGTGTTATATTATTTGGAGGCTCTGGAATTCATAAAGTACTTAAATTCTTTCAGATGTAAATCTAGTTATCGCTTTGTCAGTTTGTCCTGGAGGGGATTGATATTCACAGCAATATTCTTTCTCTTTGGGGCCTTTGAAATTGATAGTAAAATTCAATCATTCATTTAAGAAGCAAAATGAATTTCAGCTGTTCTCTTTAGTAGTATTGCAGATAATCTACTTCAGCATGGCTAGATTTTTGCTCATACTTTCTTGATGAATAGATTATCTTAATCTGTATTTCATAACATCTGCTTTTGCTCCTCTTATACTTCAAAACCCCAAAGCAGGATGTTAATTTCCAAGGTTAAAGATGGCTAATTCACTCCAACTGTTGTTGTTTCAGTTATTTTTCACCTTTCTTAGACAGTACTTGAAGACTCTACTCTCAAGAACGGACTGTTAGTTGTGACAGGATGGGGTAGCGGGAAGGGAAAAGGAGAGGACAATTTATCCAGAAGATGTCTGTGGTGGCTAAGGCAACCTGCATGTCTTTAGCCTTATTCTCTCATAAAATGTTTTTCTTGTTCTCCAAAGCCACCAGTTATCTTTCCGTGCCATCTGACTTTCAGGTACTCTGAAACACGTGTCTTGAGGAAATACTGCAGTTTGGTTTTGTTTAATGAAATCTGTAATGATATAAACGAATAGCCCTCCCTGCCCTTATATAAAATGATACACCAATCTATACAAGCTTGTGTGGTTGTAATGGGTGGAAATAGATGGAAGAACATTAGCAGATTATTATTTTGTCAAATAAAAGTTAAAGTGAAGGATTGACTGCGTGGTGGAACTCAATGTGCTTCCTAGGAAGTGTTGGAATGATGGTGGCCTTCTTTATTTCTTGTAATGAGGCTTGAGAACTTTTTGTTCATCAGATATGGGCAAAAAAAATGTAGTGCTTACTAAGATTGCCTTTAAGAACAAACTATACTGTCTTAGAAAGGTTGTGTGAATTGGTACTGAAAGTTTTTGGTTTTTTCTGACTTTGTCTTCTGTGAAGGCAATTTCAAAAGCTTTCAAAAACATTGTAGCCTTTCTTGATAGCTCTTACACAGTCATAGGGCCTTAGGTATGGAGTGATAGAATTGGTTTATCCATTTTCAATGTAAAGAGCTTGATTATTTACTACTTATACTAACAGAATTGGGTACCCATGGTGTTCAAATTTTGGAGAAACTGCAGTGTAAATAATTTTCTTTTGCAAACAGTAGTTCTACCCTTTGTCCCATCCCTTTCATCTATAAAAAGAGTTATTATATGACATTGAGCATTCCAACTGGCATCTGGATAGGCTGTTTGAAGTTCAAGGGTTCATTGCTTACCTCCTCTGTCCAGGGATTGTGTACTGGAAAGAATGGAACAAAAGCAGATAGTGGTATGCTATTCATTTTGGAATGTTAATATATGGCAGCACTTGATGATCTAGTCCTGATTAGATTTAAATTGAACCAATACTATATATAGGCAATATCTACAACTAGTCAAAAAATGACAAGGATTGAGGCCATGAGGTAGACCTGTACGTATTCCTTGCCAAAACTATGCATTTGCTGAGTAACAGTAATAGTCACCAAGAACTCAATTTTGGCAAATGGTATCTGTTCTAATACTAATCTGTGGGTCTAGAAAATGAACAGTCAACTAACACCTGGAAAGTTTGCGAATCCTGGTGAGTTTGAAGGATGGCGATACATCAAATCACAGGTGCCTTCTCTCTAAAGCCTAAAATAATAATTTTCTTGTATATGTGGTTTTTTTTTTAATGAAAGGATAAACTCCAGGGGAAAGGTAATTAAAATATTTTGGAGTTCTTGATACTTCTTGTTACGTGTTTTCAAGTTTGAAACAGTTCTCAAGGTTTAGTGTTGTTGTGGAAAGGTTTGAGCCTGTCATAAGAGGAGCAAAACCCACAAATACATAAATGCCATTTGCTGTCACTACCTCAATGCATCATTTATGGCATCATGCAAAACTTTTTTTTTTTCTCATCGACCTGTACCTTGTCTCTGTGCATAAGCTCACGGATACACATGTGAGTTAATAAATAATGAGATCTCAGATGCCAGCGTGTGCCTATTCTTCATCCTCTATAACAAGACAGTGACTACTATTGTGACCTGGTGTTCAAAGGAAATGGTGAATGAATAAAATAATGCCTGCATTTTGAAGAATTCAGATGTATGAGTAATCATATTCCTTGAGGTGTATTTCTCTTTGGTTACGCATTTCTTCCTCTTTTTATCAAGGGTTTCAGAGTGATAAATGTTTTCAGATTAATTTTAAACAGGTGTTTTGTGCTTGTTTTTGGCGAGGTGCACAGCTTCTTTTGGGGCCGGACCTTCTTTATTGGGGGGGTTGTGAGTATATTTGGCATTATATGATTCTGCCACCTGGTGGCTTTGTCGAGCAGCGTAGGCTTCAGATGCACGGTTAAAAGCTGAAGCATGAAGAGATCCTGAAAAAAAATTAAATCCTTCTTTCCTTACAAAACAGGGAATCAGTGGGAAAGATTGCTTAAAGTAGATATAGAAGACAAGTTTTGTGATCTCTGCATCATGTTTTTTGAAGTCAGACATCTAAGAAACCGTGTGCAAGTATCTAAGAAGCTTCTGGTTGCTACAGCTGTCAAACTTCCCTGGGTGTTTTTATATAAAGTTAACACAAAACAAATCTCTGTGAGGAGTAGTAACAACCTGTGGCAGGATTGCAATTTAGAGAGGTTATCCTGTTGCATACGTTGTGTATTTCAAGGTTCTTTTAGTGTGGTTTCTTATGCTGGAAGGTCAGTATGGACATTAATACTAAATTTATACCAGTATTGAGATATAAGTCTCTTTTTCTGGCCCATATTACTTGGGCATATGTATCAGTTAGACTGAAACTTTTGTTGAACAAAATACCACACATTGTGCAATGCATATCATTTTTGGAACTAGTTTGTTCTTTTCCAATTAGTTGAGGTATTATTCAAATTAGTCAAATTAGTATTCTGTTTCTCTTTTTCAGTACTGTAGGTTTTTCTGCTAATCTAGTAATGGTGAAGCATTTAGTATATAGATCAACTTAAGCTAGTTCTTATTTTGATCAGCAAATTATTGCGTTATTACAATCAAATATGTAATTTCTTTCTTGTGATTTATGATGTAAGTTGAAGTGCTTGGAAATATAGATCCTAAGTGGAATTTGGAGATGGCTTGTCTCCAGAACTACACAAGCCTTTTATACCTATTTGTAAATGCTGTCTATTCTGCTGCTAATTGTGTACCATAAATTTAAGGTGGGAATAACCCTTTCTCACAATAAATTTAAGATGGGAAATTCTGTTTCTCAAAATAGATGTGTGTGGGGGGGTTTATTTCACTTAAACAAACATGTGCTCACTGTTGGACTACAGTTTTCAAATTGCATTAGTTGGCTTTCTTGACGAGTGGTGTTCCTCAGGGGTCAGTACTGGGACCGGTGCTGTTTGACATCTTTGTCGGTGACTTGAACAGTGGGATTGAGTGCACCCTCAGCAAGTTTGCCGACGACACCAAGCTGTGTGGCACAGTTGACACACTGGAGGGAAGGGATGCCATCCAGAGGGACCTGGACANCAGGTTGCCCAGAGAAGCTGTGGATGCCTCATCCCTGGAAGTGTTCAAGGCCAGGCTGGATGGGGCTCTGAGCAGCCTGGGCTAGTCGAACCATTCTATGATTCTGTGTGTGTGATTTAAGACTTTTAGTTAAATTCTAAGTTCTGTACAGGTCACTTGGTGCTCTTCCTTCCGAATCCTTCTAGTCCTTCTCTTTCATGGCTCTGTTATGTTATCTTCTGCAACCTCTCCTTCCCTCAAGGAAGGTGATTTAGAAACATTTTAATCGAAGTGTACTGTGGCTTGATTGCTTTAGGTCAATCTCTCCTGTATATCACAGTGCTAAGAAATGTGTGAGTATATTCTTCTTAAAAAAAACCAAACCAAAACAAATTTTCTCTCAAGATAGGCCTCTCCATGTTTGTTCAGCTGTTTTATTACCTTCATAAGGACTTAAAAACAAACATTCTAATCTTGATTATTTATTTCTGTATATGTCTTCTATACTCCTCTCATTTTGGTTAAAATGTACTTATGAGAGTCTACAGGAGATTTTTGGTGGATGGCCTTTTTTTCTAGTGTATAGTCCTTGATTTTTGCATGTTAGAAGTTCTTCATGTGCTGTAATTGCACCTTATTTACAAATACTTTCATGGTATAACAGTGACTTACTGGAGGATGCCTCATTAGAGATAAAGCTGCTATTGTAAGGTTTTTGTGTGGTTCCAGAGTCAAAATCAGAAGTCAAACCTCAAGAAGAGCAAAGTAGTTTGGAAAGGATTTACAGAAACTCTGCCTTTCTGTAACAGAGCTGCTTTTAGATCCCAGAGCTGTTCCTTTCCTCAGTTTCATGGCATCAGGGCAAAACCTCTTGTTCCTACTGTGAAAAAGGAAGTGTTCCATCTGCCCTCATTAATATGCTCATCTATGTTTATAGAGAAAAAATAATCCTAAATTTGGATTGATGACTCGCCATGGCTTCACTGTATTTGGAAGAAAATTCAGTGCTGTGTTGTGCCTGATGCTTAACAGAAGAAAACTGATCTTATTTCAGATCTCAAAATGGAGCACTGAATGTTGCCAGTCTCAGTATAAAAGTGTAATATCCTCTTGAAAATATGAGTGATTATGTGTAATATGTAATTACTAATCTAGGCTATGGAAGAAAATTTAGTGCTTTTGGTGTTCTGTTTGAGAGGAAAAGGGGGGAATATATGCAGAAGAATGTGAGAAATACAAGCCAAAAAAGAATTTGGGCAGCTTTAAAAAGCGAACTGACAGTAGGTGTTAGGGAATGCGAACCATGCCAGAAATACTTGGAAAGGAAGGAAAGAAGGAGGCACATTGCTCTGGTGATGCCAAAGTCAATTGATAGGAGTGCTCTACTTGCCTTGCGCTGTTGTTACATGGCATAAAGTAGCTATATATAGGTTACAGGCTCTAAGGTAGAATATGCATTAAGCAGTTCCTTAAAACTGTCTCACCAAAAGCATTTCTTTGCATTTTCTTGTTAAGCAATGTATGCAGATTTGAAATAAGAGCACTTAAAAAAAATTCCATCAAAAATTAGTTAAAGGCGATAGTAAGTTTCACTACAATAGTAACTACATCTCTTCAAATACTTCATATGAATAATGGAAACTTAAAAAAAAAAAAAGCAACCAACAGCAAAACATATAGGAAGTTGGCTAGTATTTCTGTGGGGAGGGGGAACCATAGGGAATTAAAAATCACTTGGAGTCTAGGGCTACAGATATCAAGATGCCGTTAAGTGTAATAGATTACTATTGCTTAGCTTCACTCTGGGATACAGATGCAGTTATGTGTGTGTTCCCTAACTGCATTTCTTTACTTGATTTGTTTTAAAATGTAGGATTACTAGTGTTTACTGGATCCATGGCTTTTATTTTGTAAATTCAGACACATGGCCCCAAGCAGTTGATGATGAAAGTTTCAGGAGCAAAGACTGAGCAAACCAGGAAAAGAATTGAAAAGGATAAATGATGATTTGAAAAGACTATGAATTTTGTAATTTGCAGTTCTGTAATTGTGTTACATGATTGTGTAACTAGGCAATTAAAATTATATTCTTCAATTTTTAAAAATTTATTTCCTGCTACTTCTAACTTTCAGCTGATGAATTTAGTAGCTACTTTTATTGGATAATTTATCTGTTGGGAAATTGTATCTTACTTCAAATTCTTAGCTTTTTAAATCCACGAGGTAATCGAGACAATAGAAAAGGCAAGATGTATCTCCTTTTGACTTCTCGGAGTGGTTTGTTTTTGGTTTATTTACTTATTTATTTTTGAGAGGATCAAGAGGTTCATTTGCCCTGCCTTACTCTTTTCCACCCGGGCATTTCCATCAAAATGAAAAATACAGTTGACATGTTTGTGTTTAAATTACTATTAAAATTAAATGCAAATTTTGCAGGCATGCAAAACTTGAATATTCAGAGAATTTCATCCAGCTTTAAAAGACATGTTATCAGGCTGAAGAAAATATGTATATAAAATTTGATCAAGTTGAGGAAGATTTCTCAAGTTGGAAGGACTTACTGTAAGACCCTCTCAGAAACGTACTTGTTCTGGAACTGTCAGGACCAGGAGCCTTGAAGGGAGAGGCAAAATCCGAGAAACTCTTAGCAGCAAAATGAGTATTTCAGTACTATAAGGGACTCCCCCAGGATGGGCAGTAATTCGTGGAATATCTGTGGTGTCTGCGGAAAGTAAGCATTATTGAAATGCTGCATGTAGATACTTAGCTAGATTATATCTTAAAATCACTTTTTCTCCCTAAAAATGTGTTCTGGCTCTTTTAATTTTTTTTTAACAAGACTGTTTGTAAATAATGTTAGTTGACTCCTGAAGAAAGGTATCTAAATTTAGCTGGGTCTGTGTGTTAAAAATAGCGGATGACAAAGGAACTCTAATCTGGGGTCTTACCTATACAGTTTTTGTAACTGGAGGTAGGTGGGGAGGGCTGTGTGCATTTACCTACAGTCAGTGCACTCTGAGACCAGAGAGGGGACAGATGCAGATAAAACTACAGCTATAATAATGACTAAAAGGCTTAAGTGAGTACTAAGGGCTAAAATGTTCTGATCCCTTGGGAGATGTAGAAAAAGTTACGTTCTGCAGTACATTTGTGACTTTTCTAAAGATTTTAATCCATCTTTATAGATGATTATTCAGAGTCTTACTTGCACTGACTGTAAGCTGTTATTTTTACATCAAGTTTTATTTTGCAGGGGAGAGTAAATGAGTATTGTTGCTATTTATGTGTTCCTTGCTTTGGGACTCCTATGTTTTTATGCTAGAAGTCTTGTGAATGTTTGGTACATAGATATTTAAACTAAACTGGTGCATGGAACATGCAATAGGTATTGTTTCATTTTAGGTTTTATGATTATCAAGTTAGAGTTAACACTAACAAACCATAATATTCTGGTACATTCTTGACCTTGCTTTAAAACATGTTTCAAGGCTGGTGCTGCAAGGAAAAGGTGGAGTAACCTCTTCTCTTAGTGTATTTGGGGATAAGATGCTGCGAACAGCAGAAAGGAATGATTGGACCTAGTCTCTTTCTTAGCATAGTGTATTGTATACCTTCTGTTAAACATTCCTATAGGATGTATCAAGCTTTCCCTTGAGAATATAGTAGCTTGATTTTTTTTGTTGTTGTTAGCTTTTATTTTACTAGCTACAGCTAGCAAATTGCTAGTCATCTTAGATGAAGCAAGCTAGTAATAAAGATTATTTTTCTTGAACACAGTTGTCCAAAATTCTATACCATATATCAGGTGCATAAATATTAGTGGAGGAAACTTGCCAGTATTCTTCCTCAGGTCCGAGGCAGATGATTGTTCAAAAAAAGTGAAACAATGCAGAGATGCAAAGAATAAATTTTAAATTTAATTCAACTCAGACAGGAGTCAGGCTTATTTAAGAAAGTATTTTGGAGTATCTGTACAAATAAAGATAATCAACAAAATCAAGACATTTTTTTCTAAGGAAAGGAAATATATTTTATGTAATGTAATTGTTATTTGGTATTCTGAATGTCTGTGGTCAGAGTTTTAAAATGTAAGTTTGTTATCCTCTGTTTTCATTGAGTGGCCCCTGGCTGTCTCTTTCTTGTCTCAGAAGATACTTTTGCAAAATGTGCATAAATGTGATAAAAATGTGATAAAAACAAGTCGGTGGGTGGCTTTTGGGAGTTAATATGCTGGTGAACTCAAGCCCAGAATACTTGTCCAGTTCTAGTTGGCATAAAGGCAAGAGGCTACCTTCTGCTACTTGACTCTGGTAGGGATTAAAGAGTAGCTTCTTCCTCCCTGGATACTGTCTCTATTCCAGTAGTATTAGTATCAGTACAAAAAAGAGGTACCATGATACAAGCTTGAGTGTGACGTTAAGAGTGTGCACCAATTATTTGGAAGTAATGAACTTCTAATGTCTGTGCTCTTACCCATTGGTAAATGTGAAGTAGCTTTCCTCTTGTTAATTTAGAGGAACAGAATTAAACTTTCTTGAATACATGTAAATATCCTGTGACAGACTAAATTAATTCTTTATCAGATGGGACTAGAGATACTGTATCTTAAAGAATAATCCAAAGATTTTTTTGGAGGAACTGCTAAACATTAGTGGTGTTTCAAAACTATAGATTCTTTTTTCAGCAAAAAGTATGGAACAAGTCCTGCTAACTTAATAACTGATATATATATATGTTTTTTTTAACTTAATAAATTTTGTTTTGTTTTTCAGGATACAAAATTATGGATAATAATGGAATATCTGGGTGGAGGCTCTGCCCTTGATCTAGTAAGTAAATTATGTACGTTTTTTGTTATTTTAGCTCATATAATTATTTTTCTGTTTTATAATTCTGGAAACTGTAATATGTCATTTGGCTATGACAAAGTTTGCTTCCAGTAAAGGAGAAAAAGTACTTGTCAATGCCAGGAAAATGTTATGTTCCATGAGGCAAGACTGATTATTTGTATAGATGGAAGGGTACTAAGCAACATAATATTGGAAACAGGATATAAACATCTTGGAATGCTAATCTTCAGTCAGCCAGAGAGCACAAGTGGCTGAAAATAAGTGTTGTTTTTTTCCTGTTGTTTCTTTTTTCTTCTGTGTTTCTGCCACCACCACTCCTCCTACTGTATACATTTTAATGTATCTTCCTCACCACCACCAAACCGCCCCCCCCTCCCCCTGACAAACAAACAAAAGTTTTCTTTTATAAAGTCTCACTAATGTCTAAATAGACAAAAAACATAAGTTAGGCTGGTATTAGAAAATATATTTCAAAGAAATAGGAGGAGCTGTGGATTCCCTCGAGGGTAGAGAGGCCTTGCCGAGAGCTCTGGGTAGACCAGAGAGAGCTGGGGAATCGCCAGTATGAAATTTAACCAGACCAAATGCTGCATTCTGCACCCGAGACGGAGAACCCAATTCTGAATCATAATTCAAAAAGTTCAGTGTAGATTATGTTTTCCCTAACTGTAACCAAACAAAATCACACACCATCTTATCTTCATTGTGGATTTTAAAAATACTATTATAGAAATAAAAATGGGTGGTTTACATATGTGAAAATTATCATACCACTGGAAACAGAATATCTCTGTAGCATAGTTTGCTGTTCTCAGCTGAAGCAACAAATAAATACTTGATGAAAGAGTGAATGGAAAATGGCCAGCCTAGAGAGATTTTGCTGGTGACATCCAGAAGACAGGAGAGGGTAGCAAATGTGGGCTTCCTGCAGTTGTAAGTACTTTTTGGAACCTATTTATACCTTTAGTTCCCACATCCTGTCAGAAGGAGTTCTGTGGTTGTGTAGAAGTTGATAATGTTCCCCATAAATATATGCTGAAAAAAGTTTGTTGTGATAGTATTTTCCTAACAGAACAACAATTAGAAACTGGGTTTTCTTTTATGAATTAATTATTACCTTTTTTGTGCTTCAAAAAGGTGTAAAAGAGCAGAAGGAAAACAGATGTTACCGTTTTTTCTTGTCCTCTTTTTATTTTCTTAATCACACACGTTTCACTTGTGTGATCACCACATGTTTATTCCCTAAGTTTGTTGCCTAGAAATAGTGCAAAGTCTTTGATCTCATCCTAAAATGTTATTGAAGAAATTGCACCATAGAACTGAAATCATCATTTAAGTGTCTATTAAGCATCTCACGTGTGCTTCACTCATTTTCAATTTCTGTTCTGCTGCATGTTTTCCTAGTTCTAACATGCGCGTTATGGTTCTCAATTGGAATCTGGTAGGACAACTGACACGCTTTATTGTGTTTCCATATTTGAGGCAAGGCTGAATGGGAACCTTGAATTCCATGTTTGAAGCGTATACATGTCATGTTAGCCTGGTGTGTTCTCTACTTGCGTATGCCTGGCTTTTTTTGAAAATGGCACCTCACAAGAGAAAGTGAGTTTAATGCAGTTACATGTATGTTGTTGTGCAATTTTGAGTATCATTTCGGTTGTGGCTGAGGTACAGGGGCTAATATTCTCAGCTCTAGTCTGTTTCCACTCACTTCCTCCTCACTAAGGTGAGCTAACCTCTGACAAAAGAGGCTTTCTCCATTAGACGTGCTGTATGTATCATGTTGCCAAGTCTTCAACTGGCACTCGCAGCCTAGACGGAGCAAAGCCTTGAGAATGTCTCAGTGGGCTTCAGGGAGTGGCAATATCATTATCATATTATTAAAGCTGAAGAAACACAAAAAAGATTGTAAGTAAAGCTACGAAGGTAAAACAAATACGTTGTCTGCATTTCATGAAATCTTATCTTTGTTCCTACCTATTAGCTGAGGATTTCTGAGGGAAGTAATATTTTCATTTTTACCTGAAAATTTTTATCTGAAATGCTTTCTTTCTCACAGAGTGAAACTTCAGGCACAAACTTGAGTATAGGAAGTTCCACCTAAACATGAGAAGGAACTTCTTTACCTTGAGGGTGGCGGAGCCCTGGAACAGGCTGCCCAGGGAGGTGGTGGAGTCTCCGTCTCTGGAGACATTCAAAACCCGCCTGGACGCATTCCTGTGCAACCTGCTCTAAGGTGGCCCTGCTCTGGCAGGGGGGTTGGACTGGATGGTCTCCAGAGGTCCCCTCCAACCCTATGATTCTAGGATTCAGAGGTGTAACTTTTTGATTGTGTTTCAGTGACTACTCTTGTGGAGTAAACTAGAATACTGGAATATTTCCAGTATTAATTGTTGTACACAAAGTTTTGGATTCTCGAAATGCCCTTACTGGTTAAGAAGCATTTCTAGGTAGTGACCTTTCCTCTGTACCTTTAGATTTAGTGGCATACGCCCTTTTAATATTTATATCAGATGTAGAGGGCTCTGAGATCTTCTACCACTGCTGTTTCTTCTCATAACAATTAAATTACTTGGAACCTTTGATTCTAACAGTTTGCAAATTTACACCTTTGGTTTTATATGAAAAAAGTTAACGTTTTTTAAATGTGCAGTGCCCTGTCAGCCTAGTGTTTTGAGTTGTGTTTTAGAGAGCTTCACAAAATCCCATGCAGTATACAGTAAATACTGTGTCTTTGTGGAGCCTTTAACAAACATTTAAAAGAGTTTTGGATAAATGAATTGTTGATAAATGAACAGGTTCGCCTGTTGTTCGTAAGGCCACTTAATTTAGAACTGTGTATTTTTTTTTAAAGAATATTCTGGGTTGTATCTCACGTTATGAAGTTAGCAAATTAGAAGTTTTGAGGTTTGACAGAAGGAGCAGTTTCTTTTTATAGTCACAGTGTTATTTGTTTTCTCCGTTTCTCCTTTTTATGTGTGTATATATATATATGCATACAGGTATGTATATATATTAAAAAAAAAAAGTATTTCTTGTGTCTCCTAGTTAGAACCTGGCTCACTCGATGAAACCCAGATTGCTACAATATTAAGGGAGATACTCAAAGGACTTGATTACCTGCATTCAGAAAAGAAAATCCACAGAGATATTAAGGGTAAATTGATTTTTATTTGTATTGTAATAATATTAGAAAAGCTCATGCAGTATAAATGAACACCCTTACAGGGTAAAGTGTCTTAATTTCCACTATTTATTCTTTTTTATTCCAGCTGCTAATGTATTGCTATCTGAACAAGGAGAAGTAAAACTAGCAGATTTTGGAGTAGCAGGACAACTAACAGATACACAGATCAAGAGGAATACCTTTGTGGGAACACCATTTTGGATGGCACCTGAAGTAATAAAGCAATCGGCGTATGATTCGAAGGTAAGGTATTTCAAGGCATTAGCCAAAGTCCGTCCTTTTTAAACTTGAATAATATAGGTTAATCTTCAGAGTGTAGCTAGTAACTTCTGCTGTGTCTGGATGGGTATATTAGCAGCTAAAAGCTGTTGACAAGGAGAGAAGCTTTCCTGATTTGTATCCAAACTTTAAGTTTCCTGTTTTATGAAGCCCATCTAGATGGCAATAAATATTATGATATTGATGAGTACATGCTATCACCTTTTATCCCACTCTATTGAGGAGTATTTTTGATGGTTATTTGAAAGTAGAAGAGAGCAAATATATACAAAATGGTAATATGCTTCCACTTGTCTGTTGAAGAATATGGGTTTGGTGGGTGTGAAAGTGTTGTTTGAAAGTGCTGTTATTCATCTGTAGAAGAATGTGCTGTCTGGGTCTGTGCTACTCTCTGACCATACTCTTTTATGTCGTACAGGGAGGGCTTAATATCAAATTTACTTATTTGTAGGTATTTACATTTCACAGGATTTTGATTTAGCGGAGTGGTACAGCTGTGTGCTGAAATCACAACACAAGCACAATACATCAATTATAATACACAGTTGGATCACAATAGAAATATGATTCGCATTACTAGTCTCCTTATGCTCACCAGCATGGCACTGGGTGTCCCCAGTTGCCAGGAAGGAATACGTGCATTGAAGCTGTGAGAAACGCTCCTTATCCAATAGCAACAGCTCAGGCAGTGAACGATATAAAGCACATTTTATTTGAACATTCTTGCAAGAACGGGTGACCTAGCAAGTAGGCACACTTTTGGTTCTTGAAACACACTTTTTTATTTCCTAATGCCCAGCTGAATTTTCCCTCCCCTGTTTCCCATTGGTTTGGTACTCCAGGGTTCAAAGTCTGTCCGGAGCGCCTAAAATCCTTTCCGGATGTTGTGCCTCTGTTTACTTCTCCTTATGCTACACCTAAAAGGATTATTTGACTAGTTTATTTCTTTCCTTTTTGGTAAAATTGCTCCATGTCATTAGCCCTGGTTAAATGTTTGACTACCCTTCTAGACACTAATCCAGTATGAATCAATTTGTCTTTGTGGTAAGAGACGTTCTACAAGCCTTTGCTGGAGCCTCTCTGTCCTAGCCGTTCCCTTATCGTGTCACCTCTGATGGAAACGGCTTTTCTCTGTTGCTAAAACAATACCTGCCTTTCTTACAAAGCCAGCTCAAGTCCATTTCTCTCTTCAAATTTCATTTTCTTGGTTACTTGTTTTTTATACTTCTATTAGGCTAAGCTGCATATACACCTCCTTGCCATCTTCCCCCATACTGGTCTGGCTACCTCAGTAAGACATTGCTCTACTGATTATATTGGGGAAGGCTATTTGCACAACCCCATGACCCCCTGGTACAGCTGTATATCTGTAATAAAGGTCACCCTCAAGTTCCACTTGTGTTAAGATCAGCTTTCTTTATGATAATTAGCAGTCATTCCTTACGTTCTTCCCTGAACTCATCTTTCTTGCCCACCTCCTCTGATCCTTCATGGGGATTTGTCACATCTCTGTGCAACGAGACAGGTTGGCATGTTTCTTTCCTCCCTCATCCATGTCAGGAACTTAACGATGCTGACTCTGGCCTAGATTGTTTGTAGTATTATTTTCTTTCCTATTTAATACCTTTCTGTAGAGAGGCTATTTCAAAATGACTAGCAGAGCTCTGTAGAGCCTCTAGAAGCTTAAATGACCCCAAATCCCAATTTGAAGGGTAAGTAAGCTATTTTTGTTGTAGGTGGTGGGTTTTTGTTTGTTTGTTTGTCTTTGGTTTTGAGGCATTGGTGGTTGGGGTTTTTTTGAGGTTTGGCTTCTGGGAATGATTTTCACTTGGACAGAGCGTGATTCAGTCCTCAGGTTTTGAATTGAGGCTGTTTCCGTCCACAATGTCGTGTGGACATACAAAGGGCTTAGATACTTGATCAGTTCCCAGAAGGCCAGAGCTCAAATTTTGAATGAACCAGAGATAATTACTTGTGTCTATGAGCCTTTTGGCACTTAGAAACTAGCCTAATTGTACAAACAATAGTTTGCTGTTGTTGCACGACGATGACTTGAGAAGGTCTGTTTGTTTATTTTAAGATAGTCTTATGCATATATGAGAGTATAGACATCCAAAGCTAACCTCATTTTCCTTCCATAATCTGGCCATGCTTGAGAGGTGTTAAGCAGGACTGTCCTCTTCACAGCATATTCCCAGTGAGCTGCAAGCAGTTTTCATCATGTAGTTGCTGTGTTTACCCAGTTTTGTTCTTTGCCTTGCCCAATCCTCTTTACTTCCCACATGCTGATGGGTTCCCTGGTAACACTACCTTGGGCACAGTTCATCTGCATCTTTCCTCACTCACTGTATGCTGCGCACCAACTGTTAAATTAAATTGTTGTTCTGATTAGATTGATGTCTTTGCTCATGCTGTCTGTTGACATAGCACAACTGTGCAAGGCAAAGCAAACCCGAAGTTATGACATAAAACTACTAACCAGGCTAAAGGAAGGCAGAGACATCCTGAGGTCTAACGTTGCTAGTTATTGCTATAAATCATAAGGTCTCCTGTTGATTCAGCATTATGGGCAATCAGTGGATTCCTGACCGTGGCTTACATATTATCAACATAACAAATGCAAGAACTATTATTCCAGTACATTGATTTCCACTTTAAGTAATTTTTGGATATTAAGATATCGTTACACCTCTTCTAAATTCAGATATGCTTCTGAGTTAACACAGATTTCGGAATTGAAGAGACAAGCTTTTAGGGAATTTTCAGGTGTGAAGCATGCATATACTATTTTAATGAAAAGCATTTTATTTATTGTCTTTGCATTACTCTATAGTATTTTAACATTCAAGTTAACTTAAGATTGTGTAAAAGTAATGAATACTTAACATAAGGTGTTGATTTTGAATGTAGTCTTTAATTTTTTTTTTACAAATGCATGTTATGAGAATGGATGTCTATAATATCTTTTATCTCTTGTTAAGATAGAAGGTTAAGGCTTTTGTTAAGGCAGAGAAGGAGGTTTTCTTCATAGATATGTCATTTTTGAAAAATGCTATTTTAATCCAGGATTTAACAAATGAATACATTTTGTGTATTTTTCTTTTAAAATATGTGAAACTTAACAACGTCAAACCAAGTCTCAATTTATGTTCCAAATATTGTGCTCTCAAGATTACGTGAGGCTTTTTGAACTACTTTATACATACGTGAGCTGCGTATTCCTTAAGTGCCATACAGCATTTACCCATTCCAATCTTGCTTTATTCAGTCCCATTCCCAAACTGTTCTGGGTCCTTAAGATATTCTGATTATTCTTTCTCAGACCACGTATTGCAAGGTATATTTACAAGGCATTCCAACACTTGTCTTTATTGCCTAAAAACAATCAAGGTATGTGATTTTTGACATAAATACTAAAATTTCAACAGCTTCTATTGGACTTTTGTATATAATAATTCATACTGATATATTTGAGAACATAGGATTTCCAGATGACTTGTGTGAGAAAGTTAGCTATAACATTTGCATCTTAATGTGGTCAGTAACCAATCTGAGAGACATTCTTGATAGCAAAAATTTCAACTTTATTTTTCATTTTCCCTTGTAGTTATTTTTGAAGCCCAGGTAATCTGGGGGGTGTAATAAAATCTAGTTGCTAAAGAAATGATCTGCTATGACATGGGGAAAAATAGTGAAATGTCAAAACATGATTGTAATAGTTATATTAAAGCTACCACCTGATCTTTAAACTTATTTTTCCTTTTTTTATTTATCTTTTCCCATACAGCTTATTTCCTTCTCTCCAAGCTATTTGTTCCTTGATATAATGCCCTCATAGGATCTTTCCCTTCTTTCTAATTTCTGTTATTTTGGCAATAGTTCTTACTTCCTCCAGTTTTGATTCCTTTCTTCATCTGAAAGTCAGCATCTTTTTCTCTTCTGCTTCAGTTTTTCCATGTCTAGTTCTCTGTCTTTTCTACTCTAAAACTGCTAAAAGAAAAAGAAATATTTAATTTTCAAATGTTTTTCTTTTGCACTTAGCCTGTTTTCTTTCGTGTACAAGAGCTTTGAAGTCCGACTAAATTTTCCTCATTACAGTGGTGGAAGAAAGGTTTATGGCAGTACTGCGATAAGTAGTACCTGCCAGTGATTTGCTAACTCTCATCTGAATGTGGAGGAATAATTTTTGTTCAAGAGTTAAAACTGTAAAAATCATAACGTGGTAAAACTTGGTGATGATATAGTCTCATCAAGTCTTAAGGTCATGCTTCTCCCTCCCCATGTGGAGGACTGATTTGCGCCTCTTTTGGAATGTCATTGTCACAGATAGGCACATCCTAGAAATGTCTAGTTGGATACACATGCAGTTGGTCCTTGGAGCCCTGTTTTGTGATCCTTCATCTATGGAAGCCGAGGTTGCAATTCCAGAAGAAGAAGAATTTGGGTGTTTAATTCTTGATGCTTCTATCAGGAATGGGCTTGGACTTCAGAGAGTTCAGTGTGCAGACGTGGGGTTTGGACTTTTTAATTCTTTTTGTGGAGGAAGGTCACTAGCAGTAGAAAGTTACAAATACATGAGGAAAAAAAAAAAAGGAAGTATTTATATATGTGTGTGTGCGTATGTGGAGATCTATGCACACACGCACACATACATTTTATCATTAGATATGCACGTTCTATCTGTGAATGAAAGTCTGGCAGATCTACCCATTAATATGCTTTAATGCATTCCTTTTGAGAAACTGAAGTTCAGAATAAATTTGAAATAATAATTCTCAACTGTTAACATGAAGGCTCATCTTTGCAGGTGTCATTTTTCTTTCATAACCAAGAAAAGCTTTCCTGCTAGAGGGAAGTTACAATTATACTCAAGACTTAAGGAGAGCTTAGCTGATAATGCTGTTATTAAGGTAAATGAAACTCAGAGCTCATATTTATGTAAGCCTCTGTGCTCAGGGTGAGATGGCAGTTCTGTAACACAGGTTAACAAAACATCACTTCATAAATTTGATGGTATGCTAATTGGCGCAGATTTTCTTCCCCATACTTAACTTGCAAAATTAAGTAACTAAGCTCTTAACAATAGAATACTGTCTGAACAAGGATGAAAGAGCTTGTTTTTAGTCATGCAATGTATCTGTGATAGTGGAGTGGATGGGTATGTTGCAGCTGTCAGCCTGTGGTCCTGTATGAGTTAGTCAAGGATAACCTGGCACATCAGCTGAGCAGCGGCAGATGGATTAGAGGGACACTTAGTAAGGACAGCAGCGATAAAGGAAACCTCTACTCTATCCAGTACCTGCAAATAGGTCTGTTTGCAGCATAGCAAAGTTCCAAATGCTCTGTTTGGGAGTGATACTAGACAGTTCACTTAAGATCTTCCCTGTTTTCCTGAGAATAAGACTTATTCTGCTTTTACTTCAAAAGATACAGAAAAGCAAAACATAAATATTTTTGGTTGATATCTTGTCCTTGGGAACAGATGTTTCTGTGACCTTTTTATTTTACCTTTGAGGGATTTATTTATCTCTTTCTGTTGGAATGGGTCCAGTGGAGGGCCACGAAGATGCTCAGAGGGCTGGAGCACCTCTCCTATGAGGACAGGCTGAGAGAGTTGGGGTTGTTCAGCCTGGAGAAGAGAAGGCTCTGGGGAGACCTTACAGTCTCCTTACAGCCTTCCAGTACCTAAAGGGGGCCTAGAGGAAAGATGGGGAGGGACTCTTTATTAGGGAGTGTAGAGATAGGACAAGGGGTAACGGTTTTAAACTGAAAGAGGGGAGATATAGATTAGATATTGGGAAGAAATTCTTTGCCCAGAGAAGTTGTGCAGCCCCATCCCTGGAAGTGTTCAAGGCCAGGCCGGATGGGGCTTTGAGCAGCCTGGTCTGGTGGGAGGTGTCCCTGCCCAGGGCAGGGGGGTGGGAATTGGCTGATCTTTAAGGTCCCTTCCAACCCAAACCATTCTGTGATTCTTTTGACTTTTAGGTCTGTTATTTCACCAGAACATAGAAAATTATGATGCATTACTTCCTGTTACTTCAGGCAGATTTGGCAATAGGATTTTGATCCAGGGAGACAGTGTTGCCTAGAAAGAGTAGCACATTTTGATGATGAAAACCTGTGGAACAAATATATTTAAATAATCTTCCCCAAAACCCAACATGCATATTATGGCATCCAGAAACAATGTGAATCCAACTTGTCAATGGAATTAAACGGTAGCGGATCTAGCACTGGTCTCTGCTGCATTACTTGATTTGTCTCTCTAACTTGGCAGTGAGCCTTTGGGTCTGCATTTTTTATGGGCACAGCTTAGAGAAGTTCGATTTAGATTAGGCCTTCTTGGCCTACAAGACACTGCTTGCAGAAGAAGGTCTACGAATCAGGCAGAAAAATGCTGTCAATGTTTTAGAACCTACTTGGAAAATAGTAGATTCTGAAATACGTAACTGGTTGAAATCTTGCGTTGAAAAAGTTCAATAATACTGTCTAAACTGCATTTCTCTAGTCTGTGAATAAGAATCATGTTAAACCCCAGGAAAATTATAGTCTAATGTATTAAATATCTGACGGTTGTACTAGCTGATGCTTGTTGAAGAAAAATCAGTTATAACTGCTAATGTAATAGTATTGATTTCAAAAAGTTTTAGAACTCTGATAAGTAGAAGTGCTTTATGCTGTAGAGTAAAAACAACCAGGGAACTGTGCGCTTTATTTAAAGTGGTTGGCCACATAAACCAGACCACGTCAAGAACAATTTACATGTGAAATGATTTGCAGTAAAGGTTTAATATCTACCTTTGCAAGCAACACTGTTTCTTCTCTTTCTCCAACCTAATCTTAAAAGTATTATTTCTTATAGGCAGATATCTGGTCGTTAGGCATAACAGCCATAGAACTTGCAAAGGGAGAGCCACCTCATTCAGAATTACATCCGATGAAGGTTTTGTTCCTCATTCCCAAGAACAATCCACCAACGCTGGAAGGAAACTTCAGTAAATCCCTCAAAGAATTTGTTGAGGCCTGCTTAAACAAGGACCCAAGCTTTGTGAGTTTCATCTGTTTGTCAATGTACAGTAGAGAACTTGAGTGGTTTATATGAATTAGATGAATAAGTGAAGTTTAACATCTTTTTTTTTTTACATACTGTATATATTTAAAATCTCATTTGTATCAAGACTGAAGTCTGAATCTTTTTATAGTGAGTCACTTAACACACTCAAATGCAGCAAAAAAAAATCTTTTTCTTTTTTTAAGAGACCTACTGCAAAAGAGCTCCTAAAACACAAATTTATTTTGCGCAACTCAAAGAAAACTTCCTACCTGACTGACCTTATTGATAGGCACAAGAGATGGAAGTCTGAACAAAGTCATGACGACTCCAGTTCTGATGACTCAGATACGTAAGTTTGATGAGTTTGTAAAATATCCTTTGTAAATAAAGGAGACAAGTAGTTATTTTTAGCACATGCATTCCTGTGTTTTGTTATTTACAGCTTTTCAGCTTAGCAGCCTTGTTAAACTAATGAAATCTTGATTTCAGTGTTGCAGGGGATTTCATGTAAGTAACAGCTACTGAGAACAACTCTTCTGGCCCATTTTATTCCGCTTTCTCTTTTATGCAGGGTCTAGGGTCCTTCCTAGACATAAGGCCGAGTGTTACTCCTCTCGTACAAGCAGAAGGGAGGCTTCCACCCTGCATGGCCAGGGAGCAGCGTGCACATGCACTGTGCTGTGTGTGCACCTGGCCACCTCAGGAAGGGAGGTGTCTCCTTGGTGGCAGGTTGTCCCTCATTTTGGCTATCTGAGTAAACAGGCAGAAGCATAACCTTGCATATAAGAGAAGGATAGTGGACAAGGCTTCTGTGATAATGGGCTTTTGGAGTACAACCCATATTACCTAGGTTTTTTTTATGACAGGTTTTTCGGTTTGGTTTGTTTTTTTTTTAATTTTTCCGGGAAGGTTAGGCCATTACATCATGATAATCAAATTATTTATTAAGAGAGGAGAAGTTTTGTAGATTTCTTTCCAATTTTTACTTCTCTCCATCAAATTTTGATAGAGCTGTTCACTAGGTTCATGAGTTGGTTTCCTTAGGAGACCAAGTTACAAGTAGTTACGACTCAGCTGAAAAGTTAGTTTTATTAGTTTAAAAGTAATATTGAAAATAGTGGGCATCATCAGATTACACACTTTTGAAAATCAAGTGAAGGGATTTTCACAATTTGATCACAAATAGATTCAATTCCGTATAATAAAGAAAACACAACTATTCTCTGCAATTCCAGTCTGTGTGCTAATGGCAAGCATCAGGCCGGTTATCACTTCTTGGCTGCCATTACAGCTGTATATTTGTCCTACATTATTAATGGCTTCAAGCCTTCCGGTGTGTACAGTTCCAGCCCCAAACCAGGTCTGATTTGAGCATAAATTACTAGTCCTGAAAGCGGTCTCAGATCCAGTTACTAACTGACCTTTGAGGTTGCAGTTCATTGTTCCTGTTGAATATCAGACCAGCTTTGACAGCTTGGCGTAGGAGTGCAGTGGAACTAGCGTGGTTATCGAGTGCTTGTGAGACAACTTAATGTTATGTCTAAGCCTGCTTTCCTCTCCTCTGCTTCCACAGCAGCCCTTGTATTAGATGTGATTAAAAGGGCGAGTTGATTTGGCAAGCTAAAGCCAGTTTTCAGATAGCAATAAAGCACTTCACGTTACTTGTTTATGTAACTTGGGAAAATGTTTTCAACCTGTACTGCCTCTAATTTTGGAGTTAATTTAAGAATTAGTGAAGTGTCTTGGTTTAATTTTTTTCATTTCCCTAGAAGGTAAATTACATTACTTTTTCATACTTGTCTGTCTTACTGGCTTGCGCAATAGAATCCTGATTTTGGTCTTGACTGTAGCTTTTACGTGTAGGGTGTATATTCAGTGAACATGGACAATAGTTGTAGGTAATAAAACTTTTTCTTTTTTTCTTCTCCCATGAAGTGAACCAGACGGCCAGGCTTCAGGTGGGAGCGATTCAGGAGAGTGGATCTTCACAATAAG
This sequence comes from Rhinoptilus africanus, assembly GCA_013400135.1. Lineage (NCBI taxonomy): Eukaryota > Metazoa > Chordata > Aves > Charadriiformes > Glareolidae > Rhinoptilus > Rhinoptilus africanus. The sequence goes on along the minus strand of VXBO01008424.1, from coordinate 313,983 downwards.
AGAGAAAGACCCCAAGAATCTAGAGAACGGAGCAGCCCAGCCTTTGGAGTTGCAAAGAAATAAGGTGCTCAAAATATTGGCTGTATTATAAAAGGAAATAATTCTTGCTTTAACAATTTAGTGGGGTGATTTTTATTTTATACCTTTAAAAGCATTTAAATTATAAAACTTCCAGAAATTTTGCTAAAAAATTATATTCTACAGTTGCCTTTCACAAAACATTTTGAGTAAGTCTTGAAGTTTGGGTATTCTGTAAATGTGTCCTTTTTCTGTAGTCCACAAAATATGTACCAAAATGTTTCTGTAGTTTGTGAAATGTTAGCACTGGAGGAAGACCAGACAATATTTTATTTTAAAGATCTTCCTTCTACAAAGTAAACTTAAACCAGTACAATGCAAAACTAGGCTGGGATTTTGGGTAAGGCATTCTGGTCCTTTTGGAAAAAAGACTACAATGTAGCATAGAATAGAATGTCACCAAAAAAGCCCCAACCAGAATAAGGGATCCTATTTCCTGCAGCCTGTGTGGCTAGAGCAATTGGTTGCTGCTCTGGCTCTGAAAATTCTGTGTACGCTCTCATCAGAACTGGAGAAATATAAGAAAAATATTCTATCATATGGGACAAACCTAGTAAATATCAGCGTGTCTATGATTTAGTACATGCTCAGTACCATTATGGGGGGTTTGTGTTGAGTGTGGTTTTTGTTGTTTTTTTTTAATTGTAATTTTGAGCTTACAGGTATTTGAGATGTTGCAGCCTCAAAATTTTAGTTCAGCCTCCATTTTCCACAGTGCTTTGGAATAGTCTGTTGTAGAACACTTTACATATTTGTATATACATAGAAACAGATTTTTTTTTTAAAAGTGTAGCATGTTGGAACTATTTTTTTCTTCAATTAGAAACAGAATGCAATGAGGATGCTTTTTTCAGAAATAAAATTGGTCAGAATTTTGTTTTCTTTAAAGGAAAAGGACATCCCAACGAGGCCTCTATCCCAATGCCTGTCTACAGTTATATGCCCTTTATTTGCAGAGGTAAGTTATTGCTTTAAAACTTAGCAGTTCCAGGATTTATGTCTCTGAAAAACAGAAAAATACGATGAATGCCACCTGAGGTTTCTACAACCAATTTGGGACTCAATGTGATACAGTTCTAGCTCTGCACTTCGCTTCTCATGCTTTTGAGATCTTTGTTTTGCTTCTAACAGTGCTTCATATGCATGATAGCAACGTCAACCATGGTAGCCTAAAGCAATGAATGTGAAAACCAAAAAGGCATGTAAATGTTTGGATTGCAGCGTTTCAAGCTTTTGATGTTGCTTTAGCTCTTCATCTGTCATTTTATCTGTTACAAATTCGAAGTTCTTCAGTGTTCCAAGATATGGCTGTGGACCACATCAGCAAAAGTTTAACTTTTGAATTTCAGTGTTGAAAACTGTTTTATTCCCTTTCTGAATTTTATATATTTTTTATGTTTGTTTTTTTTAAGTAGTTAAAAACAACGTAAAAAAAAGAATCATATGAAGGGGAAGCCAGATACTTATGAAGATGTGATTATTTTAAAAAGTTGATAGAACTCTTAAGAAACAAAACCTCCCCTGTCACTCTAGCTTTGATATGAAGTTTTCTAATTTAAATAATAATTTCAACCATTGTAACTGTTACAGAAGTAAAGTTAGAGAAATTGTTCTAATAAAAGAATGAGGGTGATGTCTTAATTTTGTTTTAATGAGTAAAGTTCTGCTTCAGAGGATTATCATAGAATTTTGCACGCTGCTCATGAAGGATACTGAGTGCAGTAAAGCCATTAAACCTATTTGAAGGGGATGATCTCGGTATTGGTTATTCAGACTCCAGTATTAAGTCAGCCTGTCATTCTCCTTTGTAAAGTGGAAGAAGGCTTTTAACAAGGATGGGTTTTTTTGTATGTGTTTTCCATTGTAGTTCTTGATGTATTATCCACTTGCTTGCCTTTGCTTGAGAATTTTCTTTCAAGTCCCTACCCTTCCATCTTCCAAACATTTTTCTGGTTGTTGTGCATCTCCTTTAGGTCTTCCTTCTCCTTTTCCAATACTGAGCATGATACAGGTCCTGCATCCACTGTCTTCCACGCTCCATCCTCCATTTTTATCCTTTCTTTATTTTTTGTTTTCTCTCCACCGTGCCCTTTATTACCTGTCTTCTCGATATCTCTGCTCTGGGTTTTTCCTTCGCATGCTGTTGCTAACTAGTTGCTGTGTCGTTCCTTGCCTTTCTTGCTTCCCATTTTCATTTTCAAGCCCATTCTTTTAATTGCCACTTGCTGATGCCTGTGGGTATACGATTGCCCTAGCACTGCTGCAGCAACACAAACGTTTTGCACTGCTGTCCTTACTAACTAAGATTGCTATTTACTCTCTTCTCTATAGCGTGTAGAAGCTACAGGAAATTTTTTCCTCACGCGCTTGTTTGTATCTTTTCATGCTATGGGAGAAGATTCTTGGTCTGGTATCTGCTGCTTGGTTCATACTTTAGACTCCTCTTCTATGCAACTTCTGGTGGATAGCCACAACTTTCCCAAAGTTTTTCAGGATCTCATTGCAGGGTTTCCTTCTTCTCTCTGCTGTCCTAAGGAAGCCTTATGTTACATTTGCGGTGTTACACTCAAACCACAGATTCCTGCACCTTCAGGAATTATTGCCAGCTAAAGTAATGAGTTACTCCATGGAACTCCTCCAAAAAGAGCAAAGCTGGCCATTCATAGCTTTTTGTTGTCAGAGAGGCTTTAAAGCATTTAGCACAGAAGGCAAGCGTAAAAAGCAGCTGCTGTCCCCAGGTAATCTTACAGGGGAAGATTGTGCTCTGCATCCTTCTTCGGTTGGACTCTGATACAACTTGGGAGCCTTGGCTGAAGGGGCTTGCACAGCTATGGGGTGCTGCCCTTGTGTGTTGTTTTTTGGTATTCTGAAGCTTGGTGCACTTCAGCAAAGCAATTAAAAGAACAGAGCAAACACCCAACCCCAAACAAAACAAACCCCCCAGAAACCGAAAAACAAAACGCATCCTGAAAGTAAACAAAGTTGTCGTGCTTGACAGTTATTTGTGATCTTCAGTGACCGGGTACCACCCTTACGTGGTTTCTTTCTGCTTATCAGAGGACACTGGCTGAGTACCGCATGCAGCGACTCATTCTGGGTTCCTTTTTGAAGATCCAGAGGTGTCCTTTGTTGTAATGTTCCCTCTATCATCTAGTTCTATCATCTTGTCCTCAAGCTGTGACTTCCCAGTTTAGACTAAGAAAGGGTTAGTTATTACTAGGAGAAGAAAAGGCATTTGTGTCTTCCTACTACCTATGCTTCGTGTGCAAGGTCTTGCTCTTGAGCATCCTGGATGTAATGAAAAGAGAACACAAGCAGCAGCCAGAATGCGGAAGCCTTCCTGCTGCTGTGGTGGTACCTCAGCTGTTGTATACACAGTCATCTGGATTTCCTTTTGTTGAGACCTGAGTAACTCTCAGGGGGGTGCCCAAGCATACCTAGAAGCCATTGCTAAACATGGAACTAGAATAATGATTATTTATTCTGGAGCGAGTCCATGAAGATGCTCAGAGGGCTGGAGCACCTCTCCTGTGAGGACAGGCTGAGAGAGTTGGGGTTGTTCAGCCTGGAGAAGAGAAGGCTCCGGGGAGACCTTATAGCGGCCTTCCAGTACCTGAAGGGGGGCTACAGGAGAGATGGGGAGGGACCCTTTATCAGGGAGTGTAGAGATAGGATGAGGTGTAATGGTTTTAAACTGAAAGAGGGGAAATTTAAATTAGGTACTGGAAAGAAGTTCTTTACAGTGAGGGTGGTGAGGCACTGGAACAGGTTACCCAGGGAAGCTGTGGATGCCCCACCCCTGGAAGTGCTCAAGGCCAGGGTGGATGGGGCTTTGAGCAGCCTGGTCTAGTGGGAGGTGTCCCTGCCCGTGGCAAGGGGTTGGAACTACATGATCTTTGAGGTCCCTTCCAACCCAAACCATTCTGTGATTCCTGTATGTTTCCCCTTGCAAGACTCAGACTCCTTTTTAAAGAAAAACCTTTTCTCAATGCTGATGGCACCTCTTGAGCTGTAGTTCCTGACACCTGTTGAAAGTCCTCTTCAGAAAGTCGTGAAAAGCCACTTTTTTCCTTCTGGAATGTCTTGTACTACACTGAACTCAAAATCGTCTTGATCTATTAACTCTGCTTTCTGTGGCTCATGCACATTCCGTGTGACAATCCCTTGTGCTATACTCAATAGGGACAAAAGTGTATACGTGCCCACATTATATCCCAGAAAGTGGCACAAACTTTCCATTTGTTCAAGTTAAGCTTTCTTCATTGCTGGTAGTAAAGGCAGACTGGCTAAAGGTCCAGCATTCAGAGACAGCTCTTAAATGAATTGAACAATTTGTAGAGAAATACATAGCAAAATATTTCACTGTTCTTCATTCTGTGTAAACAGATCAAACTCTTTGGTCTGAAGCACCGGTAAGCCCAGTCAGCTTCCAAATGGAGTAATTTTTTTACCAGTGGTTTGTTGTTTTTCATTTCTTTGTTTGTTTTTTCCTGAGAAATGACTTTGATTCCATCCTTCTTAAGAGGATGCTGCAAAGCAGCGCTTGACAACAGCTGTAGTGATAAATGTGGAGAGAAACTTGTAAATGCAGACCTCCAATGTGCTGGGAAAAGTCTAGTCCCTGAAAGAAGCTCATGTCTTCACTCCCCCTTTACTACTAGTAACATGACAATTTCTTGCGAAGGAAGCCCAGACCCTGCTGAGATTTTTGGATGTTCTTTAGTGACTTCCGAGAAAGAATGCATTTTACCAGCCATACTCAGCATGTTATACCAGCTCCTACATAAGCGAAGTGCTGAGACCTTCCCTCTGAGCCCTCAGTTCCTGCCTAATCGCGGGATCCTCCACTTCGGGGAGGAGATGAGAGAGTACTCAGGGTGCTCTATCAACAGAGGTGACAGGGTGAAAAACATTTTCTAAGAGTGCTTGCACAAGTGCACCTGCGGTGTATATGCATAAGCTATAGGTGTACAAGTATGCGTACCACAGTGAGTGTGTATAAGCAGCACATCTTGAAACCAAACAGCTACAGGTAAATAGTGGATCTTTCTTGGGGTGCTCTGTCGTAATTGTTGAATGTGAACACGCTGAAAAGGATACGTGAATGATTGAAGACTTGTGAAGATGAATGAGATCCTGGTAACTACAGCAAAGACTAACTTCAGGATGGAAAAAAGTCTTCAGGATGTGAGGGTGCATAATGAAAGTCAAATCCTGACGTTGTGAACGCTGGCGGTCACTTCCTAACAAGCTTTTGCATTATATTCTTTATAGAAATACATATCAATATCTTATGAATATATATCTTCCTGGTTTTCTTTCAGTTGAAAGAGAAGAGTGAAGTGTGTGGCGGTAACACAGATGCCATAGAAGAACTGAGAAAGGCTATTTATTTAGCTGAAGAGGCCTCTCCGGGCATTGCAGATAACATGGTGTCACACCTTGTGCAGAGGCTTCAGAGGTAATGAAACTATTTCACTAAGGGTTCCAGAAAATTGCAGGTCTGATTCTACAAATATTTGAGTAGTGTTAAATTGGGAGAATCACAGAATCACACAGAATCACAGAATGGTAGGGTTGGAAGGGACCTCTGGAGACCATCCAGTCCGACCCCCTGCCAGAGCAGGGCCACCTTAGAGCAGGTTGCACAGGAACCCATCCAGGCGGGTTTGGAATGTCTCCAGAGACGGAGACTCCACCACCTCCCTGGGCAGCCTGTTCCAGGGCTCTGCCACCCTCAAGGGAAAGAAGTTCCTCCTCATGTTTAGGTGGAACTTCCGATGTTCAAGTTTGTGCTTAATTAAAGTTTGTTAATTTCTATTTATAACAGAGGAAAAAAACCACCTGAGCTTACAGTTTGTACAATTGTTTGCTCAGTAGGAAAAAACCCAATCGTATCAGCAGTTCTAGCGCCAGGTGATAGCCCATACGTACGTTCATCCTCTTGGTGTGCGTGTTGTGTGTCAAATGAGACCGGACAGCCTTCTCCCTTTGCAGTTCCTGTAGGGGACATTCGCACTTTCTTAGTGTCTGCGTGTTGCAGAGGATGTCCTGTGTCACTCTTAATTTCTTTTACCCACTTTGATAAATGGATTGTTCAGTTAGTTTGCATTTCTTTCAGTCACACAGTAAGCGGTTCCTTGTTCATTCATTAAAGGTAGTCTGCTTGGCCTCTTGGTGGCACCTTCAAAACTAATGTTTTGTATTACTTCAAAAGGCCAAAATTCATAAGAGATTTTCTGATTGCCTAGTTAGGAAGATACACTTAACAAACACTCAGTTTGCTGTCCTTTGAAGTACTACACAAGAAAAGATCAGGGGTATAAATTTCAGAATTACTCCTTGAAGAGGCTTTAAAGGCAACCTGGAATCCAGGAGAGCACAGCTGTTGTGAATCTGCACCATCCAGGTCGGATTGCTTGGTACTAGAAAAAAATTGATGGCAATGATTAATCCTGGGCTGCTACCTTGAAAAAGATCACCCTGAGCAGGTGTCTCCCTTACGCTGTCTCTAACCACAGCTTGGTAAAGTTGAAGAATTCACACCTCTCAAGTTAAAGCGGAGCGTTGCCAGGCTGAGACTTTGTCATTCAGTAAAAATCAATGCCAAGAAATTTGCAAGCAATCGTCTTTCTTGCTTTCTGGGCTGTTAAGCATGAAGCCCAGTCAGCATCTCTTGTGCTAAAAGGTCACTCCTTGATGCCAGATGTCCTGATTCTCCTTTTAGTTGATCCTGGCAGGCTCGAAAGAGTTTCTGGAGCTTCCATCTCAGTTTGTTTCCATTAGGGGGTTCCAAAACTGACCCCAGTCTTTTATCAGCCTGATATATTTCAGTGTCAAGTTTCTGTCAGCCTGGTACCGGGCCTTCCTGGAAGTGAGAACTTCAAAGACTTTCAATGCTGCAATTGAAGCTGAAAATCACTATGTGGAGACAGGCTTTACACTGGGCACTTCTGTGGGTGCTGGAGATGATCTTACTTGTTCCTGTCACGAAAGCAACAGTTACCATATTTTGTCCTAGGAGATAGATTTCAGAACCCTTTATATACATATTTAGTGTTTTGTTTCCCTTCTGTTCTGCTTCCTTGGACTGTTGCTGTTTTTCTCATCTCATTCTAATTGTAACAGTAGAGGCAGACACTTCATTTTCTTAGAAGGAGAGAAAGAAATAGTCACAGGGAATGTTTGTTGATGGGTCGCATCTGGGTGAACTTTCTCGTGTTCCAGTGGTGATATTCCACTAGTACGTGATCACTACTCGCGCTTCTTCCAGAAAGTGAGTGAAAAAAAATGAATGGCAGAATCCCCCCCTAAAAAGGAGTTTGAACCATTCTGTAGTTGAGTAGGTATCCCTTGGGGATAAAGCCATTTTTGGAGTTAGTCATCTTCTGAAAAGATAGTTCCTTCTTGCTTGAATATTACAAGAAATATGCTCTATTACATCGTTAAGTCGTTCCTTGTATCTGCTTACAATATCCTCTCAGTTTGATGCTAACTCCTGAAGGTGGCTCTTCAACAACATGTTTCTGAGATTTTCATTCCTTGTACGATTGGCTAAAACCGGATTTCCCAAGTTTGTCTGAATTCATTAGTTGGGACCCTCAGAAGATCTTGCCCAATAGCTTAGCAAATCCATTTTCCTTCCCCTCCAGTTGTGACCTCTGATGTTTTATAAAGTTTATGGAATGCTTAACATGATTAAAACGTGCGCTTGTTTATTTGGATGATTTAAGAATCTGCTTAGACCAAGAAACACGGGTTTTCTGCCCCAGTAATATTTTGGAAGATTGTGATATGCCAAGTGGAAAGTTGGAATCACTAAAAGTGGCCCCCAGTATATAGAGTTCTTGCATCATCGTGTCCTCCTCAGTAACACACTTGAAGGCGGGTTGTTGCCATTTGTTAGAAAAGCAGCGCTGTTCTAATAGGGTGCATTTTACGTGCTGTTCACATCCATGGCCTTTGTCTTTAAAGCACGCCCAGCAGTGGTGGGCCTCATTCTGCGAGGAAAAAGCCTGGAACTTCAGTAGCGTAAAATGGAATAACTGTTAGTCACTGCTTGTTGTAGGAGGTCACAACGGTAACTATTTAATTTCCTCTTCAGATACTCACTGGCTGGAGGAAGTACTTCATCCTACTGACGTGCTGTTCCTGACTTTTCTAAGCCAACGGAGATCCCACGGCGTCTGCACTGAAGGCGCCCACCCTAATCTTGTTCTGCCCCTCAGTCACTGGAATGCCCTTTGCTAGAAGGACGTTCTTAAACCCGCAAGAGTGAAAATGAAGTCTCTCGGATGGAGGCAGTCTTTTTCAGCTCCTTAAAGCTATAGTTTTTTTTTTAAATGATAATGCACATATTCCAGGGAGGTGTCTTTTTGTAAAATCTGAATTGTATATTTAGGTTTGTGATAGAGAAATTGGAGATATTGAGAAACCTCAGGTATCTTGCTTTAAGAATTCTGCTGGGAGATGGAGTATGTTTGTTGGAATTGTGTACAGATATGTATATAATGTCTTTTTTTTTTTTAACTGAAAGCCTTTCAACGTGCATAAGGAATCACTGTGTACAAACTGGTAAAGTGCTTATGTAGATAATGTTAGTGGGGTAAATATTTTGACAGGCCATAAATGGGTATTGCCTTGCCTTTATTACGTGTAAATTTTGAATTATGTGATGAGTGAATCTTGGTTTGATTTTTGTATGTGAAGGATTTGCCATTGAAAGAGTTAATCCCATACTATGGAACCTTCTATTCGTACCTCAGCAAAGACACAAGTTTGTTCTGTTTCTCTGGCGTTTCTTCCTTTTTATCTATATTCCGAGCGTGACTTTCTAATTATGGTACTACTTCTGGCTGGTTTAAATTTAATACACCTTGTCTCTCAAATCTCTAAATTACCAGTTTTCCTAAAGAATGAGCTCTGTCATATTTTCAGTTTTAAATTGTGCCAATGCAAATTCTGAACCCTATGTATCGTTCAGTTTTAGTAACGGATGTTTGTGAAGCTTGTGCTGAAATTCAGACGCAATCTTTTTTTCACCTAAACGTGTTTGAACGCTCACGCAAATAAATCTTTATTATCTACATTTATTCTGAAATATCTCATTAAGATAATGGCTCTGAGACAGTGGCAAGTATTTCTTCATCGTGCCTGTTTTTATCATTGAAATGGACGTCTTGCAGCGTAGAAGAAAAATTATCCATAGATTCCGGTTTCTGTCTTGCTGCCTGAATCTGTGCATCTCTTTACTGAGAGTGACAGACATTGGGCAGAAGGACTAAGACTGAGCCCCTGAGGCTTGTGTGCTACGTCCTGTTACTGCTCTCCCCAGAAAATTCTGACATTTCCACTGTTTTGTGAGTGTTCCTGGATAGCTGACTTGCGGTTTTAGAGTTCTTGGAAATAGTAAGGTTCGTTGCACACACAGCTGATTGGGTGGCTTCCCTCCCCCCCCCACCCCCCCCAGTATTACTCTGAGGTTTACCTTGGGGTTTTTCACCAAGGCTGTATTCAGGTGCTGCTTATTTTGGTAGCTAAGAGAGCATTTTTGCCTTGTTTTTAATGAAAAAAATTGATGCTTTTTTTTTCTTTTTTTTTTTTGGCATGACAGTGAGGTAACTTATCTGTCTGTTTAATTTTTTAAAAAAACCACAGTTATGAGTTTTGGAACAGAAAGGATTAAAATTTTAAACGTACAGGCATATCTACCTGGCTTGGTATAAAAAGCCCCAGGTTCTCTAACCATTCTGGAAGCTGGCAAGGTCTCCTTGAAGGACTTCATATCACCGGGGTAGCCCTTATTCTACGCATATCCACAGCCTTAATTATTAATTTAATAATTGAACAGTTAGAGGACACTGTCGTGCTAACAGAGCTATGAAACTTCTGACGGGGCTGAAACAGCAGCTGGAAAGAGTGGGCAGTCGTTCTCGTAGCCATTGGCTCAGACACAGTGCCTTGGCCAGCCCAAAGCGGTAACGGCTTGGCTTTTCGGCTGAGCGAGATTTAAGGTAAATGGAACAATGCGTAAGTCTGAGCAATGGTTTATAACTCCTCTTTGATTAGTATCTCTAAATATGTTGTTCCGTGGGCTCTCTAACGTTAAGGATAGGCTTACCCTTGGGGAAACCAGTTCAGTTCTGCTGTGGTGAAATGTGCGCCTGAATGCAGCGGGGTGGGAAACTCGGCTGCTGACATGGCAGTACTCGAATAGTCGGCCATCCCGTAAACCTGTGCTGTGGCAGCATATGGACACCAACAGACGTGGTTGCATTTGAAAGATAAACAGATTAATGGAAGCTTTTCCCCAGTCATGGTAATATACAAACTTGAAATTAAAGCGAGCTCACTTGGTGATGCACAGAACTCGGAGATTTAGCAGGGATGTTAAATTTACAGTGCTGGCTGGAATCTCAAGAATTTCTCAATTAGAAAACAAAATGAAGTGCCAAGGTGTGCTAGTTTTGAACAATCATTCAAGAAGTTATATGTACATATTTTTTTGAGTTGCATTTTAGTTGTGTTCCAGGACTGTACGTCAAGGAAATAGTTCTCTGTGTAGATTGTGTCAGAATTTGCTTGGTGAATGTGTCCCTTGGTTTAGGAGCTTAAGACGAGCCAGACCTTCAGCAGGGGCAGCTGGCCAAAAGGCTAGGACACTTAGAAAAAGACAAGACCTCATTTATGGTAGAGACGTGTATTTTTATATGTAATATATAGATTATTTAAATATAGATTATCTTAAACTGAGATTCACTGAAGAAAAAAAAAGGCGCGTGCTGTAGCTTGAATGTACAATTGCAGTCATTTGCTACTGAGAAGTATTGATGCTTTAAACATCAGTTCTCCACTGGGAGCAGAGGAGCAGCTCCCTTTGGAAGAAGCGTGGCCTCAGTTTCGGGGGAAAAAAAAAAGCAGCGTATTGATATTTTTGAGAGGTTGTTCCATGCTAAAACCGTGTCTGTGTTACACTGTTGCACTGATGAATTTCCTGTGCAGGTAGTACTTCTTCACTCAGTCTTCAATATACTAAGCAACAAGCTATCCCTATTTATGCAAACATTTAAATTAGCGGAACTGCTTATTTGTCAGGGGTTTCAAGATTAGGCAGTAAATAAACTCACTGTTTCAAATAAAAATAAAATCAGTCGTTTGTACTGAAGGCTTGCTTTTTGTAAGTATATCAGATGCGTAATCTATTTTTTTAACTTAGTTTTCCTTGCAGTTGCACTTTGTAGTTGATCCCCAGCTCGCTGGAGGCCGGCGGCACCCTCGCTGCGGTCCCGAGGGAGGGCTTTGGGTGTAGGAACAGAAGCCGCTCGTTTCCTCTGAAGCGCCGCGGTTCCTTTGCAGCTCCAGACATTTTCTGAGGAACTAATTACTGCGGAAGGGTTTGAGGGTGGTGCCCTGAGGGGGAGGCCCAGGGGAAAGGTAAGAGCAGGCACTCTGGCACCTACTTTATCCACCGTGACTCCTTCACCTGCCCCGTGAAATGTGTGGTTGAGCTCTTGCTATTCTGTGTGGCGTTCCGTATTATTTTGTAAACGGTGCGGTACCAGTTTGTAATGGTTTTCCATTAGCCTTATTTTTAAGGCAACGCAGTTTTGCCTTCAGAAAAGTCACCATTGGAAGTGCTGATAAGGGAAGGGGCAGTACAATCCCAAATGCTCTCTGTAGGTGGCTGGGGAGGAGCGCGAAGCCTCGCACAGACCCGCAAGCTTGCTCTTTCTCACTCTGTTTAGCAGAGGAGCCAGTATTTGCACTGAGCATACGCAGTAGGCAAATGGTATGTAACGGTTTTCTGCCTTCTCTTAAAGCATGATTACAGAGGACGGTTACAGTCTGTATATAATCTTGTTTTCTGTAATATTGCTGCCTCTTTATACCCGTGTATTTAAATTTTACTTTTGTCACTTGACACCAATGTAATAAAACTCCTTGTAAACTACATGACCTAGAAATAAAGAAGGAAAAGTTGAATGACGTTTTGCCATCCGAGTGTTTGGTAAGAAGGAGATGGGGGGGTGGGGATGTGTGTGTGGGGGTGTCTCCTCCTCTTCCTCCTCCAGGAGGGGTTGCTCTTGGGGGTTTCTGCCGCAGTGACTGCCCCCCTGTCAGTAGCGGTAAGCAGAACGTTCCCGAATCGGTCTTCAGTTTTTTGCCTCAGGATTTGTACAAAACACTTGTTAAGACTTAACCAACGCTTTCTGTCAAAAAGGTTGAGAATATGTTTCTGTTGGGGAACTGGGTAAGCTGCTGCCTCGCGGGTGGCCTAAGCCGGGGGGGAGTTTAGGTCTTTTCTCCATTAAGGGTTTTTTATATCCACGCATAGAAGTGGTCGCTAGTGTACCGTTTTGGTTAAATACATGCAGTTCTGTGTGACAGTTTGTCCTGTAGTGAGACAATGTGCTAATTTCCAGATGGCACCAATTTAAAGCTTCCTATTCCCCGTCCCGCCAGCCCAGTGAAGCTGCTGAAGTGCTCACAAAGTGTCATTCGCTTAACCCCAACCAGCGCGTCCTTAATTACCCAGGTAACCGGGGACAAACTCTGTGACAGCTCCGCTCCTGTAATTAATATTAATCTCTCCTTTTAAAGATGTACGTGTGTCACACTGCCCATTTTTTCCCCTCTACCACCTCCTCTGTGCCCCTGGGGGGTATGGGGGGGTGTGTGTGTGGGTGTGCTCTAGCAACAGGAGCTGCCTGCCTGCACAGCCATAATTATGCTACGTGTTGGGGGTTTTGGGTTTTTTGGGTCGGTGGGAGTTTTTTTTGAGGGAGACCACGTAATTGGTCCTGTGTAAAAATGAGAAGGAAGGAAAAAAAAAGTCAAAATCAATCTTTTCAAGTCCTGCTTGTTTCTGTTTTGTTCTTGGCTGATGGAATGGTGGGATATTGCCCCTGGGTTTTGTCTCTGAAACGCGTTTTCCTTGCAAGGCCTCTGTTCTCCGCTCAGAGACCTTTATCCAGAGTTGTGCAATCACAGCGCGCCCTGCCCGACCCGCTCGCTTGTCTTTCAGGCTCTCACTTTGGGCTGGTTTCAGCTGAATTTACACAGGCATTGAGGTCTCACCGGGGTTTAATTCCAATGTTGTGAAAATAGGTAGACCTGAGTATATTAATAAAGACTCGTGTCTTAATGGAAGCCAGTCAGACGGCAGAGAAACCCCGGCGACGCTCAGCCTTGTAGGTAAGAACCCACAGGAGCCCAGGCTCTGCTCATCCCTTCCTGTGGCAATGAAGCTTTTGTTTTGCTTCTGTTTGTTCATTAATTGAAGCCAGCAACTGACGATTCACGGCGAGGAACAAGAAGAAGAGCAAATCTCTTGGAGTGAGCAGTTTGAGAGGTTCCCCCCACTGCTGAGAAGCGAGAGCGCTGTGTTTCGTCATGGCTGGTAACCTGGTGCCCCCTCACCCTGCCCGTGATGCGGCACAAAGGGAATCGGGGTTGAAAACAAGTGGTTCTGTATCACAGCTTTCTACTCATCCGTGGGTTTTATTCACACCCACAGACTGCAAGGGAGTGCAAGATATGACCATCGAGACAGTTGCTTTTATTCTCCTACCGTTATATTTCAGTTTTGGCTTAACTTTAGGGATAAAGAACTAGAAAAATGCTGACAAAATGTGCTTCTGTTTAAATGACAGCAGTTGGATGGGTTCCGTTAACAAAGAGAAAAAAAAAAATTAAGAGAAAGAAGGGAAAAAAAAAAATCTTATTTAAAATCTCTTTTCTGTAGAAAAAAGCTAATACGAAAAAGATGAAAACTCGGTATGATGAATCAAGCAGACACGGGAAGTTGCACCCATGGCCTCGCTCCGTCTCTGCTGCCGTGCTGAATGAAACATCCCTAGAAAAGGTGTTACTGGATTTCAGGCACGTACATAAAAGCCATTCTTTTGAGAGCCCAGAATAGGCTACTGCAGCAGATGACAGCGTTAATAGAGATTGTAGCCCGCAAGCCCCAGTGACCTAAAATAAAACTCGATTTTAGCTGGATTAAGAGCATGGCCCTCAATATAATTTCCATTAAAAAAAAAAAAAAATCTCTTTACTGTTACAGTTGAGAGTGGCAAAGGAGGAGGCGGGGGCCGAGCAGGCAGTTGCAGCTGGAACTGCAGCACGTAGGCTTCTGCATTAGATCTTACCATCTTTATGTAGTCCCTAACTTTTCTTTAGTTCGTTTCAAAGAAAAGCTTTCCTATATGTAAATACGCGTATCCAGTAGCCAACACTTGTCCCCTTTCCCCCTCTAAAACCCAGCAAACCTGCACCACCAGGGGTTCTCAGCGTGGCTTGGCAGGGGAGGTTGGCTACGAATTACGCAAATACTTACATAGTTGCACATAATCTTACAATTGTAGAGTACATTAAGGGTGGCTCAGGTCTCCTTACTGTTCCGATGCTGAAGGAGAGCTTGTAAGGTATTGCAGATACTGTTTTACAGCCCAGTAATGATTTTTTGGGGGGGAGGGTAAAGCCCGTAGCCCTTTATCATAGAATCATAGAATCATAGAATCCTAGGGTTGGAAGGGACCTTAGTAGATCATCTAGTCCAACCCCCCTGCCAGAGCAGGGCCACCTTAGAGCAGGTTACACAGGAACGCGTCCAGGCGGGTTTTGAATGTCTCCAGAGACGGAGACTCCACCACCTCCCTGGGCAGCTTGTTCCAGTGCTCTGCCACTCTCAAGGTAAAGAAGTTCCTCCTCATGTTTAGGTGGAACNGCACGTAGGCTTCTGCATTAGATCTTACCATCTTTATGTAGTCCCTAACTTTTCTTTAGTTCGTTTCAAAGAAAAGCTTTCCTATATGTAAATACGCGTATCCAGTAGCCAACACTTGTCCCCTTTCCCCCTCTAAAACCCAGCAAACCTGCACCACCAGGGGTTCTCAGCGTGGCTTGGCAGGGGAGGTTGGCTACGAATTACGCAAATACTTACATAGTTGCACATAATCTTACAATTGTAGAGTACATTAAGGGTGGCTCAGGTCTCCTTACTGTTCCGATGCTGAAGGAGAGCTTGTAAGGTATTGCAGATACTGTTTTACAGCCCAGTAATGATTTTTTGGGGGGGAGGGTAAAGCCCGTAACCCTTTACCGCACCTGATGATGGCACCATCGCGTGTTGTTGCTTCCTCAGCTTTGTTTCCCCAAGCCCGCGGGCTGCTGTGGATTGCTGGTCATCGCTGCCCAGCTAGTTCCCCTTTTCACCACTGGACAGATCATTGTTGATGTTCCTGGTCGGCTCCTGAACGTTATTGTGAGGCTGCTGAAGTCACTTGCCTTGGCCCTGCAGAGCAGGCCCGTGGGCTTGCGGTGGGACCAGTGGGACCCGCAACTGGGAAAAAGTTCTAGCACCTGCCTAAGGTTGTCCCTCATCATCTCATAAACGGACAGAGGAGATGCCGGAGGGTAGGTGTGATTATTATATCCGTACTGATATTTGGGGGAAAAAGCCAAGGAAAAGAGCAACTGCAAGGAGTCACCTGCCCAGGGGTTTGAAGGTTTCCACACAGCTGAAGGACAACGCTGAAATACTTGTTTCCCTTTGCCAGGGCGGCTCCCATTTGTCCATGGGGGCTGCTACTGGTCCTGAGGGGTTTGGAGCTCCCCTCTTTGTGGATGTGTCTATATATCTATATCTATCTATCTATCTATCTATCTTTGTTTGGGATGGGGGACTAGAAAGAAGGCTTTACTGTCTCAAACCAGCAATATATCTGATAGCATCGTGCGGTATTTTATTCCCTTCTGCTGTGGGCAAAGCTGTAAGGCATTTTATACATTGCGCATGGGCAAGCCATTAGCAAAGCGAGCAGCCGGACGAAGACAAAGCGTGTGGGAGTAGAAGCATCCCAGCTTCATTTCCCATCTCTGACTTCAGCCCCCCTCTGCCTATCGCTGCGCCTCCTCCAAGGCCCTTAAAAGCCGTGTAGATGTGTTTCCAGCACACTGGACTTCTCTTAATGGAAGTTTTACATCGCCCTCATGATGAAATGTTTCTTAAAAGGTAAGGAAGAGCATCTAAGCGCTGTTGACTCAGCGCCGCCAACCTTCTGAGTGGGCCAACGGCTTATCCCCAATGGGATGTTGGCAAACGTTAA
The DNA here is from genome assembly GCA_013400135.1 of Rhinoptilus africanus. Lineage (NCBI taxonomy): Eukaryota > Metazoa > Chordata > Aves > Charadriiformes > Glareolidae > Rhinoptilus > Rhinoptilus africanus. Next base: position 297,793 of record VXBO01008424.1, on the reverse strand, counting down.
AGCCAGGAACGCAACAAGGGTACTTCCACTGCTGGTTGTATCTGCCACTCTCTGGGAAAGAGACTGAAATGCCAAGAAGCAAGTGAAAGTCACAGCAGGACACGTCACAGGCGGGATGAAAACCGGGGGCCTGAGCAGCACCCCCAGCTCCCAGCAGTTCGGTTACCGAAAGACTCTCCCGCTGCATCACAAACGGCTGCAGTTCGCACCACTTTTCTTTCAAGTTTGTCAAACCAACAGCAGAACGTCACCACAGCCTTTTAATTTCTTCTTGTACATACCATTCACAGTACATTAACAGCCCAAATAATATTGCACTGGATTATTTTTAAAAAAAATTTCATCTCGCAAGTAGTATTCACTTTTCAAAGCCAACAGATGAACAATTTGGTCAACTTGCACCAAGAAAACGGTTAGGTAAGAATCCTGTACTTTATTTATACCACATGGGTTTGTGACCCCAAAGGGAAATGAGAATGAGCTGTAAACGGTTTCCTTGTTAAAGATAGAAAATTAGTAATTCCTGGCTGATTAAATGTAGAAAGACTGGGCAAAAAAAAAAAAATGAAATCTGAAAGTTATCTCATTCCTGTTAGACCGCTTGCTGTATATATAATTATATTCTATACTGTGAAAGTCCATCTACATTTAAAAATCCAGCAGTCTACAGATTAACATGGTAAAAAAAAATAATATATTTTTATGAAAAGAGAAGAAATAGTGTTTGCCTCAGAGGAGAAAGTTTTCAGATTGTGACGTCGTCAGGTTTTTTTTTTTTTTAATTTTTTTTTTTTAGGTGCAATCTTTGAGGCAACAAAATGTCTTTTGGCATTTGGCACTCTAATAAGGACAATATTTTAATACTGGCACAAGCTAAAAACAGCACAGAATGACAAAATACAAGACGTGAAACGAACCGCAGCCACTGGGATGATGGTAAGCTAGTTTGAACGTGTGGAGAACTTAAACAGTTTTGCTGAGGAATTGGGAACGCTTCTGCAAAACCATACCTTTTTTTTTTTTTCCTTTTCTTTTCTTTTACCAAATTGTAAGTTTTTACTAAACTTGGAGGGTGAAAAGAGTTTCAAACGTCCTCTAGAAAATCAGCAGCTGCTGGGACAATCAACAGGGCGGCTGGTTCAGCCGTCAATAGGCGTGAGGCTCTTTGTGACTCAGAGCTCGAGTGCGTGAGGCGGAGCTGGTGGCACTTCGGATCACTTCCATCCATCTAGGAGGAGGCACAGGGAGACACACAGAGAGAAGAACGGTCAGTCCCTAAGGAAGGATCTCCTGAAAGACGCGGTGTGCCCTCCCAGCTGCACATGGTTTTATTTTCGCTGCCTGCGGGAGCATCTTGCTGTCTAAGCTCTAGATCCAAATGACGGCCAAGCACGTATACGAAAAGACATTTAGAGAGGATGAACAGGGGGGACGGGACCCAACATTCGTCAGCTTAGTAGTGGTTTTACATGTTCTGCAGACACTAAATCTCTTTTTTTTTTTTTTCCTCCTGGATGGTCCAAGTAAGGAGCAGTTGAGGCCAACCACTTGATTCCAGAGTGAACAAATGTAACTTAGCTGCTGCTACTTTTCCCTAGAACAGAGAAAGGGCTTTTTTGTTTTTTTCCAATTCTATTAATTTATTTAATCCTCTCTTTTACGCAATTTATAGTTTTAGACTGACATGGGTAAAACTTAATAACAGCTTTCTTGAATAAGAGAGGACATTACGATTTTTGACATGTTAATGCTTCATATAAAAGAGCTGAATTAATTCCCAGAATGAACAAGCTCAAGCCACAATTTAGGAGGAGCGGTGCCTGTTTCCTGGCGCTCCGTGTATCTGAAGCTCAGTGGGACGTGCAAAAATTACATGCCAAAGTGGCAGAAATACAGAGTAAAACCAGCCACTTCTGTGAAACATCAGAATTTTATTTCAGGTGTGGATTTTCCATCCAGTTGTACTTGAGGGAGTAAAGTTATTCTGAAGAGATGCTAAAAAGTCCTGTGATCTGTTTCCATGCTTCCTGAAGTTTGATACATAGTGCCCCCCGTACAGCCAGCCTGATGGATTTTGACTGGATAATTCCTGCCCATAACCCTTGTTTGGAAAAAAAACTCCTGGAATTTTACAAAATTCCCCTCTTGCAGCAGACAGACTTACCTTTCAAACGTGTATTCACTTTCAGCCCTGAAGTAGTACATGTGGGATTTGAAATGTAGTTTGAAGACGTAATCTTTGTGAATGTTTTCAGATTCGGAAGGAATGGTAAGTGAGTATCCCAATAAAGGAAGGCTGGCTAAAGGATGATTGTCCTGGAAAGAAATGATGGAAAATGCTGTGAGATCAAATGCCCTTAAGTAAATACAGCACGTAAGTAAAGCTGAAGACAGATAGATGCTCATTTAAAGGTCATCATCATGTTTCCATCTGTGCGTGGAAAAAAAACCAGCTTTCTACAATGGCAATGATCTTAACTGTCCGGTAGTTTCAGCTTGCCCATCTTTATGGATCCTTCTCCTAAGGATGCGCTGCAGGCTGCTCCTATCAGTGTTTCCTCATAAGAAAGCTACCTGAAATCTTGGACTTCCACTGCTTTCAAACTGATGAAGATAAAGTTCCATCGTTTGGCATCGGCAGAGCACCGTGCCTGTTCATCCTGGCCTTGCAAACACCTGCTCCTTTAGAAATGTACCAGCCACCCTGCAGCATTTGTTGCTTAAGTCCTTTCACTTCATGGCGTGGCCTGTATGAACAAATCATTTCTTTCTCCTGCTTATGTGTGGAATATCCTACAATTCATTCTTTTTTTTAGTGCAGAAACTCTATCCTTAAGGCTTCCTATAGCGACGAAAGCACGACATAGCAACTGGAATTATTCTGCGCTCACGCCTTGCTCGAACACAGAGATTCAAAAGTCCCAACAGGTTCTAAAGAGAAAACCCCTGACTTCTGCAGTAGGGTGTTTGCTCTCATGGATTAATCATTGGCCCCTGTTTTCTCTTGTTTGCCTTAAGCGTCAGTAATGGCAAACAAAATTTCTAAGTTCCACGTTCCATCAGCAGTAAATGCCGTGGCCGGTGTATCTGCTTCTCTCGCCTACAGCATCCCTGACCGACGTCCGCTTTTCTCCCTGCTACTGCTTTGACAAAACCCAAAAGGTCTTCTCCAGCCACACACGTGCCCCCCGGTGCAGTCTGTTACCTGGTGCGATTTATAGAAGAACATACAGAAGTTGGTGAACACCACCCAAAGCTTCTGCCACCCGTTGCTGTTTTTGAATTTTCTTAGGAGATTTCCAGACAGCTGGTTCTGAAACAGATCAAAAGTAGGCAAATAAAACACTGCAAGTTTAATTATCGTTAGAAAAATTATCTGCTTTTGTCTGGCTGTATGTGACCTTGGATGTGAAAATGTTTTGGTTGAATGGACATATTTTTCTACTACATAAAGCAGTATTTTTTGCAACACATTTTTTTGTTCGTAGCTGGGTACTTCCAAAAGTTTCAAGAAACTATACTTATTTTAATTGAGGTGGCTTTCAGTAATGTATTACCAAACATCAGTCCTGTCACCCTCATCTGTCTGTGTTGGTTTTAAACAATACTTTAAATAATGGAAACAGAAAGTCTGACATGAATTTGTGATGTAAAGGAAAATTATGACATACTTTAGAATTGCAGATAGAGACTGAGCTCTCAGTACCCAGTGAGTTCACACGGTAACTTTTCAAAGATTCCAAAAGCAAGGACTGCTAACCTTATTCTTAGCTGCTCTTCACATCGTGAAGATGTAAAGTCCAGCATCGTTGTGCCTTGCAAATGAAGGGGAGGACTCAGTGAATCATCAGTTACTTCCCATTCCTTGTTGACTGCACAGGTTCTCACCTGGCTCAAAATAGCTCTTTACATCATCCTCTTTATATAATGCAGACACTAATAACTTAATCTGTAAAGCTTAATACTCAAAGTCTGGTGGTCCCGATTTATCTGCTACAAATTAAATGCTCTTGAAAACGTTCTGCTTTCACCACTCTTGAGTAGACATTAAAGCCTTTGCTTTAAATCATCCCATTCTCTGATATTTGGACTGCTGCCTCCTTGCCCTAAGTTACGGGTGTACTCCTTAATTTTCTGTTACCTCATTACTCTGGAGGATATCATAAAAGGACAGGCTTTGCATTCGGTACCAGCAGACATATGAAATGGGAACAGGCCGCTGATCACTGATCAGTCCAGCAGGTAGGGAAGTACAGTCACTGACAGAGAGAGGATCTTCTACCATGAGAGAGACAGAAAGGAGGGAGAGACACAAAGAAAATAAACGATAATGCTGAAGTGAGAGGCACCAACAGAATGAGGTGAGCATGAGCGTAACCTGCCACGCATGGAACAGCGGTGGAGCTGGAGATGTTTCCACACAACAACCTATGTCTCCAGGGTGTGTTTGCTTGGTCTTCCCTGCTTTGGGGAGGAACAAAAGTAAGGTCCGAGGGGTAACGATTTTAAACTGAAAGAGGGGAGATTTAGATGAGATATTGGGAAGAAATTCTTTACTGTGAGGGTGGTGAGGCAGTGGAACAGGTTGCCCAGAGAAGCTGTGGATGCCCCATCCCTGGAAGTGTTCAAGGCCAGGCTGGATGGGGCTTTGAGCAGCCTGGTCTAGTGGGAGGTGTCCCTGCCCAGGGCAGGGGAGTGGAACTAGATGGTCTTTAAGGTCCCTTCCAACCCAAACCATTCTATGGTTCTATGATTCTGTGACTAATGAGCACTGATCTCAGACCAAGAGATTTGCCTGACTGAATGTTTTAATCAGTAGAATTAGTCATTGGTTTAAGTTTTACATCTATTTATAATAAAGGCCTCTGCTTTAGGGAAAAATGCAAGACCTTGTTTGGTGCTGAACTACTCCTCCCTTGCAGGATATAAGGGTATAAAGAGCAGAAAATCCACCTGCGTGGGATCAAAATAAGGCTCTACAGTCAGCTTTTTCTAGTACAGAATAAAAACTTTTGTCGTATTTCAGCAACAAACTCAGCTTCTGGTATTTTAAACAGAAGCAACTGCACAAACTATGAACACGGTCTGTCCTTCCACATCTCTAGATGCTTCTCTAGAGCAATGGTGGCCTGACGTCTGAGGGCTGCCTCGTGAGTGCAAGTCCGCTCAGCTGTAAGATTCCTTTTACCATTTTCATTGAGCATGAATTTCCATTGGATGAGAACTGTGGTAAAGTACATGTAGCTCGCGGAGACTCTCTTGGGTGAAGGAAGAACACCTACGCAGGCTTACCACCTCATGCTAAAACCTACACCGAACTACAAGTCTTCCATTTTAATCTTTGAAAAGTCAGTGTCTGCATCTCGTCTGTTGAGTACAGAATTAACGAATGTGTATCAAATTGGCTTAGCTGTGACTGGGGAGGTGGAAAAAGGATTTTTATTTTGAGGTGGAAAATGCAAATAAAGAAAAAGCAGATGAGACTGAGCAATGAGACAAGGTTCCAGAAAAGATGGCTAGGTAAAGAAAGTACGTTAGTAATACACATAATTAAAACTCTGGCTGCAGCAGCTAAAGACAATATCCTTTCAGCTCGAGCAATGACTTAATGCCTTGGTAACTGAAGGCATTAAGACAGTTTGACCCGCTTTAAATTTTAAAGGGCATCAGCATTTTTTTGGAGAGTTACTTCTATGAAAATTACTGTTCTAACTGATTTTACAAAGATGCCCCAAGGGAGCGGATCCATGTCTCTTGACTGATGGTTTATGCCATCATTTGAGGATACGGGAGTCAGTTTAATTAGGCGTGTCTGAAACCTCCCCAGGAGGAGACAACGGAATAGTTCACTTATTAAGGAGGAGCAAAAAGGAAATTGTCATTCAAGAGCGAGCCTGGAGCTGCAGTTCAGATCGTTCTGAGGCAGATACCTCCACAGCAATACTAAAGTCGATCATTGAAACACTGGTATTTCTGTGCCAGCAGACGTGCACCGTAGTGTTGCCACGGTGTGGTGACTGACGTTCGAGTGAGGTGCGGGATGCACTGAGGTCGTCCTCAGATTCCTGGTCTACAGTAGTTTCATCAGAAGACTCTATGAAATGCAGGGAAAAAGCATCTTTCTTCCTCTATGCAACAACATATATCATCGGAAAAATTAAACAGATCAATTCTGTCCACAATATTGTGAACTAATTTTAAGACACACTTTTAGAAATAATTCTGTGCAGATGTTACGTAGATTTTTTTCACGTGTTTCTCCAAGTGTTAGAATCAAAGACTAACTACTGTGCTTTGTTGGTGCTTTTAATACCTTCCAAGGACAGGCACTGCCCAACTCTTGTTAAATAGTTCCTGGAATCATTATGCTTAAGTCACTTCTCTATTCAGCGAAACCTTCTGCTAACATCAACAAGAACATTAAACCAGCACATATATAAATATATATATATATATAAATCAACTTCAAATGTATCAGTTTGACCCATGGCCAGCATTTTTCACTGTTTTGCTTAGAAGCCATCACCAATCATACTGACAAAAGTGACTAAAACCTACTCTCAAGCATTTACTTACTGTTGTCAGGTGGGCTGCTAGCCAGTAACTCTGGGGCTGGGCCACTGCTTTTCTCTGCCAGGTCTATTGCCATCTGAATGTCCTCGGTCCATTTGTCCATTTCAGCGCGGGTACTAACAATGAAAATTCAGGTTTTATTCCCTTTCATACAGGTTTGAAAGCAAATTCTAAGATAATTACAGGCTGAGCTTATTTTTAAGTTAAATAAATAAATTCATGCACAAGATGCTAGGGTTTTTTCCTAATAACTTAGTTTTGGTTCTGACTTGCACAATTACCACCCTATTTTGTCCCATTCACCCTTTTTTTTTCTTGGTTGGCTTTCACAAAAGAATACACTTTTGAAATTTTTTTAGGAGCCAATCCAAACAAAATGATGTTTTTGTTTTCTACTGGTCCCACTGTGAAAGCTGCAGAGAAATACAGTTTACACGTGTGTGTTGTCTCCACTGAACTACCTTGCGGCAACGACGATGGACTGGTGTTGACCTCGTAGTGTCAGACAATGAGCAACCCCCCATTCCTCATCACTTTCTTCTATCTGAGAGAAAAAAAGCACAAATGCGGTGAGATTGCAGGAAGCACACATTTCTTGAGGTGAAACAGTGACCTGAACGAGCTCTTACCGTTGGGGAAAAGAAAACAAAAAGAAATGTTCCCAAACAACAATTTTGAGCTAGGTATTGAGAAAAAAATGGTGGCTTGCAAGTTGGAAAAACAGTCAGTCAGTCCTGCAATAGTCTCTTAAACCAAAAGCATGGCTTTGTCTGCTTTGTGTCAAAAAAAAAAAAAAAAAGAAAGTGGTATTTCATCAGAAGAGTAATACATCACACAAAAGGATATGTTAAGGGCTGCTCTGGACACTGCAGCATAACACAGTTCTGTTGTGAACAAGCCCACGCCAAATAAACATCAATAATTGAGTAGATTCCTAGAAACGCTAGATAAAACTTCAAGCTTCGCAGGTGTTTAGACAAATACAGTTACTGTGGAAGGGAATACCTAATTCAGTTCTCAGGAAAACAGCCCAGAATAGATACAAACCCATGAGAAGATCCAGTGAAAATAACAGGGGGAAGGAAAGTGTTTTGAAACTAGCAAAAACATTTTTCAAATCATATAAGAAGAAGAGGTAACTACGTGCTATTGGTTTGAATTAGCTGGTTTCCAGAATTGCAGTAAGAGTTCCAAATGACATCTTGCTGCCAGCTTCCAACTACTTTGGCTTTAAGATACAGAGGTGAAAACATTAGGAAATGTGTTTTTATAGAAATTAGCTCGTCACTACTGTTTACTTGCCTTGCACAGTGTGTCTATAAGCGACTGGTGATGAATTACTTGTAAGAATCATGACTAAATTTATGGTTTAAAAAAATAAAAGAACCCACCGGATGAGAAGTTTGCATTATGAGGCAAAATGCCTTCTCCCCCCCCGCCAACCTTTTACTGTATAATCACCTTTGTGTAGAAAGCTGCAAGCCAAACCCAACACAGCCCCATCAGAAATTAATCAGGCGATTCAGATGGGCCCACAAATGTCCGTTTTAGCATGAATGCTTTACGTTCTCACAGTACTTACTGTCATGCCATACAGCGGAAGATGCCCGTGGACTTTAAACTGATTTGATGCTGTCAGGCCTCTACTTGTGTACAATAAAATATCGTTAAACTAAAAAGCAAGAATAAGCATTATCAGAACGATGTCAGCATGGATGGATGTAGAAAAAGAAGTCAGAATGGGAAATACAGGAAAGCTGCCAGTACTGGCTGACGATTTGTATGGCAGCCCTAATGCACGAATCCAAAATACTGGATTCCACAATCTCCCAGTACCTAGTATGAGCCCCCGCTGTTTTCCCTGCCCTCCTTCCCAGCTAGTCAATTTTCAACTAGATGTCTTCCGATGCCTTCTAATATTCCCTTTGTGATCTCTGGGTCACAACTACCAAGCCACAACAGCAGTGAAACCAAGTAGTATGTTTCACACTCTGTGGCACTCCGAAGCTATGGAAGGTAAGCGTGCTTCGCCCACATTTTCTTTTGATTTGTGTGGAGAGATAAGTAAGCACGCCCGAGAGAGGGGTGTCCAACTTAACTCTTACTAAGTGACTATTTATTACTCTCTGTGCTCAGAAGGAAGCTGTTTTAAGGTAGGTGGCTTTAGGTTAGAAACATCAAGGTGAAGAGACCGAATATCTCCATTTGTAGAGCTTCCTGCATGTAGCAGCAGTTGTCAAAAGTATGTCAAATGACCACCTGTATTTTGCTGCCATAATGGCGTATTTTTACTGTGCCGCCTGGATCAAACCAGGCAGTTGCATCAAGAAAAAAAACCATCATACTCTGTGGTGTGAAACAGAACTCTCCCAAAGACAGCTACAACCCCAGAGCAATAATTCATGAAGCTACGTGGATCGGCCACTAGAGGGGGATTTAATTTTGCCAATGATTACACACGTATTCGGAGTCATCGTATACTGACTCGGGATTTATCTCCAAAAAGATTATGTTGCTGGAGACAGACCAAAGACTTCCTTCACAATGCAACTGGCTTGAGAGTCTAGTCTCAATTTTTTAATGTTTTATACAGGTATGATATTGAGATATCAGAACAATTATAAGAAAATACGCACCACATTGACCAGTCTTCCTCTTTAGCGCCTTTAAAGGCAGAGGATAATCCTACCCAGGCAGATCTAGTGCTTGTATCTTTTGCTCGTTTGAAAGATTAAAAGTCAAACACCTTGTAAAACCTACTGCACTCACAAGCTTTCCTACACACCCGCGCTCTTCACTTTTACATACAAGAAGCCAAGGAAGTATTTTCCTGACACGCTGCACCGGCTATTTCATGTTTGGCCCTGTGACACTGGACCAGAAGATCTGTGCACTCTGCTGGGCAGATTTTAACAATAAATTTTAATAAATAACACCAGCCCCAGTGCCCTGGCACCAAGGGCTGAGCAGCAGCAGGATGGGGAGCCTGGGAGCAAGTCAGCTGGCCAGGAAGAAAAGAGGAGGAACCACCTGGTCAGCCCTTGTGGATCGGAGACCAAGTAGGACCACGGTAACCTGACAATGCTGCGAGTGACGGTGGGAGGAGATAACCTTTCCTAGTGCAAGAGCTACAAAATGTATCTCCAGGTAAAGGCAGGTCCACCAACATTCTGGGCCTTCATGGGATGAAAATGGACAATTTGTGGAGGAACTTGATTCCGTAAATGTGTCCTGAGAGTATTATGCGGATGGTCATTCATATCACCAGGGGTTACTCTTCACATTCTCTTCTGGACTTGGTCACTAACCCTGGTACCACTTTTCATTTTATAATGACTCTGCTTTTATTTAAGGCAATCTGCTAGGAGGTATTATTTTATCATGATATTCAGTGCATCATATAAAAATAAATAGTTTTATCTTTGTAAGAAGCAGTTAAAAAGAGAATATTGGGTTTGGACAGAAACATATGTTCTTAAAAAACAGCTAGACAGGTGATATATTATGTTAACTGGCTGTTTAAAAATACTTACTGTAATTCACAATTCAAGTCTAACAGTTTGCCTAATAGTTGCCTGCAGTTGCATTTCATTATATAAAGAAAAATTGTCTCCTTGCTTACCAGAAAGAACATCCGTTGCTGTAAACCTTTTCCAGACAACTTACTGAGACTGCCCAGTCTAATGAACTCCTGTGGGAAACAAATACAAACCAAATATGTATCTTCTGCAAAAATTATGATGATTTTTTATTATGCAAACATAAATATGACTACTTGGTCATTGGACAAACTTGACTATGAGTCACCAAGACTTTTTATTTTCTTGATTAAATATGTTTAAATTCTTACTTATAGGATAATTTCTTTCAATTCTTAACTGTCTTTAGGATATACTCCTTCATAGTCTTTCACTTTAAGAAAATTCAGCTAAGCAAACTTTTCTTTACCTAACATTGATTCCTCCAGACACCTCCCTCTTTCATCAGTTTTTAATGACTATTTTTCATGGTACAAATGATGTAAAAACTAGTAAGTTGGCCTGTATGTTATTGGTTAGCCACTGGTAAACTTCTGCAGTGCATATGGCATACACAGCTCTTCCCCGAGATGTAAAATCAGCTACACAAATCAACATCACCATCGGCAACAGAATTGTCTGGCAGCGTGAGTTAATCCTAGTACCATCCATGTCGTATAATGCAGTGCATTAATTCAGATCAAATTGTTTAAGAATGTTTAGGGATGGAATTATAGGAAAAGTAGCACATCTGAAACTTTCAAAATGCTGGATTTCCTGGGCTTACTGTGGACTATACCATAACTCACCCTTCCACTTATCTGAAACCTATGAAAATATCATTTTTCAGCCACTCCCTCCAGCTTCTGCCAAGAGGTTTATATTTATTTATTACAGTCTTTTGAAGGTCATTCTACTCATAATTGTGCATGTAAAAAGCATATAAAGTATTAGAATCACCTGCAGCTTAGCAATAAACAGGCTGTCGAAGATTAATCTCTGCGAGAGAGAGACTCCAGTCGCCTTATGGTTGCTGTGAGGTGTCCAGTCCCTCTACCCACACTGCATAAGTGGCAGAGGTAAGGTTCACGTTACCAGAGAGGCCACTGGAAGCTGTTGTTGGCCACCAAAGAATATTAATCATAATTACTATTTATATGCTACCACCAAATGGTCACCAGCAGGCTTAGCACCACCACGACAAGCGCCATTTGAACACACGAATCAAGGGCTGCAGGTCACTGCAATTTGCAAGCAGAACTGACCACAGGATGTTTTGATGTCCTACATAGGAACCAGCTCGCTGGCAGCAGAGACCCCAGACTGGGGCAAGGTGAAGAGGATGGCTACCAACAGCCCCCTTCGGGACAGCTGCATCACCAGCCTAACATGAGACTTCTCCTCCCTTCGGGTAAACCCAGCCATGGGTGACAGTGGCATGTACCTCCCAGCCCGGCCAGCGCCGGAGCAGGGACTTCAGCTGGAGCTAGAAGAGCAGCCAAATCAGCGACATCTTGGGTGTGTGCCAGAATGCGGTGGCCAATGCTTTTGGACTTGGCAGGCAAACAACCTCTGCGCCTTGTCTGCCTTTTTCTTGAACTTTCTAGGAGGGGAAGATTGCTCTGTCTTTAAATAGAATTGGGTAGCAGAAACACCCCGATGACAGCATTTAATTTCATGCGATAAGAGAGATGCACGGGCTGTGAAATGTCTGAGGGGCTTGCCAAGGAAGTGAACGGCCTGTGCATCACTGGAAGGAGGCACGAGCTTGGGAGCAGCTGCTTGGGAGACAGCGAAGGGGCAAAGCGAGGAAGCAGGGGACAGCCACAAATCGAGAAATACCCTTGCTCAGTGCTGCCTTCCCAATGGCACACAGAATCACAGAATGGTAGGGTTGGAAGGGACCTCTGGAGATCATCTAGTCCAACCCCCTGCCAGAGCAGGGCCACCTTAGAGCAGGTTGCCCCTTCTTCTAAACGTCTGAATTCTCAAATGAATTAGACCCTAGAGAGCTCACAGCAGGCTGCCCCTCTGCCATGACCCTGCTGTGGCACTAGACCTGGACATGGCCTGGCAAGGAGACCCCAGGCTGTGGCTCTCGCTGAGCCGTGGTCCGTCCATCCTGCGGGAATGCGTCAGGGCTGGGCAGCCGGGCTGCGGGGCAAGTTCAAGCGCTGCCGTATTTGCCGTTCAATGCAAAATCCATCTTTTTGCCCCAAGCTGTCTCCCAGTCCAGTGATGCATTTTCCCCAGCATTTCAGTTGCCGCGAGTACTGGTTTTGTGTATCACACAGAAGAGTCAGGGGAGTGGGGAGGAAATGACTTCAACAACAGACAACTCACAAGTTTGCACGCACAGATACGTGCACCTAGAAAAGTATAGAAGGCTACAAATACTACACTAGGGCTCGTTTATTCTGAAAAAAGCCTCCATTTAAAAAAGAAGCATGACAAGTAGGAAAGAGATGTTGGCATTTTTATAACACAATTAAAAGTGTTTACTTAAGGCAACACTGTCTCAAAAATTATTGCCTAACATTACATGTGGACTGAAGAGACTGCTCGGCCCCAGGGCTATGAGTTTCAAAGCGAGGCATTGTGAAAGGGCTGAAGGTCCTCCAGCACAAATATCTTACTCTCCTTTAATCTGCTACTCTCTAGCATCGAGAGTTTGAAAAAAAAATAAAATTAAGAGTAGCAAAAATGGAGGAAATGTGCAACTGCTCCAGCTCTGAACACTGTGATAAATATTACATTTTTACCACCTCTGCTGTAATAGATGTTTGGAATTGCCTACAGCCGTCCAAATCTATACATAAGATAAGCTCTAATAAAATCAGTAAACAGGTAATAAAGATGATTGCTTCTTCCCACTTTAAAGGCTGCTGTTTTCTATGATATTATTCCGTTTACATTTGATGGGTTTTGGTGAGAGAAAAAGGTTCATATGAGGAAATGCAATTTCACAGCTGCTCCTATGAAACAGGTTTCTAAAACATACCTAATGCTTTGAAATTGTACCAGACCTTGATCACAATTCTGCTACTTACCCTTCCTGGGATGACCAGATTGTCTATGCCTATCAAGTCTTTCTTGAGTTCATGCAGCTTCTGGAAATTCTCCATCTTTATCATATTGCCATGGAGCTGAGCCACCATTTCAGAAATCTCAGCCAAAGCAGCTAGATAGAGAAAACCATAAAATGCTAATTAAAAATTTACAAGAATGTTCAAAAAGAAAAATAGCTTTTGTCCACAGCACCCAGCTCATGAACATCACCCTTCTTGTGTTATCCTTCTCCTTCACAGTGTAAAGCTGCTCAGACAGACTGAAAAACGCACAAACTCTGAATACCATCTTATGGAGCAGAGGGGAGAGGGTGGAATGTTGTAATGAAGAGGTGGTCTATTTCCTCAACCAAAAGTTTGCTCTATTTTTGCCACAGGAATTTTGTAGGAATACTCAAGTCAATTCATAGGACCAATGAATGGGTTCTCCTGAAGGCCTTAGTTTCCTACATCTCCAGTTAATCTAAGGATCTTCTTTATGCTTGAAAAAAGTGCATTTTTCCCCTGCCTGCAGTATACTGAGTCAGGTCCCTACCTGAAAACATCAGGAAATGGCAATGTCATTTATTACATTATTTCAGATGGCCAACACAGTAATCTTGGAGTTTGCCCTCAGTCCCAGCAATGAGAACAACTAAAAGGGTGGCATGTCGCTGAGTCGCATCACGGCTTTACTTCCTTCTCTCCAAAGACACTACCAACAATGAGTGACTGAACACCTGGGAACGATTTCCCTCAGGAAAATCTCCATTGTGGAAGGGGATTTTTGCTGTGTGAGATACAGGAGGAAGCGGGCACTATGAAGTCTCCACTCGGCAGCAGCTGCTGATCTGCTTCCCGCGTCTTGTCTTTTTGCTGTGCCAACAAACAACGCAGTAAGTCAACTCAGAGACCTAAGCTGAAAATCACTTCACTGCTTGACCTTTTCTGGGGGACCAGTGCAAGGACTGGCTCCCTGTGCCATCATGTACGTGAGCATCAACCTTGACACACCTGAATGGACGGGCACTCTCTGAATGCAGCCAACACATGGACTGACTTGAGTGCTAGAAGAGCAGTTACAGCCACTTGTGTTAAAAAAATACAGGGAACAGTAACAGTGGTTCTTTCTTCCTTCTTAGGTCATTGCTCAGTGCACAGTTCATCCATCTGTTAGTGGGAGACCTGTGCTCCCTGCTGGGATTCACATCCAGATCTCCCTTTTTTTTTGGTTCTTTTACACTCTGAGCTTTACCAAAAAACTGTAAACACCTTAGTAAGAGACTGATCCCAGAGTGATGGTGTCTCAGAGTCATGCTGTCCTCATGGTCTCTTATTTTCAACCCTGAATCCTGTGTTTGTACCCATTTCAAAAGGGGAGCAGGAATCGAACCTTGATGGCTGCTGCACTCTCTGGGGAGGTGGGAACGGACACATCATCCTCATCATCTCGCCTTGGCTAAAAGCAACGCAGGCACGACTCGCTGCATTCCGTGAGATCATTCAGGCAGTAGCTACACTTAGGCAAACATCTGTGTCACGCGACACTTCAGTGCCACAGACCTCTGCGGCATTTCCTAGTGCTACAGGTCAAGTTACCTCCACATTTTGTGCGTTGTCTGCTGTGGGCCTCATCGCACAGCATCTAAGGGAACTTATCCAGCTAACTCAGCTAACACCTTACAGCTGGGAGCCGAGCACTGCTTTCTGCCCAAGTCCTTCCGTGCTGAGTGGTAACTCTATAGGTAACACCCATATCTTTAAACGTAGATAGCTTACAATGGGGGTGGGGGACAGGGGTAAGAAAGGAGGAAAGCAAATCATCAAAAAGAATTAGCAGGCAGTGAGTTCAGACTATAGGAGGAAAATTTCTTCACGTTTGGGGAAAAAAAAAAAATGTTGGTAGCTTTGCGTTCCTGAAATGGAATGGTGCCACAGAAATGGAACCATTCCACAGAAATGTAATAGAACAAACTGTATGTCTCAAAAATAACACATAAAGACAAATAACACTTAAAAGACATAATAACAGCCGCCATACTGGGTCAGACCAAGGGTTCACCTAGGCCAATATTCTGTGTTCCTAGTGGATCTCTAGGGAAAGCTAGGAACAAGATAAGCACATATGGTATGTTCCCTGTACTCTCTCTCAATCTCCCAACTATTTTCAGTTCAAGTGACTTCTTGAACTGCATGTCATTTCTGTGTGTTTAATAACTCCCAGCAGTTTTCTCTTACAAGTAGTTGTCCGGACTGTGGCACAATGTGTATACAAGAACAACCTTAATCCTACCATTTCTGGTCTTCCGAGTGCTGGATTTTGCAACTCAATGCTCTTTCAATGTAGGCTGAAAAAAAAGGTATCTTTTTTTTCCCCAGACACGCATCTCTAGTGGATTTGGATGCCATTCCCCAGCTCCAGGAACTGGTATCTTTTCTTTTACTTACCTCTTGAATCCCTGAAGTCTACGTGGCTTGGTGGGTAGTGTTTGCAAAGCCTCTCCATTATCTGCTTGTAGTGCATAAGCCTGTGTAACGGTCTGAGAAGGAAGGTATTGAGAGGCAAGTAGCAGACTTTCTGTAGCTCAAAATCCCTGCAAAAGGTCTCCAGCTTGCGAGAGTTCTTGATCCCATTCTCCAACTCAATTAAAATCTCATTGTGCTTCCACAGGTGAATTGTCAGTTGCTTATAGGCACAAAGAAAGAAAGAGCATGTGGTAGAGCTATTAGCAATCACTGTGAGACATGACTCAGCCCAAACCTATTCCAGTAAAAAACTCCAACTAGCACAGCAGTTGGGATTTTGTGAACAAAATCACTGCGCAACACAATGGTTCTGATATTCACTTGAAAAGGAGAAATGGCACGACTCGTTGAAGTACGTACCCCCCCCACCCCCTCTGCATTCCCTGTAAAACAAAAGTACATGAGTAAACAAAACTAACTCTCGTATCAGTGAGAAATCCAAAGGCAAGGAGATAACATTAACATAGCTCATGCAAGCGCAGGTGCAACAGGGAGAGAGCTAGACAATGCGAATAGAGAGCTAGGAAATAAAATGGGATTTTGTAGGAAGATGAAGGGTTTAGTTGCCTCAGTTCCCTTAGGTGGTTTTGGGCAACTGAGATGCAGGCAACCGGACTTCTAGCTTCTGCTCCTCTATTATTAAGAAGTGGCATCTTCTGGGAATCCAAACAAACACAAAAACAGAGGAGCTGTCGGACAGAAATGTGTATGTTTGAGTTCTGCATTCTTGGATTATGTTCTCTTCTCCTTAGTGCGGTCCCTAAAATGATCCCACTGGCAGCAGGGGAGTTACGCACCAGCACAGGTGAGTGAGGTTTGCATGAAATATGCAACCTCATTTAGGTCTCAGTATCGCAGACATTCAGGAGTCCCATTTAAAACAATTCACTAGTACTTTTTTGAACAATTAACACAGGGGCTTCATTTGTGTTTTACAAAAGGTAAACTGACTCTTCAGGATGCACAGAGCTTCTCTGAGCAGTTAAAAAAAAAGTCTCCCAGTACCCAGTAGAATATTAACCAGCAACAAAAAGAAATTGAATGTATATGTTGAGTGGACTTGAGAAGACAGTTTAGCATATTCTCAAGCTCGTGCTTTTCTGACACGTTCCAAATCGCCTCCCCCTCTCCTGTGATTTCTGACCTCCTTACCAGAAATATAGCTTCCCTACAGCCAAGCCGCTTCCTCCATAGACTGCATATTCATTTTAGAAGTCTGTAACTCAAGCAAAGACACAGCAGACCCTCTGGACTACATCAGAGGTTGCCCATTAATTACTCGCGCTTAACTTCTTTCCTATGTTAATTAAACAAGGAGCACCAGTTTTCAGGTCCTGTAAGAGGTCTCATGACAAACATGTGGAGTTTGAACTAACTTCATTGTTTCCTGCGCAGTTTTTTAAGTCAAATTGGGTTTTGCCTCTTTCCTCTGCATATCTGTGCTTATCAGCGGTGGTGGTTCTCAAAGCAAAGGGAACAGAATCCTCTAACGGAAAAAGGAGAATAGTGATGGTGAAAGCACACTGACAGGTCTAAGTTACAGTGAGGACTGTATGCTGCCGTTAAACTAGTGCCGCAGAAGGACCTGCGGACAGTGAAGGACAGACAATTTAATGTTGCAAGGTACCAAGAGCAGAAGCAGAGTCTGCCAGAAGCTGAGATTCCAAAAACTGTTAGTGAAAAGGTGCATTCTTCTTGAAAACAGGGATGGAGGTAGAAAAGTTCCCCGTGTTTCTTCCAATGCCTCTGAATTGTGTCTTGAGGGGAAAAAGCAGTTCCTGCTAAGTACACTGCAGAGATGGTAAGGCCGCCTTATTGGTGACAGAGCTGTCTGTTTGGCGGCTGCAAATCAAGATTTCTACAGTCTCTTTTTCTGATTTGCTGTATAATCACTCGGACGCCACTTAACCACTCTTCATCCATCTCTGTCCTTTGGAAAAATAAGCCTAGTACTAACCAACGTCTCAGAAAAGCTGTAAAGATTTAACTGCTCTTTCCTCCAGCCAAGGACTCAAGGCTGCTCCATCTACTAACTGCAAAATGCCGAAGTGGTGATCACCAAGGAAAAAATTATCAGATAGTTTCAAAAGCACTTTGAGATCCACATGCCGGAGGTGCAGTGCCGTGGTTTCCCACACACTGACCTGGATGCATAGCTACATTAATAAGGCGAGCTGTGTGTTATCCACCCATGCTGTAAAAGTCTGAATGGTTTTCACAGGCTCCCGTGCCTGCCTTCCACTTTGTTCACTAACACAGAGCATTGAAAATACTACTCCAGCCAGACTTAGAACAGCGGCAACGTCTGCTGAATGTTACACCTAGATTTACACTTTGTACATGTATTTTTGCCTTTAGCTTTAAAGGGATCACAGGCAATTATTTGCATTTATTCAAAAAGCTTTCATCTAACTTGGCACCATAAGGCACAGATATAAGTTTCCCAAATCAAATCAATATGCAGGTTATGGTCTCTACTTCTGCAATATCTTAACACTTACATTGGCATGCACAAGTAGGCACAGGCACCGTCTGAACAGTCTCTTCAGCCATACAAATTCTGGTGTTTTGCCTTCTTATTTGAAAGAAAAAGGAACTGGAAAGGAATTGTTCCTGAACTTTTCTGTTTGTTGTTCTGGTATTTGGAGAGTGGACTGAGGAAAGTGGCTGGACAATTTAAAATCAGCTTGCAATTCTGAAATCTCAGGGCTCACCACGTGCTTCATTAAAGGAAACTTTTATAAGCCTTGATTACAAACCAGCACAAGATGCAAGATCATATAAAAATGAAAAGCACGCTAATATTAATCTGTGGCAAAGCTTAATAGCTATAGGATCACACCTACCTTCATACTCTGAATGTTCTTTAGCATAACATCTCCGATTCTTTGGTAATCTCCTTTAATGTGAGCATTAGAGCGGCCTTCCCTGTCAGCAACAGAAATATCACACACTTCAGTCTTGCAATAAAACCACATAATCGCTTATAAGCACAGAAAGGAACTCAATAGCTCATTTCTTTTAAAATCCTGACCCCAATGCTCCTTTGCTTGGAAGCGTGCAAGGAATCTTCCTGACAGACATGTAATTCCCAGGTACAGAACACCTTTCACCCAGCCTGGCTTGCACTCCTAACAACAGAGAGGGCAGGCATTTAACAGAAGGATTAGACTTTTAAAAGAAAATTGCTAGCATTTTTAAACACACCAGAGAAGGCTGGAAATGGCTTGAAAAAAAAAGACGACATCAAAAATCCCGTGACAATACGTGGGCTTAGAGCAGAAGGATAATTCTGTTCAGAAACAGGGACTGCACCTTAGCACAGGACCCACAGGTGCTCCTCCTCTGAAAAGCTTTCTGCTTGTGCAAGGGACAATGGGACCAGAAAAAAAAAAATAATCTATCCAGCATCTGGGTTTGACTCATAAGTGTTACATACTGGCAGGAATTTTCTTTCAGTGTGTCACTTCTGGTATTAAAAATGCAAACTGCTCCCTCCCACCCAGTCAGCTGCACTCGGGTGGGTGCTCCACTTGGGAGAAACCCAACTCCCGATGAAAAAGAGATTCCTGCTTCTAAACCCATGTGCGAGACAGGCAGGGGTACCACACTCTGACTGAATGCAAACACATCTTTTAGAAAATACCAGAGGAAAAATCACAAACATAAGAACCTAACCATTACAAATCTGTTCCAATCAAGGATGCGGAGAAGGTGGAGTTATTGAATGCCTTCTTTGCTTCAGTCTGCCCAGCCCAGCCCTCAAGAGCCCCAGGCCTTGGAGAAGGTAACGGGGAAAGAGGAAGACTTCCCCTGGGTTGAGGAGGATCAAGTGAGGGATCAGTTAGTTCAGTTAGATATTCACAAGTCCATGGGAACTGATGGGATGCATCCAAAAGTGCTGAGGGAGCTGGCAGATGTCATTGCTGGGCCGCTCTCCACCATCTTTGAAAGGTCCTGGAGAACAGGCGAGGTGCCTGAAGACTGGAGGAAAGCCAATGTCACTCCAGTCTTCAAAAAGGGCAAGAAGGAGGACCCGGGGAACTACAGGCCGGTCAGCCTCACCTCCATCCCTGGAAAGATGATGGAACAGCTCGTTCTGGGCGTCATCTCAAAGCATATGGAGGAAAAGAAGGCCATCAGAAGTACTCAGCATGGATTCACCAAGGGGAAATCATGCCTGACTAATCTGATCGCCTTCTATGATGGTGTGACTGGATGGATGGATGAGGGGAGAGCGGTCGATGTGGTCTACCTTGACTTCAGCAAGGCGTTTGACACGGTCTCCCACAGCATCCTCCTAGGGAAGCTTAGGAAGAGTGGGTTAGATGAATGGACAGTGAGGTGGATAGAAAACTGGTTGAAGGACAGAGCCCAGAGGGTTGTGATTAGGGGCGTGGAGTCTAGCTGGAGGTCAGTGATGAGCGGTGTTCCCCAGGGGTCAGTACTGGGCCCAGTGCTCTTCAATATATTCATCAATGACCTGGATGAGGGGATAGAGTGCACCCTCAGCAAGTTTGCTGACGACACAAAGCTGGGAGGGGTGGCTGACACCCCGGAAGGCTGTGCCGCCATCCAGAGAGACCTGGACAGGCTGGAGAGCTGGGCGGAGAGGAACCTCATGAAATTCAATAAGGGCAAGTGTAGGGTGCTGCACCTGGGGAGGAATAACCCCCTGCACCAGTACAGGTTGGGAGCTGACCTGCTGGAGAGCAGCTCTGAGGAAAGGGACCTGGGAGTCCTGGTGGACAACAGGATGACCATGAGCCAGCAATGTGCCCTTGTGGCCAAGAAGGCCAATGGCATCCTGGGGTGCATCAAGAAGAGTGTGGCCAGCAGGTGGAGGGAGGTCATCCTCCCCCTCTACTCTGCCTTGGTGAGGCCCCACCTGGAGTACTGTGTCCAGTTCTGGGCTCCCCAGCTCAAGAGGGACAAGGAATTGCTGGAGAGGGTGCAGCATAGGGCTACCAAGATGATGAGGGGACTGGAACACCTCTCCTATGAAGAAAGACTAAGGGAATTGGGTCTCTTTAGCCTGGAAAAGAGATGTCTGAGGGGGGAACCTAATCAACACTTATAAATACTTGAAGGGTGGGTGTCAGGAGGATGGGGCCAGGCTCTTTTCAGTGGTGCCCAGTGACAGGACAAGAGGTAACGGGCACAAACTTGAGTATAGGAAGTTCCACCTAAACATGAGGAGGAACTTCTTTGCCTTGAGGGTGGCAGAGCCCTGGCACAGGCTGCCCAGGGAGGTGGTGGAGTCTCCATCTCTGGAGACATTCAAAACCCGCCTGGACGCGTTCCTGTGCAACCTGCTCTAAGGTGGACTAGATGATCTCCAGAGGTCCCTTCCAACCCTATGATTCTATGATTCTGAGTTAGGTTTTCAAAAGAAAATCACTAGGGGGAGTGTGGGGAGAAGCACTGTCCCCCTCCGCTTTCCAACTTCTAATACTGCATCCAAGTTTCCCACATTGTGGCTTTTTATGTGCGGTCCTGAATTTTCAAAATTCAGTTCAATTCCCACACCTGAATATTGGGAGGCAGATCCAGTCCTTGTGTCAGCAACTGCAATGCAGCCAAAGAAATGCGCTACACCTTGGAAGAGGACAGAAATATACTCAAGCTCCAAGTGAGCACAAGGATAACAGGACCTCTGTTTTGTGTTACTACTACATGGATATACTTTTTTTCACCCACTTGCAGTAGTTCACACTTTTAAGACAATTCTGTGTGCAGTGAAGGAATAAGTGGACAACCAGGTGGTAAATCTCTGCATTCCTTAGTACCAGCCATTTAGCCAGAGAGGTCCCACACTCATCAAATCATAGAGGATGCAGCTGTTGTTAGGAATATATGTAGATTTTTTTTTAAAAATCCATATTCTTACATTAATAGATGCATATTCAGATATGTACTTTGTATTATAAAGTTAAACACGGTTATGTTCATGCTGGATAGTCTCTCTGCATGCTTTTCTAAATGGGAAGTGTGGAAAGCTCAGCTTATGAGTACTACACAGTAACATCTCCTATTTTATCCTTCAATAAGAGACTTCAGCTGATAAGGGATTGCTCCATGTTCTTTTGAACAATATCCAGCTTTGTAGGTTGTCTTTAATTATTTCCTATTGTGTTAAGTCTCACAGGCACTCACATGCCTATTCAAACAAGAAAAATACAGTTCTCAACTAGATTTTTTATGTTTTTTTTCTGAACCCAAAGGTTACACCAGGGTGGGAAGTTGGGTTGTGTGAATGGTAATTTTAATTAGTGTCACCAGTTTTGCTAAAGCACTACATTACATAAACACTGCCATAGTTAAAACATGCCCAAGAAATGGTCTACTTTACAAGGAACAGCAGAGATACGTACGGACATTACAAGATTACAGTCTCCATATTATCTGAAGATAAAAGTCCAATTTCTCTCTCCTGGAAGCCTCTGCCTGACAAGTCATCTTCCCCCCTAGGATACTGCCTGCCTTTCCCTTCCCCACGTCCTGTCCATCCACCAGCTCTCCCCACTGCGATTTCCTCTCAGAGGTTGTAAATAAAACTTTCCAGCCACTAAAGCTCCACTCAAAGCGGTTGCGTGTCAAAGCGCCCCTGACTGAAAACCACAAATATTTGAAGTCCACAACAGTGGCATGGTGCTAGCAGGAAGCAAGGGAGAGTGGTCCTTCACCCGTGCAGCCGATGCACAGCATCCTCTCTCAAAACGGCTCACAATCCCAGAAATGTCAAAGCCAGATGAATTTGTGCTGCTGCCAGTAACGACATGGTATTCACTAATTATCTCTAGAAGAATTCCTGCTTTATGAGTTATTCTCTTAACTCTCTGGCATTGCCTGGACCCTTTTTTATGTCTCTACATTTGATTTAATATAATGGACTTCAGCGGTTTGGTACCTTTCTGATTTACTGCCAAGATAAATATTAAGTACATCATTACAGTCTGCCATTTCTAAATAGAAATTGCTTTTCTGATCTCAAGGCTACAACAAAGGTTGGCTGGAATACTTGTTGCAAATTTCGTATCTACTAGCTAGCTACTTGAAGGCTGACCCCAAGCCTACCAAAGTCATAGTGAGTGCTTCCACTGACTTTGTGAACTTCAGCTAATATTTAGTGCAGTTGTTCATTGAACAATCAGGTCCTTATTTCCTAAAAGTTGACCCCCTGGCCCCTCTTCAGCACAGACAGCACTGACTGCTTGCATAGCGTCTTGTCACATCAGTCACACAAAAGCATCAGAAACGTTCCTCCTTCATTGGCCTTGGCCATGGACTCATCCAAGCCTTTTTTTTTCTAAACACTTTGAGGGTTTTCAATTCTTACTCTGCATAGAATCATGTGTTGGGTTGGAAGGGACCTTTAAAGGCCATCCAGTCCAACCCCCCTGCAGTGAGCAGGGACATCTTCAACTAGATCAGGTTGCTCAGAGCCTCATCAAGACTCGCCTTAATGTCTCCAGGGGTGGGGCCTCCACCATCTCTCTGGGCAACCCGTTCCAGTGTCTCACCACCCTCATTGTAAAGAACTTCTTCCTAAAGTCTAATCTAAACCTGCCCTGCTCTGGTTTAAAAGCATTGCCCCTCATCCTATCGCTACGTGCCCTTGCACACCTTGCATGCCCTCCCCATCTCTCCTGTAGCCCCCCTTCAGGTACTGGAAGGCCGCTGTAAGGTCTCCCCGGAGCCTTCTCTTCTCCAGGCTGAACAACCCCAACTCCCTCAGCCTGTCCTCACAGGAGAGGGGCTCCAGCCCTCTGATCATTTTTGTTGCCCTCCTCTGGACCCGCTCCAACAGGTCCATGTCCTTCCTGTGCTGAGGACTCCAGAGCTGGACACAGTACTCCAGATGGGGTCTCACAAGAGCAGAGTAGAGGGGCAGAATCACCTCCCTCGACCTGCTGGCCACACTTTGATGTGGCCCAAGATGCGTTTGGCCTTCTGGGCTGCAAGCACACGTTGTTGGCTCATGTCCAGCTTTTCATCAACAAGTGCTCCCAAGTCCTTTTCCGCAGGGCTGCTCTCTATTGCATGACCCCCAGCCTGTATTGATAATGAGGATTGTCCCAACAGACAAAGAAGGTGAGAAGGGGGTTGCCCAAAAGCAACAGCCTCTCTGCAGCTGCTGGCTGAACAGTAAAGAGCTGAATTGTACCAGAGCACTCACCTCAGGCCAGCAGAGATAACCCATGCCACAAGCAGAGATGTGTACTGCTGGAAGAAATCAAACCCTAAGAAAATCCAGAAATGTAATGGCTGGGTACTGCTACTTGTTCCAGCCGTTCTCCCCGCTTTGGTTATTTATTTCCACGTAAATGCGTCCTCTTGCAATAGAAGTGATTTTCCCACTGGAAACGGTGCACAAGTGTGTAGGCTGGGATGCAGAGCAGCGGGGCAGGGAAAGATGAAGCTGGGCATAGGGGAACATGATGGCCTCGCATCTGCCTCCTACACCCCATCCTCCACCCAGCTCTCTACCTGGATTCCACAGTTACCCCTAAGCTATGCTCTCCTCTTCCTCTGCTACTCAACAAGCAAATCCCAAGTAAACAAAAAGAAACGTCAAGAAAAGAACATCCAAATGCACAGAATATGAAAATAAAAACCAAACACCCGACCCATCAGATGGTATCTACTACTTCAGCAGCCCAAAGCACGGCAGCAGAGAAGAGAACTCTGCCTGTGGTGTGTGTTTTGAATAACAACACTCGGCTTCCTGGGGGGGAAGAAGCCGCTCGTTTGTTGTGCATCGATGGCTAAATTGTTCTTCTTACTCCTTGTTTTCACGGGTCACTCTTTGAACATGGTATCTATCTGCTAGTGACAATGGATAGAGCTCAGGGACCAGGTTCTTACAAATTTTCATCAGGAGCTGATTTATTACCCTCAGCTCCATAGAAGATGTAGGAGCTGCTTTCCCCACACATAATGCACCCTCACTCCACTGGCATTGTCTGGGGTGGTCTAAAGCCACTGAAAATCATGCTAAATATTGGAGATATAAAAAGCACATTTTAAATTTTTCTCCAAGTAGTCCCTTACTTTTTACCATAATACAAGTGTACAGTTGCAAGCAAAGAAGAGGAGACCAACTTTTATACTTGATAAGAAAATTAGATGTTACCTTACTGAAAATGGCCCCCAGCTTAACTTACAAGGACTATGCAAGCAGCTATGTTGAGTTTTCAAATTACGTAAATTTCTCAGTGTGCATCATTGAAAAATGAACGAAAAGAAATCTCAAGTCAGCCCATACTATCCCTCAATCATCCAGGAATGTTCGCAAAACGAACAAAAATTTGATGGGGGTGGTGGGAAGGCAAAGGAGGGAAAGATTTCTCAAGAGATTTTTTTTTTTTTTCCAGGTCAACATAAAAACTTCCACTGCA
Source organism: Rhinoptilus africanus (assembly GCA_013400135.1). Taxonomy (NCBI): domain Eukaryota; kingdom Metazoa; phylum Chordata; class Aves; order Charadriiformes; family Glareolidae; genus Rhinoptilus; species Rhinoptilus africanus. Next base: position 272,728 of record VXBO01008424.1, on the reverse strand, counting down.
GCCCTTCAATTGCAGAAAATTATATTTGCAGTGTATGAGCTTCTGCTACATGCTCAGGAACAGCATCTCCCTCCCGGGTACTGTACTTGTCTTTGAGCACTTACCCACTTTTGATGTTTTAAGAGTATTATTAACTGAAGTTCTGATATTAAGAAATACCTTAAACATTCCCCATTGCAACTGCCTTTTAAATAAGAGGAACATTTTGTAACTGGAAAAGAAGAGTCGATAAAAGCAAACCACGTTTTTCCTTGCTCACACCCTGCTATTACACACTGCCCTGCCCGTTCCAGCCAGCGCTGCAGCTGTCCTTTCAGGAGTAAGTGGTGCACAAAATGCTGCTGACAGCCTAAGAAAAGTACTGCTGAAGCCACCAGAGCTTCCCAGAGCCCCACCAAGCCTTTGGGGAGTGCGCACGCATTTAAAGACTTTGGGCTGGCTATCCCTGTTGTGAGAGAAACAATCTACAGCAAGCACATGTCAGTCATGCTTTTAAACGGTAAGAGATCAGAGCAAGTAACACCATTGCATGGAAATATACTGAAAACACGTTTCATAGCTTGGCGTGGAACCTCCTCAGAGGTGATCCTGGGCACATCCTGCCTGGTAGAGACACAGAGATGAATGTAATGTGGCTCGGGGTGAGACTAACGGATCCTGGACAAGCTATTTCTCTCACACCATCTCAAATTCATTTGGGTGTAGCACCGATCTAATCCCCAGAAGCACCCAAAAGTGACTTCAGCAATGCAAACTGTCCTCTCAAAAGCAAGCGACAATGCATTGGCACCAAGCCCTCCTTATTGTCTTGGTCTCAGGAATCCACAGTGCGTGACTCTGAGGTTTATAGTACAACACATACTTCATTTCTGTACATTGGACAAAGGCACTTTCGAAACTGTCCTCTTCTTCCTCTTCACTAGGCATGCAGAACCAGCTGAATAGTCAGCACTCGTGCATTTGAGAAGGCAGATGAGGACTGCTGCCTTGTTTATATAAACTGTTTATTAGGCTGTTCTTCCTGACCGCGAGTACTACTTCCCAAACAAAAAATGGTTAATAAATCAACATTTAGCTCATCTTCCTGCATTTCCGTGAGTGCTTTTTATTACAGGTTTTCAAACCCACTTTCATGAATCCTGATTGAGTCTTCTCCTTTCATATGCTAAGATCTAAAAGCTTTTCTTTCTTTTCAAATTACCAGCCGAACATTTCTCAGCCACATCTGGTAGTACTGAGTAGCAGCTTTCCTCAGAAGTGCCTGTGAACTGGGAGTCAAATTACTGGCTTCCCTGAAAGAAGATGAGTCTGTCTGCATTTCTGGAAAGTACGTTAGGCGTTTTCTTCCTAGCACACGGATGAGGCCCAAAATGCAGATTTACGTTACCTGACAGGGCTTCCTAAGGCAGAAATGGCTATACTGGCTTGCCCTAGCATTACCAAGGGGGAAAATTTATGGTTCGCCATTTGCCACCTTCTGTCAGAATTTACAGAAACCAGTTTGAAAACTTGTAATACAAACATTTAAAGGGGTGTGGGAAGATGAGCTAAATTTTTTTGGCTGGAAAATGGTGCCTGTGGCCCAAATGAATAACGTATTAAACAGCTTAGAATGAATGAAGGAGCAAAATCTAACTGATTTCTCAGATTCAATCGGCCAGATGTTGGTGGAGCATGTCACACTCTGCCTGCACCACCCACACCTCTTCCTCCTTGCCATAAAATCTCTCAGGCCCTGGGAAATAGGAGCCAGCTTTAAATCACTGAGCTATGCCTCCCATGCTTCCTCACAGCAAGAAGTGTTGGGAACTCCTGGCCTTGCACCCCTAGCCTTGATAAGGAACAACCTGGATGAGTCCTAGTGGCCAGGACCAGGACCTGGGTGCTGGACGCCGCTCTCCTGGCACTTGTTAACAGGACAACCGGACATGCACTGTTCTCTCTGCCACCTCGGGCAGCTTCCTGCTCTTTTTCCCTCCTCCTCCCTTGCTGCACGAGAGGACAGAGCCCCATGCCTGCCTGCTGCCTGCCCACACCCACCAAAGGTCATCCTTCCTCTCCTCAAACCATAGGGCCTCTAACAGGGCATTTTCACCTGGTCCCAGGAACATGGTCAGTCTCATGAACAGAGGGCTCAGCACAGTTTGGGCAACTGAGGGGATTCAGAGAGTGCTTCACTGCCCCTGCAACAGCACAGGCAGGGCAGAAAACATGGCCCAGAGCATGGTATGACTGATCTTGGGATGCTATGCAACTAAAGCACCAGGAATCTGCTCGGTTTCATGGCCAGAAAGATGATGGTGTCAGCATCAGTTCACATCTTGTTAAAAACCTTCTCACTATGCGCTAGACACTGAGATGTGCTGCTCTTAGGAAATGCAGCACTAAAGAAAAAAAAGGGCGAATTGTGTAAAGAAATAAATCAGATCTGCCAGAATCTATACCTGGGTCAAAAGGATACCAGCCCTTAAGATGTTCAGTAGCAAACAGCCTGCCTCCGATGGCAGATTCAAACACTTCAGAAGCCTTCAAGCAAGCCAGAAATGCTTTTAATAACGTGCACAACCTGAGCTTCTTTGAGCCAAATACTAAGACCTTATAGGTGTTTTAACAAATTAAAAGCATAGAGCCATCTAATGATTGTTATGCATGATCCTCCCCTGGCTTTGCTCTCCTCACAGCTCTTCTGCGGAGCATCAGTTTCAATGCGATCAAAGTCTGAAGAGACCAGGGAATGGTCTCCCCTAAAAGCTTCCAACACATGGTTTGAAACAAACCTTAGACAAACACACTTGGCAGAGTGAGCAGGTTGAACTGCACTTTAAGTTGATAAAACCCAGCATCCTACTCACTAGGGGAACACAGATGACTGGTTACGGGATGCTCTTCCTCTCAGACAAGCTCCCACAACACACCTGGGAAGCTAGGGGCTTCCAGTAGCTTGATGGAGTCCACAACCCTTTCATTCAAAAGCCCTCTTTTCATAGGACACGCCACCCTCTGATGAATGCAGAGCACGCTCGTGTCTCAGGACAAACGTCCCACCTTCCTTGCCGCTCCACCTGCCTGGAAATTTAGAAGAGCTGACGTGGAAGAGTCAGATTGAAGCGAGTTGGCTTGAATCCTGCCCAGACCTGACTGCAGCAGTGCCACCAGCTCAGCCATGCCCGTGAGGTGCCCATCACGCAGTTGATGGGAGGCTGGGCAGCGCTCTGCACCGCGGTGGGGAACACAGCCCAAGCCCGCTGGCTTAAAACCAGCCGGGGCCAAAGGCAGAGGTAGAATCACGGCAGTACGGACACTGAGCTAAACGACCTTGACCACACTGCTGAAGAAATCCCCTACCACGTTGCCACCAGTTGCTGCTTCTACATCCTGAGGGGCTGTTTATTTTTGTCACTTGCCGTTTAATTAAGCGGTAATCTCTCTAGGATAGAGTTTATTGCTTGCAGCTTATCTCGGCATCTGTAGCATTATATAAAAACACCAACACCTCCAAAATAGCACCTCCCAGAAAATCCACCTCTCTTCCTAGGGCACGTATTCAAATCTTAGAGAACTTTAAAAACAAACACTGCCTACAGTGGTATTATGTTAGGTAAGCCCATGCTGTTGGTTGCAAACTGTATGCAGACCAGGGCCAGGAACGTGACTGCTTTTCTGTCAAGGGAATTGGAGCCTCCAACAAAGAATTCCCAGTGGCTTTACGCTAACTGTGGAAGGACATGCAATAGCTGAGCTGACAAAGTCAGAATGAGGCGCCCAGCTGGGACAAAGTTACCTCAGCAGAATATTTTTGAACAAATCTGGATTGCAAAGTAACTTCATAGCAGATCAGCACTTTCTATCATCAGGTAACTGCAGTTCAAATATGCTATTAGGAGCCTTAAACTAGGGTTTACTGCTCTGTGAAACCATAGCCTTAGGATACAAAGAAAAGCTGGAAAACAAAAGGTTTACTCAGCTCTAAAAGAAGCTAACTGAAAAGGAGAAACAAAATAAAACCATGGAAAGCCTAAAAGCCTAAATATTCTTTCATTCTTTCAACATACCTCCCCCTGCTTACTACAATGCCACATTTCTACAGCAGGCTGTCATTGCAGCATCATCCAATTTTTTCAAAAACACCACACCTGAACAGGAGGTTGGCACCCACCTGCAATGCCATCAGCAACCAGAAGGATATAAGGGGAATCTCTATTTCAAAATGTGCCCCAGGAATCAGCCCCCAGCAAGCTCATGAGATTAGACTGGTCTGACAGAGAGCAGAACTTGGCCCTCTACTAACTGTATAATTTTTCCTTTTCTCACCACGCACCCTTAACCCCAACTAGTTGGGGATTAACCCCAACTACTGTTAATCCTACACAACGTTTGGAGAGACAATCACTATTTTACAACATTTCAAAGAACCTTCTCGGAGTACCTGCAATAGATGTTGCTTACTGGAAAGCAATTAACAGCAGTAAAAATCCGGACAGGATTAAAACAGCAGCAGCCCAATGAAAAAAAGGGAGATACAGGCAGAGTTGCTGTGCAGCATGGTGTCTTAGGAGAAACCTTATGTCAACCACCATCCACAGACTCCTGGGTGAGGACGTCAGCCCTACGAGGCTGCATCACGTTCCCCTCTCCCACGGGGAAAATACCCGCCAATTTTGGAACTGTGCAGGGAGGATTGGGATAGCACTGGTCTGCAACGCATTGTGCTCTCATTTGATGACCTCGCTCACTCACACGCTCTAAGACTGCGTTTTGCTTTTGTTTTGATTCATGAGTTAAAGAGACATTAAACTGATTAGCACTCATCAGGTCTGCCTGCTCTTGCTTTCATGTGATTTTCCGTTGACACTTTTCTAACTGCAAAGGAAAAGCTGGGCTCCCAGCGCCGAAGATAAACTACCAAAAAATGCCTACACAGAGCAAGACAATCTAGTCCAGACAGGTCTAATCAGAGGAAGGAGAGGGCTTCTGTGTGCTGCCCCAGCTCAGTTATCAGTGGTTGAATGAACTGAGTTAAGAGTCCTGCCAGGGAAGAATTACTCACTTCATAGCTATTTCACAAAAATGCCATGTTTTACTGTCACTATTATGCTAAGGATAGATAATTTTCAAGCTTAGTGTCCTCTTCCAAAACTCTGTCAATTTGTAGAGTGCACTGTTGACCCTGAGAGCGCCAAAGCTGCGGTGCTGCAGAATGGGAAGCTGGTCTCTGAAATCCCCCCCAGCCTACACCAATTTGACAGAAACAGGACTTGGTCCTTCGCCGCTCCTTCTTATTGCTGATAAGCCTTGCTTGCCACACATTTTTCGGAAAAGCTGCCATATAGAAACATTGACATTTGGCAAGAGAAAGCTTCATGCAGAATTATGATCTCATTTGCATATGTCTGTACCTGACTGTGATATCTGAACAACAGAGTTTGTCGAGTAAACACGAACAAAGCATGATTCAGTACACCCAGCCTGTTAATAACCAACATCTGTGACTTTCACAAATGAATCACTACAGTTTATCATAAAGAGTTAGCAAAAAAAAGGAATGCAAAAATGCTAAACTGCATGAAATAACACAGCTAAAGAACAAATAGCGATCTTACCACAGAGCAAGTCTCTGCTCAATTTCCTTGAGAAAACCAGTGTGAAATTTGTGCAAAGGTTCGAAGTTGGAGAAAATGAGATTTTTCAGTGTTTCAGGCATGCAGTCCTCTTTACTCACTGCACTCTGAAACCACTACAAAGAAGAAAAAGAAGGAAAATTATCGGAGGGTGGAATGCAGCGGGTACGATCATTTGCTGTCTTTATACACCTAACCCAAATGCACCTAACCCAGTAAGGACCTTATTCATCTGGCACTCAGAATACAACCCAGGCTACCTCTGACACTCCTACATGCTGAACTGATGCTCTTATCAGCTGTCAGGCCCTGCACAGTTAAAAAAGAAACTCCTTTCCCCTTTGCCATCACTGATCAAATCTTGAAATTTCTTTTCAAGCCCAAACCAGTTGTTCAATACAAACTGCATTTGCAAATGCTGTAGGTGCAAGAGAAAGAGTACTGCAATACTTGCAGCACTTGTAAACATTCCGGTAAAACCAAAAAATATGCTCTCCATTTTCTTTTGCTGAGTTCTGTCTGGAATCCCTTTGACAGGATTTGGTACAGTAAGCGCTCAAGCCCATGTTGTTGCATGCAGACAGCGAATATCATGCACTTTGCAAACTGAATAAGCAGAAGGATGGTACTTCGCACTTCAAAGATGCTAGTAGCAGGAAATAGGAGGGTCAGAGCCAAACGCTGTTAAGACTGCAACAGGCTCCTGCTCAGTTTTGCTCCATATTGTCTTTACTTCACCCTAACAGACCTATGGGTGATGTAAAGCCAGAGGAATAGGGGGCTTGCCAAGGTGGCACAGACTATTATCTTTAACACGGTAACACTACTCCCTCCTAGCTGCCCTGAGGGGTTCCAGCTATCTACGGTTGACTTCCAGCAGGGCCTAGAAGGCTGTTGGGACCATAGTCTTTATTGACACTGCATCAGCTGGAGCTGATCCAGACCTGGGATAAAGAGAGACCCCTCCCAAGCCTCCCCCTCCCCAGCTTTATCTTTGCACTGAGCAGAGCTAAGGTTGAAGAACTGCATGCCTATCGAGTCTCACAATTCATGCACAACACTCATTCCTTCTACGTTTTCCAGTGATGCTGGCTACTTGTTCACTCTCAGTGGCCTCCTGGGCCAGACATCTGTGGGGCACAGCTGATGGGCCTGATGATTAGCTCAGAGACAGTTATATGCCTCTTGGTGACACAGCAAATTCAAATTTGCCTACCATAAGAATAAAGGCCAGGGTGGGAAATGGGGTTTAGCTCTGAAGAGCTAAAACTTTCTGTTTCTGCAGCCACTGGTTGAAACAGAAGATGAAAACAGCCTATCTGTTCTTGAGACTGCAGCAGTGATCATCGTCCCACAGAACCTGGCCTTTTCCCTTGTTTGCCTGGCTTCCCAGAAAGCCAGGGTAAGTAGGCAGTGGAGCCACAGCTATCTTGCTGCCTGTAACAACCATGCTGCTCCAGCCTACACTGGCTACATCTAAGCTGGCGTTGGATCAGCTGCATCTGCCATGTGGGCTCCTGGAACAGACAAGAAGCTGGGAAGAAGGTGTCTCTCCCTGGTTCCCAGCTGGTACCAACAGACTCTCTCTTGCAGAGTGTCCACATGCATCCTTACCACAACACTCAATGCAGGAGGTGGCAATGCACCTTACAGAGCTTCGCAATGCACCTTAAAGAGCTGGGAGGCCTGGAGCTGGCAGCCCTACTGAAATACCATGAGAAGTTTTGGATCCAGTGTGCTTTGAGAGATAAGGCCAAATCTCGCGCACATTACTCTTGGAAGTTAAACACGACTGCTGGTGTGCGTGCAAAGAAGGCACGTATTTGCCTCAGTGTTAACAATCATGCTCTGATGAGACGCTACAGATTAATGACTCGTTTAACAGACAGTTTCACTTACTGAAAAATCAGAAGCATTCAAATAGGTACTCCACAATATTTCATGTTAAACGGAGGGTATTTAATCCAGGAGAAAACATTTATATGTCCCCCTAGGGAGCTACTTCAGTTTTAAGAGAAGTCATTGAAAACCCACAGGCATTTTTAGTAATTACAGCCACAAAGTATGAGAGCAAGAAAAAATAACTGAAGTGTGTCCCAAGTTCCCCAACCTGATAGAGTTTCGTAGCGCATGTTACTAACCACAGCACAAATCTCTACTTTCTGCTTTTTGTGTTGTTTCCTCCCTACAGCTGTACTCCTGTGCACTGCAGAGAATACCTACAGTGCAGAATATAAAAAGTAGCATGGAACAGCTAAGATGTTAAATGGAGCAGAAGAAATACTACTGCTGACTAGAGCTTCACATGTTTCATGAGTAATGCTCAAGTAAACATACCGATGTGATGACTTCAAGGTCCTTCAGGTATGTTCGTTCTGTGGTCGCTACTTCTTTAGCAATGAAGTACGCTTTCTCAGTTGGGAATCTCTGCAAATTGCAAACACATTAGGTTTTTATCTGCCCTTACGGGCTGCTTTTTGGAGGAAAAAAACTGCAGGCAACAATCACCAAGAAAGTTACAAACCAGTGACCCTTGTTTGTGGTTACTGTGACTCATGCTTGAATGTTCCTGAGCCCTGAAGCCCTGAAAACAATCTTTCCTTGCCAACAAAACAGAACAAGCACTTTCTGTGGGTTCTTGAGAGACTTTTTTTCTGTTGATTTCTATAGCTCTGGAGTGCTGATGTTCCTTTCAGCTTATTCCACACATCTGGAGGAGCAGGACAAATTCTGAAGTTCACGAGAAATCCTTTGCAGGGTAGGTAACCATTTGAATAAAATTTGATGAATGTCAAATTTGAAAAAATGACCAAAAATAGGGTATGATTATTGGAAGTTTCATTGTCTGGGTAAGAATATACACAATAGAAATACTCTCAAAAAACCCCAAATCTGTAAGATTTTCCTAGTGCAGCTAGAAAACCTAAGAGTGGGAGAGGGCTACAAGCTACAGATTTAAAATTTCAGGGAAAAAAAATCCCAAACTCTCCTGTGTTATCCAAGAGGCAAAAGTGGTTTCAACTTCTTAATCCTAAAGAGCCAAAGGATCCAAACTGATCTTGCTCAGGAAGCAAAAAAGAAGAGCGAAACATTCATAAATCTTTGGCTTCTACATCTCCTCCCTGAAGATCAGCAACAGATGCGCTAAAGAGGGTTGTGAGGGGATTGTGTGGGCATTTCCTAGTCAGTATACAACCCCATAGGAACCATCATCAGCTGGTATAAGCTACAGCAGTCGCTGGCTGCTGTAATTTGGATTGGCATAGAGAATCGCCAGTCTATTAACTGTTTCCTGGCTTTTCTTCTCAAATTTCAGTCGCGTATCTTGCCTAACTATGCACAGTGGGAAAAGAGATCTTCCTTACACATCCTCCCACTTTGCAGCAAAGCCGAGTTCCTATCTTCTTCCTCCTGAGATGCTCACAGCTCAGGGGAAAAAGTAGGTAACAGAAGGACAGGAGTAACTCCCTCTCACCCTGTAGCACAGGAGGGATGAGCCAGCAGACACCCAGAACACTCTGGCTCAGACAGAATCACTTCTGTCTTCGAAAAGCAGTTTGGGATGTGATATTCCCTTATGTCTTTGATGGGGCTGAGCCAAAGGCTCCCAGCTGAACGCTGCAGGCTGTGGCTCAAAGACAGCATTTCTACTCTCACAGTCAAGTTCTCCCAGTGGTGCTCCCAGCAGAGACAGACTGGAGAGCCTGAGTTGGACACTCCTGCACAGGCTCAACACTGTTCCTTTGTCTTCTGTCACCTGGAAGTTCTCCCTCCAATAATACATTGGAGTTGACTGTTTTGTTAAAACAAACTACCAAACTAATTTATCCCATATTAACCTAAGGGACATAGAGCTACCTATCTTCTCTCTGCTGCTTAAAAAGTAGCTGGGGCCCTTAACTCCAGCACCTCTGTACAGGAGGATGAATCCAGGGCACCGAGCCCTCAGCAACAGCAGTTCTGCCATTCTGGCCTGATTGCTACAAACCATGAGTTTGGTCTCAGGAGCACAGGGATGCTCTTGGACATCTCGTGACTGAGGACAGCAGATACCAAGTGACCCAACTCAAGTTACCTGTGTGGGCGTTTGATGAGGAAGCTGCAGGGGGCCTAGATATTCATCACTTTGACAAACAGCACTAGCTGCAACACAATGTGGAGAAAAGAGCCAAGGCCAACTGCCTCTGCCTTACCTTTCTTTTGACCTCTTCCTCATCATCAGTCCTGATGCATGATGGGTCATTCAGCAAAGGGCTGATCAAGGGAGATGACTGCTTGGCATCAGGGCTCAAGTTTGGAGATAAAGACATATTTGCCACCGGTGGTCCTCCTTGGGAATTGATGGAAAGCTCTGAAAGGTGAGGGCTGCCAGTCAGAGAACCTGCTAAAAAATGGTAAAAGAGAAATCAATTAGGACAGGCTCTCTCTAGAAAATACCAAAAAGAGTTACAACCTTAAGTTGCAGCACGTGAAATTACACTACAAGACACAGCCATCGGGGTCCTCAAACTAGTCCAAACGGACTTGAAGCCAGAGGAACTGCATCCACTTGAATTAACCAAGGGACTGTAGCATTCTTTTAGCTGATGAAACTGGCTGAAATTAGTGTCTCTGTAGGGAAGGGATCAAGGCATACATGACTGAGCTGCAATATTTACTGCTAAACATCATATTAATACCAAATTTACCATTGTAATCCATACTGTGAAAGAGAATAAATACAAGAATAAAGGAGTCACCCTAGGAGTGCCATTCTTTCTATCAAAATAGAACTTCAAAAACTCAAATCAGTACTTCATAGGGAGCTACAGGACATAAGTTATGACAAATTTATCTAGTGGAAGTCTAGAGAAAAAGAAACAGTGACTTTCTACAGAAGTGTTGCTGTTAACACCAGTCAGATCTAGCATGAAGGGAGAAAACTACTAGTTCCCCAATTTCTACACACAACACAAGTATGTATATTATACCTTGTAGGTCTTTCCATGCTCCTCTGATTGTTTGGGATGGAAATGCTAGCATTATATTTACATAAGAAAAGCAATACTTTTAATGCACAAAGTATGACAACTTTAGATTATCACAGATATAAAGTCCCATTTAATTTTGGATTAAAAATATTAAAGAATTAGACAATTAATTACACTTACACGGATTCATATACACTACATTAAATATTACTGAAATTAGCATTTTGTCTTCTGGGATGCAGCCAGACTACTGACTGCACAAAAGGAAGAGTTTGCCAGAAATGCCCAGTGTTCTCCCAGTTATCCCTTCCTCCAAACCTCTGAAAATCTAAACCTGTTTTAGAAGATGGATCTGTCATGTGGAAGAACATTTACAGTCTGCACCGTTTTGGCATCGTACATTAAAATCCAACCAAAAAAATGTGACAAGCTCTTGATTACCACAGCTAATAGGCTGTCTAGGATTAAATGTAAAACACATACATCGCCATATATAATTAAGTCAAATACATTTTACTGTCACGTGGTTTTGTCCTCCCTAGATTATGATAGGTAAGTGTTCCTGCTGCTACAACACAGCTGAGATACTCCAGTAAACAGAGGCACCAATAAATATAATTAGGCTGGTAGTAAATCCTATTTATTTTCTGGAAGAACTCAAGATTTATTGCTAGAACATGAATGTTTTCCAGTTCCAAACCCGTTAATATTTATGTGTCATTCCTTTGAAAAGAGAAGGAAAAAACCAATACAGTTATCAGTTTATGTAATCATGACAGTTACGGAGCCTATTATAAATCAAAGTCAAAGGTCAGTGTTATTACAGCTAGCAAGAAAGGATTTACCAACAGTTTCACACTAAATCAATGTTCAGTGAAATTTGAGAAAATGCCACAGCTTGTTACACAAATGTCAATTTTATTGACACTAGCACAGAACTGTATACAGTGTTTTCAAAAGAAATGGAATTCATCATTGAGAAATAGTGAAACAGATTAATAGCAAGGTTGTAAGGTTAAAAGTACTTAACTCTACATTACAAAAGACGTAAGAAAAGTGGTATCACTTCAAACGTGGAAACAAAGAAATTCTGGCACTATGCCTGTCACATGACAGCGAATAAATGATTTGCACCTCTGTGAGAAGTTCACAGGCATTATAGTCTAGATGTTAAATAGCACCTATCTGTGATAGATAGATAAAGATATATCGACATATCTACCTATCTATTTATAATCCTAGATCTAACTTCTGATGTACTGGAATTTTTATCAGTACAACTCCAGTATTTCCAACTATAAAATATCAAATGGACAATGAATTAAAAAGACTTCCTAACCTGCACTTGGAAGACAGAACTTGGAAAAAGTATTACAGAAAGTATCACCAAAAAACGTGCCTGGTGGCTCACGGCTTTAATTATACACCCCATTGATTAAAGACTTACACGCTAATACATCACTGACATTCTTGCTGCAAAAAGTTATTCTGCAGTCAGTTAAAACGCTACATCCACCTTTTTGGTATCAATGGGGACATGAGCAGTGACCACCACCACTTACAAGCAAGAGCTCAGTTAGACCCCCATCTGCCAACATGCTGATCAAGTGAAAATTAAAGCTAGGTCTAAGAAAGTGGCTATGTTACAAAAGAGCCTCAAAATGCTGTTATGTTAGCATATCTGGGGCCTAATTCAACCAACACAGCAATAAAGATCAACACACTAGATGTTGTTCTGGTAAAGCTGGGAAACAAACTTGTTCTGCTGTGGAAAGTCAGTAAATCATGAAGACATGAAAATGGAAGGTCTTCTCTCCCCCATCATCAATAAACCAGAACATGTGTCATGCTGATGGGTCATGGCAATGCTACAAAGCGACTTTCTCTTTTTCATGGACATGAGGACCGAATAACCTGCATTAACCAAATGGTCTTTCCTCAGTGTTTCATCTGACCCCCTGCCACGGAAGAGTATATTCATACAGGCTCTACTCATCAGCTACATACTGCAGAATATAAACAGAAGCAGAAAGGAGAAGACCAATCTTATTTACAAGGTACTGAAATTCCTCACTTTGTACCCTAAAGGATTCATTGATTGACAGGCAATTACTAGCATGTCAGTTGCCAGATATCAAGTGGTACCGCACAGCACATCGGAGGCCTAAAAGGTTTGCGGCTGGTATGTGGAATTGTCTTTGCTGGTACTTTAAGTTATATTTATTTAGATTCAGACTTGAGCCATCTTTCAAATAGAATGGAGCCAGCTATATACACATAAACCAAGAGACGAGTACAAACGGATGTTTATCTCAGGATTGCTTAAGCACATACTAAAATGATATCCTTGGTGGAGTGGGCAGGAATTAAGCACATGCTTCAATTCTTTTCTGAGCCTGGGTTTAAGAAGAGAAACAAACATTGGTTGGGTGGCAAATAATAATGAGAAAGCACTTTACCACGGTGTGCCAGATTAGCCCATCAATGCCAAAATATGTGGAGTCGCTCTTAGTTCCACTGAGATAGTTTACCCTCCAGACACTGGGGAAAAGTACTGCAGCAGGGAAGGTGACAGAAAAAATAAACCTTGATTGAAAGCTAACTTGAAAAAAAAAATCTATGAAACGACAATGGCATTTTACATGGCCACAGTTCATGAAACTACGTGTTTTCTTAGCTTTACACGTGTCTCGAATCACCCCCATCAACATACATGTTCCAACTGCTAAATAAAATGAAGCCAGTGGATAAAATAAAATACTTAATAGCTATATCTCTGTCAAAACATACAGCAAAGTTTTTTACTGCAGTTTGGTGTTGGGAATGCACGGGAGCACCGGCAAGCTGTGGGCAAGTGCTGGCCAGTCATGATCCATCCCACCAGCAGTATCTGCTTTAGTCTTGGCTCCCGTCATGCACATACATTACACCATAGGGACAGTGGTTGAGGTTGGCACCTATGGAGACTTGGGCTGGCTGAGCTATACTGCTTTAAAACAAGCCCACTAACGGGGAAAGAAAAAGTTCAAATCAGTACCTTTCAGTTAACAAAGAAAGTCTGTCCCAGAGGTAAATTCAAATCATAGGTAAGCTGAACTGCCTGCTGCCTCTTTCTTTGCTGGCTACATAGACAGCATAAGATGACTCGAAATCCCTCCTTAGAGACTTCAACCTAAGAAGGGCAGGCTTTCCTCTTTGCGAGGAAGATAAATGGGACTCAGTGTATCCTGAAAATACTCCTTCTCTATTCCTTTCCTCCTGCAACTGCTGAGTGACAAACTCGCGCCATTTAGCGTTCTGTCTGCTTCAAAAGAAACAGTTCCCATCCCTACACACTGTGTTTTAACAGGAAGGAACAGTACAGCTGTGTTAAGATGCTCCTGGGTATGTTTGTCCTCTGTGGAGCACCAAGAAGTGAAAATTACTAAATGGAAACTGAGAGGAAACATCAACCGTTACTGAAGGTGACTGAAAACCTGCTGGAAAACTTCATGTACATCTACAGCGCTCACTCCAACTCAACTGTTGGCAGTTATACTGCTCTCAAGGTTTATAGGTTTATTATTAGAAATTAAAATGTGTTAAGAGCCAGAAAAGCACCCTTCTCAATACCTGGAATGTTGCAGGGTTTATTCTCTCTTAGGCCTGCTTCCCAGACTGCTCTGCAGTCAGGGGAAGCTCGTGACATCCAGATCCCAGTTACTCTGCTTTAGGGGCAGATCAGAAACTGGAGTTTTTCTAAACTCCAGTCTGGTAGATGACACCCAAGCTGTTGCCCCTTTGTCCTTGCACATTACTGAACGTACCACTTACGAAGGCTCTTCAGTAAGAAATCAGTTGACAGAGCTGTCACCGCTGTGGTCACAGTTAGGTCTAGATTAATTTTCACAGCAGCTGTATACCTCTAACTTCTACCTAGAAGTTTTGGTCAGAGATACACATACTCTAAAAAATGACATGGGGGACAGACACCACCAGATGAAGCGGCAGGAGTTTTCAGCACTTCACTGGTGACTTAAGTACTTAAGATTGAAGAAGAGTTTAACAAGGGTGTCCATCCCTTCTCTCCCCAGCTGTGAACGAGACACAGTCACGTTGCTGAGCTTAAAGAGGTATGGGATGGAGATTCTGCTCTGCTCTCCCTCAACGCAAGAACCATCCCCCACTGACTTCCATGAAAGTCTGATGGAGACCAGTTCATCAGGCTGCACTCCTCTTCCTCATTAAACAAAACAAGCTGGAGAGATGGATACAGTTTGTTAGAACTAAAGATCTTGGAAAGTAGTTATACATCAACGATACATTTATGTACAAACATCCCTGAACGCAGTACCAAAGAATTTCAGGAGGAACGGGAAGAAAAAACAACTCAGGAAGAGATCCTATGTCGCAAATAACCAGTAACTCTGCCTGGCTTGAAGAGGAACATGACAGGGAGAAAGGTTCACTTTGACTTCACAGCTTCAAAATGCATGCCCATGGCAGGAGTGTCAGTCAGTGGCAGGGATTTGGGAGAATGGTGCACCTTCTCAATGAACCAGTTTCCTCATATTTAGGACAAAGCATCAGCCAGCAAATGGACAGAACAATTAAACCAGCGACAGTTTTACAGCAAAATACCAGTTAGAATGAGTAAAAGCCTTCAGTACAGGTAAAACTAAAAAATAATAATAAAAAAAATTAATTCCATGCATACACAGTTAAATGGCTTGACATGCTTATCATCTCATCAAGCTTGCTGTCGGTTTAGTAGCCAGCAACCTCTTTAGTTGGTAAAGGTCCATGCTTTATCGGTATACTGCAGTATTAGACAGCGGTGAGTGCGAAATCAGACAGTAACTGCTGCTGGCCTACATCAGGGTATACTCACGTCTTAAGAACAAAGGGTGAGCTTTGCAGCCTGGGAAGAACGCAAGGTCACTGGGCATCAGTCCTTTGTCTAGCCTTGATCTTTCCAGACAGAAATAGAGCAACACATAGAAGGATTCCCTGCTGTACCCAGGGTTAGGGTTGGTTTGCTTTTGTTCGTCTGTCTTTAAACCAACACGAGGCAGTGCCACAATGGAATTGAAAGCGTTCAGTCCCTGTGTAAGCCTTAGCCACAGATACTGTCCGTTTCAACAAGACATCTCCCCGAGACTGCAGTGATCCTGCTTACGAGCTACGGTAGACAGACTTGATCATTGTTGGGTGCAGCCTTCATTAGGAAATGAAGGGCAATCCAATTGTGCTCAATGGAGCCCCAGTGCCCTGGAAAACAGACCCTCCCCCCCTCCCTCCGCTTTTCTGCTCCTCAGCATGGTGTGGTTTCTCAACACTTGAGGCTCATAACCTGGTGGGGGTTATCTCCCATTCTGAGGTGAGGAGTTACTCGGTGAGACAGGATCACTGTAATAAGAGGAATTAGGTACTCCCAATACAAATAGGTATTTCTGCAGTAAAAGGACATTGAAGCAGTGCTCCAAACAATGCAAGGAACAGAAGATACACCATGCTTTGAGGATAGACAGAACATTGAAAAGGCTTTTTCTCCCAGAGAGGTACATGCTGACAAAACAGTGCATACAATGAAACAAAAAATGTTTCTCTTTGAACGGTATTAAACAAATGACAAAAATGAGAATGAAGTCCCCAGCATCTTCTATTTTAAAAATTAATTTTGGCTATTGGGATTTATTAAAAAAATCTATGCATGTGCACACACAGAAATCAGGAAAGGACTGGATAGGTGAAACACTGCCAAGCTTATGAACTTTTGTTAGTGGGTCCAGGTGAGTTTTTTAGCAGGAAAGGGGAAAAATGAGGATTCAGCCAATCAAAGATTTTGATGTGCCTCATGGAAAAGCAACAGGCATGAGCTCTAAAATTCACTGAACTGAACAGAGAGACCTACCTCTGATCTTGCTGTAAACCATCAAAAGCAAAACCCTGTTTTCTTCTCAAAACAGGTCTTGCAGCATTTTAAAGAAAGCATCTAATTTTAACAAGCTTGGAAGCTCTTGAATCAGAAAGCACTCATTTTCCTTTGACATTCCATGTTCTATCAGTGACAGCTGTATCATTACTGGCTTTAGAGTTAATTTTTATCAGTAGGAACTGTGGATTTTTAGGGTTCTCAGAGGCCAAAACTTTACCAAAAAAATCAGCAATAAAAATTACACCTTAAAACTCTAATCATTCTAGAGCAAACTAAATATTTACCATTATGTCATGCAAATCTATGATCCTAAGGTCCTTACCCCTTTTACTGTAATAACACCACCATTATTTACACTCATACTTGTGAAAAACGTGCCTGTGAATACACAGCTCAGCCAGGCACGCAGGCTCTCCAGATCTCGTAACATTTATAAGAAAGTGCTCACTGCTTTTAATAACAAACAACATAAACCAAGCTTATTCTACATGCTCTTTATAGACCACAGAATTAGAACAGAAGACAAAATGCTCTAAAGAACTGCTACATGCCACCCAAACTAGGCTTTTTATTCATATGCCTTTGATTTTTAAGTAGAAGTTCTGTATTTTAAAATATCAATGGCACCACACAGCCTAACTGAAGGGGGGAATGCAGAAGATGCCATATGTTGCACAAAATTTACTTCCCTTATAAATAAGTAAATAAGATATGTGCCCCTGTCTAGGTATGTTTATGCAACTATAAAAATTATTAAAAAGGAAGAGGAAAGATTTTGTTAATTTCCTAGGGTTTAAAGTCCCTTCCTTTCCAGAACCTGACAGCCCAGGCAAAAATTTTTCCTGATGTGGCTTGACTGAAACCAGAGCCACATTTGAGAAAAGTTACACATGAGTCTAACCTTTGGGACCTCCTGATGTTAACATGGTGCATCAGCCACTTCCGATCAGAACCTCCCCTGATATCACCATCATTAAGTAGGAGACAGCAACAAGCAGATGGGTTTCTGGCAAAAGGACTGTTCTCCTACCACTTGTGTCTGCCAGCAGCTAACAAAAGAAAGGTGCACATATTAAAACTTCTTTCAAAAGATTCAATTTCCCTCATGTATTTAGAGTCTCTCTTATTTGATATGGAGAAGAGAATTAATACCCTAAATGAAAAGGAAAGAGATGTGCTAAAATGTAAAGAAGCTGCCTTAAGAAACTATACTGTTCAGAGAGAGAAGCATTATTGGAGGACTAAAAGGGACTTTGGCTTCCTTCACTTTATAAATGCCTGAACACAGAACCTCTTCACACCTTCACACCCACTGTCCTTCCCAGCTAGTGACAACCACACTGCTGAATGAGGTGGATCTCCAGTGGTCCACATCCTTAAGCACAAAGGTAAGTGACACCCAAATCCTTCACGCATGTGTGGAAGTCGGGAAAAACTTGGATTGTTAATTTGTTTTTCATCATTAGAAGTTAAATTGCAGCAATTAAAATTTCATTCTGAAGTCACCTCTGGCAGCAGTCTAATGGCTCATTATGACAAATGAGACTAGTTAAACAAACACAGCATTCGACACAATTTATAGGTCAGACATCCTTTCTTCTGTTGAAGATGTGTTCCAGAAATAGCCACAATCATGCTAATTGCATATAAATCATACTGATGAGACCTGAATCCCTGGTTATCAATATTCAAAATCAGGTCTGCTTCATCAGTTTAGCTGATCAACACCATTCCCGCTCTCTGAGTACCTAAGAAACTACTGGAGCTTTATACTCTCAGGAAAGGAGTGGAAAGCATGCTATGCCAAAGGAAACTGTAAATAAATAAGGCTAGACATTTTTCGTGTACATAAGATACTTCCTATTCTTCTTCTTTCCTTTTTCTTCCCAACGCTGAAGCCCACCAGAAGAAATTTCTAGTTGATTATGGTGATTCTGCATGCATGTGTGCCTATCGTGGGACAGAGGAAAGAATTTAAAACATCTCTGCTTCTAAGTGAAGAAAAGGAGGAGCTACAAATGGGTTTTAGATTTGTCTAACCCATTTTCCATTTGTCTTTTCTCCAGTCACAACCAAGTAGTGGCATGTACAGATAGAGAGACGAGAGAGGAACTTCTGGCACGAATGCACTGCTTCAGAATGAATACAGATGCTTCAACTAATAAAAGCTGCTCCACAAACACCTGTGCAAACAGGATCCAGCCTTACAAATATTCAAGGGGAGAAAATCAGGTACTAAAGTAGTCTGGTCTAATAGTACTAGGTCCATTTAGTGAACTCATTCACAAACCACTGTTTTTTCACCCTTTGCTGGTTTCTAATGATTATGTTCAGCATTGGCAATGCTGCTCTGTCAAGAAAAGTCTGTCTAATTTTGCATGTCCTTTAACCTTGAAGCAAACTCGTAGACTGATTTAATTTTTCAAATTATTAACGTGTAACTCTTTCATTATGTTCACCCATCTACTTTGTACTTGATGTCAGCTCCATATAGCTCACATAATGTACATGCAAATACAGCAAACCTAAGAGCTTTCAGCTACACACTGACAATTTTCAGCTACAGAAATTTCTCTTCTCGTTTGACACGATTTGTGTTTCGCATGCACTACACTGGTTAATGGGGTGGTACATGTTAGGCAGGCCTATGAGCTATGGCTGATCTGAGACAAGGGCAGCACTAGGAGCAAATCACCTTCAGAGAACACTCCTCTCGGCCATGCACAAGGAATACGTTTGCTTGGGGATATCGCTTAAACCGAAAACAGTGCAGTCTAGGGCATTCAGATATCAATTATTCAAAACTCCGTATCTGCAATACCTTACATATGTCCTGGCTCCTATGCCAACTTGCCACTGTTCACCCTTCCTTCACCTAGCCAAATTTACTCCCAACTTTTATATCCTAGGTCATTGAGGAAAATTAGATTCTAGGAAAGCTTGATATGAAAAAAAAAACCCTCCAGGAGAAGATCCCAACAGGACACAAGTTTGAGCTGCTGCTGAGCTGGAGAAAACTCAAAATTGTCTGATATGACTTTTCTCGTTCACTGTAGCAGAAGACAGAATGTGGTCAAGTTCTTAGAACAGCAAAAAAAGGAAACAGAGTGCCCTTTATCCATAGACTAAGTAAATCTGCATCTTATTTTGGGACAAAACCCTAAACTGCTTTTGCAACTCATCTCTGTATTCATCCAGCTACGTGGACAGAGATGTTCAAGCAAAGCGATAAGCTGGCTGGACAGCCCAACAAGAGGCTTCCTGCACATTCTCTGGAAGGACAGGAGATGGGTGGTCCAGGACTACTCAATTGGAGTAGACGCAGCTGCTCGGCCTTTCTGGGATTCACCTCCCTCATTTGTAGCAACTGCTTAAGAATATCCGGGCACTTCAAGAGAATGGCATTTAAAAGTACCATCATCCACACTCCAAAATCTACAGGAATTTGTCAGAGAATCTAATCTTTCACTGTGTCTGTAGCTACCTCTGTTAGACTCGAGACACGGATATGCTTAGACCACTGCCGTTGACCAGGGTATGCAGATTAATCAATGCTTGCAACGACTAACTTGAACGGACAGGCTCCTCTTCCCCTGTTGTGCTTTGCGAACTAGAACAACAAGAATCCCCTCATCTCGTTTCATCTCATCTGCAGTCTTGCCCAAAGGTTTCTGTTCTTCCCTGCAAGGCCCTTCCGTATTTGTCCCACAGAAACAAACTCCCAGATGAATTCTGAGGGACCTGATCCTATGTGAAAATGTCAATTTAAAACTAGTCTCTCACTTAACCATTCTTGGCAAGCCCCCAGATATGAACCACATGTCTGGCGGAGGAATTTGGCCCACAGACTGTTTTTAATTAAATGCTTGTCTACTAATATTAAACTGAACTTCAGTGGCATAAGAATGCTGCAAAAATGATTCATCCTAAAAGAAATTATTTCCTATGTAATTTACAAACTTTATTTCTTCAAACTGGAAGAATGCCACATGTGCTAAAATGACAACCACTTAAACATTTGAAGTTGAAACAATGCCAGATTATAGAAAATAGTTGGAAAGAAATCCTTATATTTCATTTTAAGAATAATATTCAAAAGAAAAAAAAAAAGCTGTTGAGATACTTTATTAGCAACTAAGCTAATTCCAGCTACCAGCAGGTCTGTTCTTGTAAGATTATAAATCCATCATCTTTGTAGGCATATGAGAGAAGAAAACAGGCATGAAAACAGTATGCAAAATAGTAAACACCACTTATAAAATTTTATATTCACTTAAATTCAAACAGTATAAAATCTATCCACTTTTCTTAAGTAGCAGAAACTACTGCAAATCCTTTTGTTGAAAATCCATTACTTGAACTCTAATTTTACTGGCTAACAAAGCAATTAATTAATCTGTCCAGATTGCTATTACTTCACTGTGTAATACAACTATTGGTACTTTTGCTGCACAGGCAGCAAAAAAATCAAAAGGAGACTCATGCACCCACTCCCCACGCTCATCCTATCTGCTAACGCAGGCTTCAACTAGCTATATTTCATCTTAAATATTGAGAAGTTCAAGGCAATTATTTTACAGCTATTCTAAATCCAAAACACAAACCACCTTCTTTAGAATAGTATACAAGCAAGCTTTTCCCTAATTATCAATCTTGCTGTTTCTAGATTCATGCTTTAAACTACAGGATCAAACAAGAGCATTCCCTGTCACCAAAATATCACTGTCTAAAGAGATGCTATAAATCATTCCTGTTAAATAAATGAGGTATCTAATCTTTAAGAAAACCAACACACTAAAAGGGATGAGCAAGTTAAAACTTATATTTACACGAAGATACATTTTACTGCAAAAAAGTAAAGTATACAACAAGACATGCCTAACTACCGTAGGTATCTTCTTAAATATCCTTCACTCAGATTAAACTCTGTTAAAATGTGCATAGACCAAGGCGTTAGAAAAATTAAAAAGACTTCTTATTTTATTATTTTTGTAAAAACAATCTTGAAAACTTTCTACTGTCTAGATTTACAAAGTCAGTACTTATGTGGGTGGATTCATCATTGCTGCATGCATGTACTGCATGACGCAGATCACTGCAAGTGACCTGCAGTTCAGCCAATGCCCTTGTTCATCACTTAAAATTCTCAAATTTAGTTTACTACCCCCACAAGAAAAATACATAAAAGTTAAAATTAAGGCCAGTGTTAAAGAGCACATCTTGTCTCCCAGCTCTTAATAACTGCAGGATACTTTCCGTAACAAGAGATCTTTCATCTGGATTCTCTTAATTAACTCAGAGAAACTAGAATCAGATTTTATTACTATATAGCCTTAATTCTCAATACTTTTAGCCTGTGAAAAGGAATTTTACAAAGATTTAGTCTCTCTGTCCTTCTGTACATGTGCCAAAATATCACTATGCTATGTACAGTACAGAAGACAATCAGTCTGGACCACAGTTAGTCCCATCATTCTCTGTGTCAAGGGATGAAAAATTTATGAGGTGGCACTCTTAAAAATAATAGCCTACGACAGACTAATTGGATCCTGTAGAGATAAAGATTTTTCATGATCAAAGTAAAAAAATAAAATCAAACAGCCACCATCTCCAAACCCCCCACCAAAAATCACCCACAACAGAACTTTGATGTCTCTGTGAATAATTCCACTCAAAGAATAAGGGGAAAAAAAATCCCTTCCAATTAATCTTTATACCACACTGATGAAGGACAGAAAGGATTGCCTCGCAAGTAATACGCATACCACTCTTCATTAGAGCTGTTTCAATCTTAGTTTTTTTCACTTGAATTATATCTTTCATCTTATTCTCTTTCTTGCCCAAGGAAGAGTTTGGAGTTTCAAAATCTCCATCACCAAATCAGCCTGTTGAACCCATTGAAGAAAAAGCCAATATTGTTATTGTTCCCGTATACGTGCCTAATTTGTATCCTCAGTTCATCAGGTAAGATTATAAAATGGGTTATGAAGATGAGTAGACCAAACACATTCTTGCTATGAAAAGATTTTCCAGCTTATTTCAAGATTTCAACAAGTCTTGATCTTGAATATCAAGCTGTCTGTATTTGGCCGTAAGTTTAATTTTTTTCTCCTAACTCTGTTGAGGCACTCGTAAGTTGCTCTCCTTACATGGGAGAGAAAAAAAATTGTAATAGACATACAAAAGTGCACAACGCACCTACTTAATTTCATTTTTGTTTGTTTTGTCAAAATAACTAGTCAAGTGTCAAAGAAGCTACAATATATACCTAAAATATGACTTCATACAAAGAATAGGTGAGTGTATAAAGTCTTACAAAGGTACCTAAATCAGCAATAATTTTCCTCTCCTCCTGCCTCTCAGAGGAGATGCATTACTGTTAAGCTTCACTAAGACTTATTATTGTGTTTCTAGCATTCCTTCCCTCTGGCTGGTCGGTAAAATGATAACATATGAAATGTACCCACATGCTGAAATTATTACCAGCCACTCTTCCCAAGCCCTAGAAGATGCAATCCCTCTAATGAGCAATCACAGTATCCACCCACTGGTCTCATATGCCCTGGTCCCTAGCAGCTGAAGACCTGCACACCATCTTCATCACTGAGGCCAACAGACAGATCCTCCTCTACCTCCTCATCAAGCTGAAGGCTTCCAAAAGAGTACTTATTTCTAGGCATGGGAGAGGAACTCAGCACAACGGGATTTCCAAACACCAGAGGGTGAGTGAAAGGGTTAATGATTTCCGAGTCGGAATCGCTAGATTCTGTCCCACTGCTGGTGGAGCCCTCCATCATCTGGATTGCAGCCATGTGATCCATCATGCCACTGGCATGCAGCGACTGTATGACTGGGCTCTGCTTTGACTGTGTCCCAGCTGGCATACCGTTGGCCATCATTTTGCCTTCTGGAGAAGACATCTTAGCCACCCCGTCTCCTTTACAGTATCTCTCTGATCTATGCTCCTGTCCAGGGGTGGAGGATACTTGGCTTAGGATAAATGGATCTGTAACTGATTTATTGCAGAGATTTGGGATTTTCTGTGCACGAGACCGTTGAGAACCTGGAGAATATCTGCTGTACCCATGGCAGCTACTGGCACGGCTATCCTCCTCCCCAGTCCTCACCCTGCAGTCATGCCCATTTTCTGAGACATAACCCTGAGAGCCGGTTCTACTCAGGCTCATGTTAGGGCTTGAGCCTTTGCTACTGGGAGGCAATGGAGTGGCCAGCGGACTACGGCTCCCTGGCTCTTTAAACATTTCGTCAACCAGTGAGCTGTGCCTAGGCATCCTGGGACTTCCCCCAGTGTAGAAGGAGAGATTAGCTGGGTTATCATCGAGGTACTCTTCAGAGAGATACTGGGAAGACTTTATAGAGGCGGAGGAATCCCTGTATCTAGTTCTATTGCGATTTTCATCTCTATAGTGAATATAGGCACCACTGGTCAAATCACCCTCATAATTGTCATTTGTTTGGGAATATGACCGGGTTATTTGTCCTCTGAGGAGATCATACTCGCTATCTACATCACTGCAGTCAATGAAAGGAATGGAGGTGCTGCTGCCATGAGCAGCCCTGGAAGCTGGACCTGTGCTTGGTTGCTGTGACTGAGGTCTGTTCTGCTGCATCCTGTCCTTAGCAGCCTCCTCCTCTTCTTCCTCCACTGTTGACACCACGGCTCCATCCACTTTTCTGCCTTCCTTTGGGCTCTTCTTCAAGGAAGGGCTCTTGTGCTGTCCAGTGTCTTCTGTTGAAGCTTTCAATTCCTTCCCTTGCCGGCAGCTCTGCACGGCTGCAGCTTCATTGTCCTCTCCATAGGCAAAGCTAGAGCTCTGGAAAGATAAAGGAGGGAAGGCAAGGGGAAGACAAAGGGGCAGGAAGGGGTGGGAGGGGAGAGGTTTGGGAGGGAAGGGGGTCAGAGGGAAAAGGCTGTGTGTAATTACGCACTAGAATTTTGCACTGCACCTTGCAGCAACATAGAAGTCTCTTGAAAGCGTAAGAGGCAACTTCTAATTCAAAATGAATTAGAAGAAAAATAAAGAGGTCTCTGATCTTAAAAGCAGAAAAACACATAAACTAAGCAGGGGAAGACAAAGAAGACAGAATGTGGTGATATATAAAAAGGGGTATTTGAGGTGTTTCAATGCCCTAAGGCATCTATCATCACTGGGAACATTAACCTGTTTGCACTATTCTGAGAAGCTGGAGGGACAAAAAAGATAAACACATAAGACAAATTTTGCACAACCTACTTACTCTATAAAAGCCCCATGTGGGCTTTTGAACACCCCACATTCAGTCCCTGGAGTATACCTGCCACTTATTCCTGGGCTGGCTTTTCTGCACACAGAAATATGTTGCATCTGCCCAGTAGCCTGAGCTTGTCTTAGCAATATTAAAATACTAAAAGATATTTGAAATGGGCTGCATTTATAGCAGAATTATCTGAAGTTCTTAGATTTGCAGGAATGAGAGAGCCTGTCAATATCAAGAGGAAGCAATGCAAGGAAGATGACAGGTGCATGTAGAATTCTTAATATATTTAACCTAATAGCTTGCTCCTACCATTGCTCTACCTAATGTAAGGCTAGGTGGTTACAGATTTGCCTCCACAAACACAGACAAGCACAGAGAAACACTGGCAGGTGGAACAAACCCAATAACCTCATCAGGGAAATGGGGGTCCCTGCCCGGCTCCTCTGGGTGCTGTCCCAGTAGAACTATCAGACCATGCATGGTCTGGGATGCCAGCAGCTGGAGAGACCAGAGCATGTACATATTGATTGGGTGGGTAGGTCAATGTGCAACATTAAACTGGACTGGTTGATGAATAGGATAAGAGAGTTGGCAGCCAAGTACTGGAGCAGCCGTAAGTCAGGCCAGACACTGGAAAGACGATGAGGCCTGGAGGTCAGTTACTGGTAAGGTCATAAGTTTGGACCAGCTATTGGAGAGACACCTTTGATGTGCATACGTGCGTGAGAAAACAGTGAACCAGGGTACCCAGCTGTCAGTTACTGGGTAGATTGGGTGTCTAAGACAAACTACTGGAGGAACCCCTATTGTGTGTTTGTATAGATGTGACTACCGACAACTGAGTGGGGCTGTGAGCCTTGGGGGCTTTTATGTTCAGGCACCAGCCACTGGGAGACATGAGGATCCAGGGGCCCGCTACTGGACAGACCGAGTGTCTAAAACCAGTTGCTGGAGGGATCCCTATTGTATATACGTATACACATCGTCCACTAATGAACTTTCATCCTGATCAGCCAAAGGGTGGAACAGGGTGAGGTCCCTGGCACTGTTTGTGCTTGTGGGAGTGCTGTTTTCTGTTTGTGTTTACCTGTGTGGCTGGCTGTGCGTACATGTGTATATATAGTGTATATGTGCATTTATGCGGGTGCCTATGGTGAATACATACTCAGCTTTACTACTAGCTGGACCTGGGAATGCGCAGCTGCCGCAAACTTGACACTATTGGGCTACTGGATTTGCAAACTCCTAAGGCATAACAGCTATTAACATAAGACAAATACATTAGGTAACTACCAGAGATAATAGATTAAGGAAATAATTCTTCTCCTCCCTGGTTAACACAACAAAACACCTGGTCATGAGCAAACAAGACCCTCCAGTGAAGAAAAAAGAATTAAGCTTTTCCCAGATGCAGTAACCAGCTACAACCTAGGACTTCAGCAGCAACACTGTGGGTTGCAATTTTTCAGATGGTCATTAGTACAGCTCAGACAAGCTCACTAATTTTCTGATTGTCTGTCAGCAACTCCCTGTTCCATAGTGAAAATGAACCCGTTTCACTTGCAGAACCCAAAAATTACGACACCCAGGGCTCCTAGTTAAATGGAAAGTGAGCAGGAAACTATGCTCCTAGAGTTTTAAAACAGCAATCAGTGGAGGGTAATGTAACAGCAAATATTTAAAAGGCATGATCTAGGGTTTCATCATCATCACTGACTTGTTTTGGCACCTCTGTATGCTGTTCTGAAGGCTGTGCAGTCAGACTCCTGATGGAATGAATCTTGCTGTGTTTCCTGGAGATAAAAGGAAAATCAGAGTAAGAAGCCATTTCAGTTTTTTTCTACAAACAGGAATCAAGAGATGTGCCTCCTTTAAAACAAAGCCTTTAAATAGCAGCTTCCATGAAATTTTGCTCCAAAACAGATTAACGTTCCTCCTTTCTGTAAAATATAAACCCGCTCTGTGTTGCAAAGGTACCACAGTAAGAAAAGGGAGAAGCACTGAAGCAAAAATGGTCTGTGACCCAAACATGAGTCATAAGCAATGAACTGTTGTGATCTTTGTGGCATTTTGGCCATTACTTTATGCTCACCATGAGCAAGATGAGTTCAGACAGAACTGGCTCTAACAAGTTGGAAGCCTTCCGTGAAGAACTCTCCCTTGAGGTTGGCTATACCTATTCCTGTTACTTTCAGTTTTACTCTGAGGTGACCATGTCTGTTCATATACATTAACCACGTCCCACCGAAAAGGGCACAAATCAATACGGAAGGAAGTTACTTGTGATGGTAGGATGCTCACTCATGAAGAAAGGATTGACAACTATTGATTTTAAATAAACCACGGGCTATGTCAACTTCTGCCCAAACTTTCAGGATCAAGGGGATATTGCACAAGTGATAAACCAGCAAAGAAGGAATTTTTCACTTGGACTGGTGCCGCCAAGATCTTAGAATATAACTAATTGGAAATCATGACTTTGCTTTGATTAAAACTTATTGGGATAGCTCATTTATTTTCTCTCACCTTTCAAACTGTACTTTTTTGTGCCCTCCTTCTTTAACGTAGTCAAGAACTTGCTTCTGAGTCCGACCACTGGAAGAAAACCATAGTTAAAATATAAATATAAGATACTGAATTGGCCACATTTAATGGTCGTCATAAACATATGTGTGGCCTGCATATGAAGTCACAGCAACCAGAAAAGTATTTCTCACTCTCAGCAGAAACTCATGTGAGATCATAAGTGAACCTGGTCAGACACACACAGATTTTTATCATTTTGCCTGCTAGTTACCTCTTTTTTTGCTATAGGGCTACTTTGTGATGCCATTTCAGAACTGCTTAAAATCAGTTGTGTGCCCTTTATAGGTTACTACATTACTGGGAAATCACCAAGACAGAAAGTTAAGCAAGGGTTAAGTTTTCCTCTCACGAGCAAAGAACATTCCTGAATCCTTTTGAGAGCCAAATACCAGCCTTACCTGGTATCAGTAAATCCCGGAACCAAGATGAAAACCACTGAAATGCATTTCTTGACTCAGTTGCTGATATGAAACACATAAACTAAACATATATACATTTTCTGCAGGGTATTAGGGCTGGAAATCTTTCTCTCCCCTTCTGCTACAGGCCATGAAAAAGTAGTGAGAAAGCCCAGCACTTCCTCTTGTGCAAAGATACAAACTCCAAAGGAACCCGAGAGCAGTGAAGGAAACCCACACCTCCAGAATTTTCAATAGAGATACAAATCCTCCTCATTCGTTACAGGCTTTAAACTAATTAAATTACCACAAGGCCGGGAAAAAGTTATTGAGTATATGCAGCACAGTTCACAGTGAGTGAAGGATGCAGCCAGAACCTGCTCTCCAAACCAGGAGGTAAGCTGAATGCACCTACAGTCTTCTATTTACTCAGGCAGAAACTTAATGATTACAGCTTGTTTACCCTAACACAGGTCCCTCCATCTCAATTAATTTACTTTGCAGGCAGGAATAAAAGTGGGAAGAGAGAATGGCCATATCTACAATGCTCTTGTTCAAGGTTTATCTCAGCAAAGACATTTTCTGGTTGTTCATCTTATTTCAGCTTCGCAAACAAAATAAACTGTATGAATAAATGGATTTCCCCGCCGGCATACACAATACAGTATCTACAATGAGGCTTCTGCCAGTGTAAGAAAAAAACCCAATAACCCAAGTATTAAAAACCTTTCTACAGCTCTAAAAATAGCGCAGGTAGACTTGGTCTTAGCATAGGTGCCCATCTCATGTAAAACCTTTGCAAGCGTAAAGACAAGCCGTAAATCCTTTGCAGCATAAAGACAAGCCATTGATTTTAACTGCATAGAGATGGGTTTACCACAGGCACATGCAATGAAAATACAAATCTCTACTCTGATACATAGGGAAGTTCCCATCCTAGAAGCAGAGGATCCAAAGAGTTTCAAAAAGTTGCTATCTACTGTGGCTTAGGACACAGGTGGATTTTCTTATGTGAAACCAGCTGGAACCTATATACTTCATATCTTGCCTCCAGAAAGCTACTTTGCAATGGATACTAGAAAATGAATGCAGTCTTTTTCCCTACAGTGTTCTTTGCACTGTTCTGACTGTTCTGGCTGAGACGACGTGATGGAAAAGATAAAGGAGCAAACTACAATGTAAAAAAGGGCAATTTAAAATAGTATGTTTAATCCTAGATCATTATGGATGTGATTTTGAAATACAGAGGCGACAAAGGTGGAAAAAAGAATTGCAGGTCTTACCTGAACCTAAATGATGAACCTCTAGAAAAAAGAAGGGGTTTAGGCTTTGGTTTAGGTTCCTCAAAAAGCCTGAAAAAGGCATGATGCTCCACACAGATCTTCCAGAAAGACTTGCAAAAATCTCGACTGGCCATAAGGAATTCCAGGGTGTCCTGGAACGAACTCTGAAAATGGAGATAGCATTTGCAATCTAAGCAAGCAAGCAACACACATTACAGAGATGCGTTGACAAAGCAGGTGCTATGCTACAAAAAAAAGCTTTTTCCCAGCTCATTGGCTCTCAGGCTTAACAGGCCCTATCCTTTGCACTTTGAGACATTCACTGATCTGCCTGGCAGTATCAGAGCTATGCCTCAAACTTCCTTTCATTGACATATATGATGGAGATAAAGCAGTGGTCTTAACATTAGCGAAAAGAGGTGGTTTATTTCAAAAAATTGATGATGGAGTACCAGAGTCACAGCCAGAAGATGACTCTGTGACATTCAGTTTACATCTTTGCCGGGAGTGCTCACCTGAGATGCCAGGTTGGTGCGTGCAGTACCAACATTTAACATAAGCAATTAATGGGGAAAAAAAATAAATCTTCTTAAGGTGATAAAAACATATGTTTCATCTGTGAGCAGAAATTTGCCAAATAACCTTTTGCCAGCTTCATCAATTCCTGACAAGGACTTACGTTCACATCAGGGCGTAGTTTGATAAGAAAACGTTTCCTCTTGAAGCTCAGCTTTCGAACCTTAGCCCAGTTGAAGGCATTGATCTTGGTGTGACCCTACAGAGAATAAAGGCAGCAGAGTTTGAGCATTCTAGATCGGAATGGAGAAATCTAAACCACTAAAGAAAGCCTGCCATAAATTAATCATGTATTCACTTCACTTGAAATTATGATATTTCTTATTCATTCTCTGATGATGCAAACCATAAGCATCTGGTGCTGTGACTGAAGGCAGGGACTTACGGTTAAACTCTTGCATATTTATAGGACCAGGTATACTGCATTGATGTGAAAGCATCTGACCCAGTAGCACTGCATGAAACAGGGTGGCCTAGCTTTTGCCCAGATAATATCTTGTTTCACTAGGCAGACTCTTGATTTTCAGTGGCCTAAGTCACTTCCCAGAGGTGCCTCCTTCTCTTTCTACCAGCTACAGAGAATGCAAGAAATCCAGACACCAAACGTGGTCACCTCTCTTTGATGGAGAAGACTTCTTCCCTCTTTTGTCTGTTTACAGGGCAAAATAAATACCCCTTTAATTATCGCTTAACTGGGGGGAAAAAAACAACAACTGAAAGTTTTGTATTGGAAGTGCAAAATACTGTATTTTGACCTTTCATAGGGAACAACAGAAGTAAAAGCAACCTAAATAAATTACTTGTCTCTGAAGACACACAAAATGCTTTTCACACAAAACAGCAATCAAAAACCAGAAGTGAACAGGAAGCCTGAGAGAAATTTTCTTCAAAATACTGTAATGCCCAGCCACTGCATCATTAGCCCCTACTCCCCAGAAGTCTTTTTCTTAATCAATGTATTGGAGGTATTATTTTAAACTAATCAGTACAGTAGTTTATTCAGTAAAGATTTCAATACAAACATGCCTACAGCACAGCACAGAAGTTTCAGAGAGCTACTACAGGGCTGTCAAATGCAGAAACCCAGGTTGATTTGGGTGCTATCATCAGACAAACGTAGGAGTAATGACAGTGTGATGATCTCTGTTAAGTCAACCTGCTGTCTAAGAAATCACCTAATTGATCTCCCTCAGAATATTCATCAACACTGACACCAATTTCTAAATAAATGACAGGCTTTCAAGTAAGTCTGAGCACTGCCTATGCCACTTGTGAGCGAACCTTTATTTTCCTTGAGGTCATTCTAATGAAGCCTCATATTTCAATTTCTCTCAGTTATACCCAAAATTAAAAGATGAACCTAAGGCTCTTGCCCTATGAAGTGCCTGAAGGAAGCCCTAAGCCTACTGGCAGTGGCCAACTGCTGGGCAAGCTCCAGCAGGTGTGAGCCTGACTTCTTTTTCAGCATTCAGTGTTGGAGCTTGATCCAGCAAAATTTCCAATTTTTTCCAAAAATGCCAAAACTCACTGGTTTGAAAGTCCAAAACACGTTAGGATAAGAAGAGATGACTGAGTTTTAGAGCTTTACAGATCAGGCCTTGGGCCTTTAACCAGCAGCTACATCTTTATGGAAGGATCCCAGCTGTCTGCTGGGCCTCGGTAAGGTCCATGCTGTTTTGTGTGGACACATACTTTCAGCTGTAAGACAGTTTTAATTTATAAGGCTTTGCAATTCATTAATTCAGATGATGCAAATACTGTGGGGGAGCAGGGGAAGGGCCTGAACATACAGTTAATTTGAGTTATGTGCATTTCTAACAACATCTTGGTGTTCTCATGCTTCAAGCTATGCTACGGTTTTTGGGGTTTTACTAATAAGCCATTTAGTTGAGTAGGGGGTTTTGGTTTGGGTTTTGTTATTTTGGGTTTTTTGTTTGTTTCCGGCTTTGGTTTTTTCAGTTTAGATAGAGCATTTGGCTCAGACTTATTTCTGTGTTTGTTTGTTGCTGTTGGTTTTCTTTATAAAAGCACACAAAGTACTTTATAAGGTTGGAAACACTAGTATTTTAACAAAAGTTAAAATGAAAGAGTCTGCGACAATTGTAAAAATCGACATTTTATAGAACAGTTTACTTACTGTTTTTAACATACAGTGAGGTAAGTTGCATCATAGATTCTATTAGACATAAGCTCACCTGAAGTGAAAGCAGTTTACAACAGCTGACTATCTGTACCTTCACAACTGTAAAAGCCCAATTTGTTATTTACCTAAGGGGAACTGCAGTACCAGGATTCGATAAATTTACTAGTGATGCTTCCTGAATATTTGCTAGGCTGACTGGGGTAGAAGAGGAAAGAAATGTAAGGAAAATAGCTTGGATCTTTTAGGGAAAGAATTAAGATCCGCGGATTCTGCAAAGGTAGAATGGCTAAGGCTGGTCAAGAAAATTGTAAAAACTCTGACAAAGTA
Source organism: Rhinoptilus africanus (assembly GCA_013400135.1). NCBI lineage: Eukaryota > Metazoa > Chordata > Aves > Charadriiformes > Glareolidae > Rhinoptilus > Rhinoptilus africanus. The sequence continues at coordinate 240,651 of VXBO01008424.1, read as the reverse complement.
ATGCTACAGAGAACTTAGATTCACTTCTTACATCCTCCTCCATGTACTCCAGTTGTCTCTTGTTTTATTTGTCCCTGCTTCACACCCATTTAGTATGCACCATGCCTGCAAGACCTACATGCTCCTATATGTAGGAGGTGTCAGCGTGACCAACTTGCAAACTGTGAGCTGTGGATCAGTCTGCATCTCGAACAGCACATTGTGGCTGCAGATGGAGTTCTACCCTCTGCATGCAAACAAGGTAAGAGTCCCTGGAAGTGATGGACCTAATGCAGCTATAGAAATGACTTTCTATAAGGTCATTGTAGAAAAAACTTGGAAGTTCTTGAATGTTCCCAACCATCTTCTTTTAGACATGTTTGAGGTCCTGAATTCATATAGCTGTAAGAAATCTCTCTGCTTTATAAAGTACACAGTCATGTCCTGAGCAGCTCTAACCTGAAACACCAGAATGCCTGTGTTGGCAACAGCCAGGTTGATTTTTGTCCCTTCCCTGTCCTTGGCTGGATGCAAGCGTATTCCATACATCTCCAGCCGACGGGCAATCTCCAAAAGCTGGAAGTCAGACTCTGCTGGTGTCTGTCCCCTTGAGAAAGAAAACAGAGAAGACATACAAATTCTTCACACCTTTTAACAGAGATCAGCAGGTCCTCTACAGAACAAAGAGACATTTCATCAAAGAGACTGAAACCTGTCAGAGGTATAATATTCATATGGTTTTTCTATATCCCCACATTTATATCAGCTAGAACAACAACTTTATCTTAGTCTAAATCAATACCAAAGAATACACAGATTTTACAGGCTATTAGGAATTTTGATTGCTCCAATTCTGAGACACCTGATACAGCTAGATTTTGAATCATTAACTTTAAAAGAATTCACTACCCCGCTTTTTATTTTCCATTGGAAAAAAACCCATATTCCTAAAAAAAAAAAAAAATCATAAACAGAAGTGTGTAAGGATGCTGTTCATTGTAAAAGTGAATGCAATACCAAACCAAAGTAAAATAGAAGACGGACAAAGATTAACATAAATGTTGGGAACTCATAAGCACTAAATTAATCATGATGAAATTATGCAAAAGTTTTGATTATTACTGCTATAGAATTCCCTGCCACTCATATCTAATTCAATGTAGGTCAAAATTAAATTGTTCAAGTCTCAAAGTGTTCTCAACAGCAAAAAAATACCTTTCTATGCTTTATTTGTAATTCTCTGAATCATCCTCTTACTAATAAACTTTTGTCCAGGCCTCAGGATAACCTACTTGCAGCCTCATCTTGAATCCTATTCCCCCCAAATCCCTAATTCTGCAAGAACTCTGTGCTTTTCCTAAAAGTATCATTAAACCCCTTATCTTCACCCATCTCTAAGGACAGCATGGAAATGCGAAAAAGCAACATTCAATGTCCTTGAAATCAAAGTCTGCTATCAGAAGTGCCTCACTGATCAGTCATCGTTTGCAATCATACCTGCATGCACAAAATCATCAGTGAAGCATTTTGTATGAAATAGACTGTAAAATAACGGCATGCTTGAATGAATATCAAAATCAATTGCTCTTTAAACATCTTGTTATGATGACAGAAGAAAGGCAGGAGTAACCTTCAGGAAATTCACCGAACAGTTTTTGAGAAGTGACCTTTGAGAAAGTCAGAGGTCCGAATCGCTTTTGTACTTACAATCTAGCAGCGTATACTTACAGTTAGAACTACTCTAAAAGAAAAGAAGGCCCATAACAAGAATAAAAAAGTCTTACATGTGATTACGGTGAAAATCCATGATTTTGTCTTCTAGTGCTTCTTGATGAGGTATATACTTGTTCTTCGCTAAGTGTTCGCGATCTATGGTTTCATCAAAATCCCCAATCTCAGCTACAGAGAATTTTAAGAAAAGTCTATTAAAACATTGTATTAAACCTGAATTATTTGGGCAATCCAAAAGGTGCAGACAGCTGGAAGAGGGCAGAGAAGCAAACATAGTTTCTTGTGAGCTGTGTCATGGTTTTACAATTCAGATTCCCACTGTGTTATCTTACACGCATTCCTCCCTTCTCATCTGTTCTAGTATCTGACACGTGAGAAGCAGTCCGAGGATTCCTCCCATCCACCGTAACCAAGTAAGTAGCTGTTGGATGTCAACTAAACAAATGAAGCCATCGCAGTCCTCCCTTGACTTGTATGTGCGGGATAGGGGGTGAAATTTGACAGGGAGGACAGCAGAACTCATCCGTCTCTCAGGCGATAAAGTGCCTTTCCCTGGAGGAGCCAAGCACAAGCTTCCTCCCCAGGCCCATACCCCACACTGTAATCTTCAGAGGAAAATCTGAAAAGAGATGGTTTTGTTTGCTTGTTTGAATGCAGGCATGTATTCCACCTCATGGGGTTATGAAACATTTGTCTTCCTCTAATTTTGCAGCAGTTTGAGACACATTCTGTCTCCCTCCTCCTCAAAGTTGCTCCCATCTGCTGCAGTTATTCAATACCGTGTGTGCAACAGTATGTCNGAGGGGAAGGGGTAGGCAATCTCTGGGTGCTTGCCAGATTACTATCTTGTTGCCTGCTATTCTTGGAATGCCTCTGAAAAATCTTGCTATTAGCTTTTTCACTGAACAGCATAGCAGCCTCTGCCTGCAAACCTGCTGGAACAGTAGCAAAAACGCTACAACAAAGGCTGCTACTTTAATAATGTCGGTGAAATTAAATTGCAGCGCCCTCAAATTAAATCCAGGTTACACTCAGCACATCGTTGCACAGTTGACCTAGGATGTCACAGACCCAAGCTCAGATCCCTGACTCATCCTCATCTCACTCCATACATGTAAAGGATCCCTTAATCCAGTTCTGTCCAAAATAAACTGGTTTACTACAAAAAAAGAGAAAGGTTTCAGATTATGTTTAAAACACTGCGGGTCATTCTGACAAAAGTTTGCCTGGGATCAGATGTACCTGCAAATGCGGAGGGGGAGCAATAACCTTGCATAGGCCGGGAAGATGAGGACCAAAGCACCTACGAATGACAGAGCAGTCATCTTTCAACCCAAATTGCCTGCAGCCACATGATGACTCTTTATACATTGGAGGTCAGAGGTGGAAATGAGTTGATAAATGAGACTGATTCACACTCCCTCCCTCATCCCTTCTGCTCTGAATTATTCCTTGAGACAGTAAAAATACTACAGAATTTTTGAGAATTCTCTTTCATAAAATGTCCCTTTTGTCCCCCTCTCAGAAATAGCTCCCTCCAGTTTCACTCATCCAGGCATCACAAATCTTTAGGGTCCATTTTTAACCCCAACTCAAATGAAAGGCAAGCTTCTCTTCTTTAATGAAGCCATAAGCCCACCTAGGTTTTCAACACCTCAAATAACATGTGCCTTAATTCTTTAAAATGCAGTTCATACTCTGTATGTCCTTGTATATGGATGGAGTTCAACCACCTTCTGTAGGGCTTTCTTCAGAGCCGAGAGCACAGAAGACTCTTATTCCACATCTGTGTGACTTCTATAATGTTCCCTGCATTTGTCAACTGTAAATCCATTATCAAAATTGTCCTCCTGGCTTTCAAGTTACTTCTGAATTTGTTCTCTCTGACCTCATGCTCAGCAGCTTTTTCTTCTCCCTTTAGCCCTCCTTTTCCACCTTAAACGCCTTTCTAGTAGCACTCCCTCTAGAATGAGAGGGAGTTACATTTTGAATATTGTCAGCCTCACATATAACTCTTCTTTAAAATCTTCTCATGTGTTTTAGCCGAAGACTGATTTCCACTGATGCTCCCTTTTCTCTTATCTTCCAAGTGCATTACACCAAACTGTATTCTGTCTGCATTAGCACTACTGATATGTCTAATGCTTTGTATTTCAGTTCTTTTGCTTTCATCAGTCCATCATCTTACTTCATCATTTGCAGTATCAAAGTGTCCTCTCGCTTCTAACACTTTCTACAATGCTTTTAAGGTATTTTTAAATAGAATTTTTCAAATATAAATTTCATTCTGTAATATACATGCTAATTTAATAGAAACCTATTTGCTGTCATATTATGATTTCATATAAATAACAGTCTATAACATTGGCATAAGCTTGTATGCATAATATAAGGGAATCAGATATCCCCCATGGAAACCACTCGTAGGCAACGCATTGATAAGACATACAATACCTAACCTCCTGCTTTCTCAATCTTTCCACTTTGATATCATTACTCTCATCAGCCGTCTAGTTTTATTTTTGTTGCAGACAAATACGCAATATTTTTTTAGCTACCCAATAGCAAGCCAGAGAGAAAAATAAATACAAAAGACAGCCATGTGGGTAGGATACAGCTATAGACCCTTATCAGAGATAATTTTCACAGCAAAATGTTCATGAGACACAAGATGGATAAATAAAGGAGACAGTTGCAGACTTCTATCAGAGGTTTCTATCAAATACTGTTACACAAAAAAGGGAGAGGGGAAAAATCATAAACAGCAAAAAAAGGTCCAGCTTGCAGTCAGGAGATGGCAAGAAGCAGCACTGCAGGTGCACCATGAAGTGCAACATCCCCCTGCCCAAAATGGCAGTTCAGATTCTGTGAATACTGTCTCGCTTCCGCATGATGAATCTCTCACCTCTCTCCTTCTGGCACAATGGAATAACTCCATCTTTCAGCACGTAAGTATTTTACCTTACTCTCCCCATAAGGAGAGTACTACTTGATTCTTAAAATCCCAGTTCACAATCACTCTGCACCTCAAGCTCAGAAGTGAAGGGGACAAAGAGCTAAAAAGATTTCAAATGCACCATGGCCATTTCCAGCAACTGAGGACAGTTGTTTAATCCAACAGCGTAATATATCTCAGAAGCATAAGAGCAATGGTGGTGATTTGCCATTTTTGCAAACTTTGCGATGAATGCTTCTTGCCAGCCTGTATCGGTACATCAGGAGGAATAGCCAGGTGAATAACGGAGGAATTTTGAATAAACACTGAATTACATTTGAGTTTTACTGTGGGGAGAAGGGAAAGGGAAATGGACAGCTTGTAAAGGTACAAGGTAAAAGGTAAAGGTGAAAGGACATCCTGTATTTTATCCCCTTACGCTGTTGCTTTAAGAAAACAAGCTAGCACTTGCACTCTGAGCAGTTCAGACACCAGAGCTGTATATGGTTCATTGAAGAACTTAATAATAGGAGATGAGTAAGATATGAAATAGGATCTAAGTGAAATCATAAGGAAAATAATGCATATAAAGTACGAGAGCTCAAGAGAGGATGATGATGAAGCAATACCTGAAATGAAGAGAGACATACGCATTAGGGTGTCCTCTCCCTAACATCTTTGGTGCACAGACATTTAGTAGGAAAACTCACCCTCTTAGAATGCAGAGTAACAAACAATACTCAATTTCCCTCAAAATGATCAAGACTTTTTTTCCTCAGATGAAAGGCGGTTAGAGCTAGCTTAACTGAGCAAAGACCTACAACTGGCATGCTGGACACCATAAAGGGAAAAATGAAGAGACACAAAGAGCTCACTAGCCAAGGATTTATTTTTTTAAGTCCGTGCTGCAAAACCACTCAGTTTTATAATGGTATGAGGAATACAGAATTTCACAGAGCTTGATGTACAGCTTCTTACTGCTACTCAGTCATGCTGGGTAATGATGACAATGGCAAATAGAAAACCATGCAATACCTGCCTTTCCAACAGCAGCTGATGAGAAACTGCCCTAACACTCACACAGACTATGTCAAAGGATCATGAGATTTATCTACTCATCACTAAAGAGCTTCTAGACATCTTTGTTGACTGCAATTTCCATACAACAGCATTTCCATGGAAATATGCAACACTGAATTCTATAATGACCATTCAAAACTGTGGCCTACTGGGACCATTAAACATGCCTGTAAGTGGTTCTACCTAACATTTTTCTCAAGATGAGTATCCATAAAGTCTTGAAAGGGAAAACATACGCTGCCTTTCAAGTGATCTGGAAGCTCAAAGAAGCTTTGATGTGATGAATAAAGTTAATGTATGATTCTACTGAACAGTCTTATTACGCACACTTTGCAATTAAAAAAAAAAAAAAGCTTAAAATCTGTTGTTGTTTTTTCCTTCCCTATCAGTTTCCTCTTAGGACTGTGATTTAGTCTGGCATTCTAAGTATGTTTATTTACAACATTCTCTAGACAGCATACAGATCTCCAGGAATTTGAATGCTCTGCTGACATGATACAAAGTATAATAAAATAGGAGTTCAACCTGATTGCCACTGCCTGCAAAGTCTGCTCTTTAAATGCTCCTAGGCAGACTATCAAATACAGTGCTTTAAAAATGCAAATAGGGTGCCCAGCAGCTCTTCTTTATTTGAAAGAGCAAATTATCTGTATTTGAATGCCATTATACAGAAATACACTAAACTGTCCACGTGGCTTAAACCCGCCCGTACTAGGTAACCCAGCAAAGCACATCCAACCACTCATCCCGTTTATCCTCCTGGAAGGAAGAAAAAAGGGAACTTACACTGTACTATGTGTGAGATTAAGAGGGCAGTGCTGGTATCATTACAGGTTAGCCTTCCCTGTGCCAGGTCCTGCTTCACTTGCAATGCAAATAGGTACCTGCAAAACAAAAGTGAACAGAGTTACACAACGCATGAGGGAAAGCAGGGAAAGTATTTCAACTCTGGTTTTGAGTACATGTTCCTTTTGCTTTTTGGAACTTACAGGACTGAGATGAATTTCCTAGATTTAGAGGCTAAATAAAACATAAGAGATACTGTATTAAAGCTACTGGAGTCTTATATGGTGGCTGCTTTGCAGAACCAAGATATCTCTCTTTTTCTCTCTCTCTCTCTCCCTCCCTCCCTTGGAACCGGAGCAATGAGATCTGGAAGCGATATGACAGTGGAAGCAAATGTGACAGCTATTAAGTGCTCAGCAACCGCACAGCAATCAGCACTAGATAATGGAGCTGCTTGCAACTATGAAGAAATGCCAGATAAACCACTGATTTAAAGTTATCAGTTAGTTCTTGTAGAACACAAGGAGAACTCTAAACTTCCGCCTCGGCACTCGCCTGGAAATGAGGAGCAAGATCTCGATCAAGCACCTCTAGCTAGCTCCGATGGCTTTGTGGCCCCACTACCCACACCGCTTGTGCACCAGCCATTTTTAACATATTCACTTCCAAGCCATCTCAGCCACATAGGGCAACTCTGCATAAACAGTTTTAGTGCAGAGAATCACAGGTCCGCAACATTATTTCAACATTTAAATATCTTCTGTCTCCAACAGGAATTGAAATTGCTTAGTTCTACTCAGCATCAATTTCCTCCCTAGAAAAAGTATGACCTAGCAGTAAGCATTTCTCCTACAGGAATGAAATATGAAGTGGCTAGACACCTTGAACAGCCTTCCAAAGACTGCAGCTCCTCTGGAGAACTCATACTAGGATCTCAAGAGTTTTTAATAAGACCAGATTTTAATGGGTTCAGGGAAAAGCTCTCATTCAAACAGCGAGTTTCTGAATGAGATGGAAGTAAATAAAATGAAAAGGGCAAGCTGATTTGAGGAGTAGGGAAAAATACACAGTACATGAAACAATACAGCAGATCTAAATAATGTCCTTTTGAAACCTGCAGACATCTGCTTACCCATACAAAATTCCCCTGGTAGAAAAATATAGCACAAAAGTCTTGTATTCTCTGCTTCTGCAAGTGATGAAGCTGTTCCCTGTAGATATGCTTTCACATCCTACACACTGCTGTGTATATATATTCAAGTTCCCTAGTACACACACTTAAAATCTAACCAAAAAAGTCATTAGGATTCAGAGACACATCTCCAGGTGCAGAAAGAGATCACCAAAAATCAGTTTACAGTTCACATACTAAGCAATTGATATGCAGAATATCTATTTGGAAACAGAAATGTTTCGTTAGTAACATCACGTTGTGAGTTTTCATTCATCCCTTTATTGTTTTTACTCAGTCTTTTAAGGAAATATGCCTTCTTCCTACCCCAGCAAGAGATAGAAATAATTTCTTTTTTTTCCATTCCATTGCTCTATTACCGAAATAAAACAAGACAAACATAGAAGATCAGAAAGGTAGACTTGTTCTTTATAACGCATGCCATAAGCACACAAGAACTCTTTGTAAAAGAGGACTTCATCATGTGGGAAGATTGAAAATAAAAACTAATAGTGAAAATACTGAATCAGAATGGAAAAATGTAATTTAAAAATAGTAATACTGTAGATCAGAAAAAGAGTTGTAAAGTTTCAGTGAAGAAATACTGCAACAAAACAATGTTTCTGACCATAAAGGAAGGACCTGCTAATGAGGAAGAACCTTACTAAGTCTGTCATATACATGTCCACTTGCAGAGAAATATGACCCTTTATGCCAATACAGCGTGAAATTCAGAGCTTAAATGAAGCTTTTGAAATGCAGTGAAGATAAGCAGACCTTTAAGGTACTCTTTCTCCATATGTGTGCACCTTTCTCTACCTTTCTTTTACTTTCACTTTATTCCCTCTCCTTTACATTTCTCTGTCTCTGAAGTCACGCTTCCACTTGTGCAAAACTTTGTCCTTTGCACTGGCTATATGGACAGGGTCCCATAGGTACTGCAACTTGGCAATTCACACAAAACAACTCTCTCCTAACCGCAGGTGCAGAGTTACACGTGTCGCTCAGCAGAGGAGTAACCCAGGCTTCAACACATGCCTTAGTCAGGTCCCTTCCAACCCCACAGCCAAAGGGGGCTGGAGAACTCTGTTGCCGAACTGCCTTCTCTTAGGGTGAGCAAAACTCTCCCAGGCCCCCAAATCCAAGGGACTCCTGCGCTTTGCAGAACCTCTCAGCACAGACTGACACAGAATATTAGGGTTTATTTTTTAGGTGCGTTCAAGGCTGGAGTAAATAACATCAAGCTAAGACTAAGAGGCAGCCACTGATCCTCACCTAATCATGTCAAATTCCACGTTCTCTCCTCTGTCTGCCANTATTTTTCAGGTGCGTTCAAGGCTGGAGTAAATAACATCAAGCTAAGACTAAGAGGCAGCCATTGATCCTCACCTAATCATCTCAAATTCCACGTTCTCTTCTCTGTCTGCCAGAGATTTAATAAAAAAAAAAAAAAAAAGCCATGCAGCTACTAACCTTGTCAGTTCCTCCTGCAGCTGAGCGTGGTCAGGTGGGAAGAATTTTACCACAAATTTTACAACAACGTGCTTCGGTCCTAGGGGAAATGTCAAAGGAAGTTAATGAACATCAGTCACATGCTGGCCAAATTTTATTATGCAGAATGATGTACAAGGGACGATTCACAGAACCTGCATTGCATACATACATGCTAACCTCCCATCCTCTGTCAGTATTTGGGTTATTTAGAGTTGCACAATAAAATTTACACACAATATAAGAGAACAGTAACTTGGAAGGACACTTTGCCAAAGCCGAGTCTGTTTTTAGTAATTACTTCATTTGATCCAATAAAATATATTGTGTGTGTCTATTTTCCTTGCTTCAGAACAGGACGGAGCTAAAATACACGCTATTTTTCAAGTCCACTAACAAATTACTATTTCTGTTTTAACAGCAGTACATTTGTTCTGACTCTTACAAGTACAACCAGTGACAAAAGGAGCAATGCATCTCTTTCTTCTGAGGGGGAGAGGTGCCAGCGCATACACTCACGCTAATATGACCAGAAAGGCACCTAGGAAAACTTAATCTCAATGGCAAATCTCAACAAATTGAGAAGTTTGCTGATATTTGAAAAAGAAACAAAACCACCAAAAACCCTTTCCTGTTCGCTTCTACTCTTTCCAGAGCTGATGGCTATTCACAAATCCCTTTCAGCTCCCGCCACCCACCATAACTTTCCCTGATGCCCTTAACTCAACTGTTCCCTCTGCTTGGTCTCAGACAGTTCCAAGTTCTGCAGCAATGTCCCAGAGCTCCTTCCCTGCAATAATGTCTTCCTGTTCATTTTCTTTTAGCCTGATTACTGTTACCTTTCGGCAATGTGTTCTTCCTGTAGTCCTTCTTTTACTGCATGCTTTTTTACTCTACAAAACCATTTCCTCCACTGCCATCGTCGCCTCATCTAGTGACTGCCTAAACCTCTCTCTCCTACTGATGTAATCCTTCATATGTTCATGTGACATAGTTTCACAGCACGCACAGCACATCTTTTAAGGACAGAACAGAAACAAAAAATAATCCAACGAAAATTCCATGAAGAAAGTTGAGAAGATAAAGATCACAATTGACAGAGTCCTCATTTATTCAAGTGCTCTGAGACTGACAAAATAAATGACAGCAAGGAAGTACTTACTTCTAATCTGTTTCATAACAGGCTTCAAAAGATCAAGCCACACCTGAAAACAAAAGAAGGTGGTGTTATCATCTCTGAACTGCTTGCAAAGGAGCATTTTTCATTACTCTACTCAGGTTATCAGTTACTTTAGTTTTCCCAGTGTGGTCATCATGCTCTCCCTAATTATATGTAGTGGGTTCTCTCTCCAAAACTCTGGAAGATGCTCAGGAAACAGCACTGTCAATGGGCTGTCACCATGGCACAGCTTTTGAAGCAGTACAGATTCAGAAAGCTGAGAAAGAGTGAGGAAATCTCACCCTCAGTTGTCTCATATACTAACAGTCACAGCACGTTTAGTCAGGAACCATTCATATCGTGGAATGAACAACTGAAATAAGGAGTTCAGAAAAAGACAGCTCTATGCTGTTGCCATGGTCCTCACCTGAATTAATCTCCAGAAAGGCAAGTGAAAGAGGCTGGTGCTTGCCTTTGAGCTGGGCAAATGGAAAAATGAGAAGATGTCAACCTCCTGGTTTTGGGGACCCAAGAGGAGCCTCACTGTGAGGCCTGGGCATAATTGTGGAGGTCCCTTGCTTGATCCCATGGAGATAAAGGAGTCTCATCTCCCCACCACCCCCTGGGGGAGGAATGTCCTCGCAGGTCAAGGGCGTGAGGCAGACATGGTGCAATGCGCGGGCGAGAGGAAGCTCACTTTACAGCTACGTAACATTTTCTCTTTTCTGTAGTCCTGGGAAGTTCAGGCCTAGGCTTTCTTAACTGGGGACCAGTGCAAATTCTGCACGAAGTTTACTTTCATCTGATTTTTAACAACCCATTTTTCAGGACAGCGCGTGGGTCGTTCCTTCGGTTCTCATAAGAGAAGCAGTGCGTGGAAATACAATTTTCAAAGCATAAACCCCTGTCCTGCAGTCTCAGTCAGACGGGCCATGGCAAAATGTTATGGAAAGCTGAGGGACAATCACGGAGAAGGTAAAAGCCAGACAACTTGCAGGGCTTGGACTAGTGCAACAGCTCACAGTCCTCAGCCAGGAACTAACTATGCCCAAGAGTTGTTATTTTGTTATCTCACTAAATTGCATGGAGCCTCCCTTGGAGGTGTATGGAATTTGTGGAGCAACATCCTACAATTGCCACAAAGGTTAAAGTCATTAAAAACCAAATTAACCATGTCTTCCTCTAGAAAAAGAATACATATTGAAATGAATACGCCTTTGACCTTTAATAATTTTAGCTTATGCAAAAACTGAAATATACTCAAAATATCCATTTTAGAAAATCACCTGAGAAGGCAGACAGGAACAAGCCTGTACTGCTGCTCTAGCTGCTCCAATGCTGTTTGCTGTTTTCATCATTACTAATATGAGTGCTTCCAATTAGCAAAGACCTCACATTCCTGCCCTTTCACACTCACTAATGTTTCTCAATGGAATTCTTTTCATGTTTCTCAGCCTATGAAAGTCTTTTTTTTTTTTTTTTGAAGGGCTAGAGAAGCTTGGTTATCCAAGAATAGGAATACAGTGTTTATCACACGTTAAACTGGTTCTGATGCTTTCTGGCATTTCAGTAGCTTAAAACTGTTTTGTTTCAGAAAGCTGGCATGTACATAATCTGCAATGAAGGTTTTTGGACTTTGCCAAGTTTAGTGGGAAAAAAACCCAAACTTGAATATGAAAGAGCCAGTTTACAAGAATATGGGAGTAATGTATTTTACACGACACCATCACCAAAAAAAAAAAAAATCTCTCTCCCTCCAGAGGGAGTTTATGATACAGCATGAGCACAAAAGTGCGTCCCTTTCTCCGCTGTCCCAATCATCCTAAAAGCAACTTACAACATCCTTGACCAGACTGATGGAAATGTGTCTATTCAATGTGTGTAGGGAGAATGGCGGGGAAAAACAGAGAAACCTTACCACTGTCACCAAACCCAAGCAACCAAAACTTACGCATCATGCAACTCCCACACTGTATCTAAACACAGCCAATCTGAGACTGGTTTATAAACTGGAAATGAATAATACCGTGAGGATTCAATTAAGATTCATGCTTTCAATTTTCTCTGGAACTACAAAGGCTAGATTATTTATTTTTGAAACAAAGTCTGGCATTCTGTGATAGTGACCGGATTTCAGCAGCTGGAGTATTGGGGCAGACATCAAGCGTGATGAAACTTTGTGAAACCCCAGGCTTGGCAACAGTGCCGCGTTTCTCCTTGTCCCAGCAGGAAGTGCAGCCCTCAGCCCCTCCACGTCCATCTCCCACACAGATCGTGCCTGTTACAAGCATAGGACACTTGAATGTATACAGCTGCCATCTTGACATACAACTGTCAGTATTTCAGACATGAGGTCTGGAGCCTTGCATGTTGAAGAAAATGCAGCTGATCTGAGAATAGATGACTTCACCTACATATGATTACATCCAAACAAATATGCTCTAAATATTTATTTTTCCTTTTACATTGCACTCTACATTGGAAAAGCAACTAATTCTCTTCAGATGATACGAATGCAATGGTTTATGTGTTTATATGAATGTTTTATTTCTCAGACACACCATTAACTGATTTTTTTTTAATCTGTACAATGCTTGAGTTCTACATTACGGCCATTGTGAAGTTCAGAAAGTTTTAAATCCCACAGGAACATTCACCTCAACTGTATCCTATAAACTGGTTATTGTAATTTAAGCATAATTATTACTCTCAGTGCTGCTCCACATTGAAAAAAATGATTCATAATAAAATCTCCTGCTTCAGAGTTTCTGTGATTTGCTTTTAGGTGGTCAAAGGCATTACTTCCACAGAATCTCATCATTCCTAGGGCACAGCTGACTAGATGTGGGCAAGATGTGGGGATCTTGACCTTTTTCAGAAGCAAAGATTGGAACAATCAGGAGGAACATGGACTGGTGCTCTCAGATACTTGGCTATTATTTCCTTTTGCAAGAGTCGGGGCCGGGTGAGTTACCATGCTCAGTGCATGGAGGCATGCTCCTTCAGGTCAAACTGGCAACAGTCTCAGAGGGTTTTCTCCATCTTCCTCTTCATCACAGCCCTGGCTGCCCCACTGTGATTGTCTGGACGTATTTCCAGCCAGTCAGTTCCCGCCACTGCGAGAGCCTCAGGCACTGGCAGCCCCTCAATCTCTCCTGTGTTCTGCCTCAAGGAAATAAACCATTTTGTTTTCAAAAGACTGAAAACTGTTAGTTTATTTCAGGTCTCTGAGCAAAACACAGAGGGTCATCTATTTGAAACTTAATGACCTGTGAAGCCGAGAAGGTTGATCAAACAACCTTCTCCATTTTCTAGAAAACTATAAAGCAACTGCATATACACAAGACATTAGGATTTGTTTCAGCTTTACATACATACATACCTCAGGAATGTCAGGATGTCATTATTAACATGGCTACATGGACCCTCTGTTGTAATAGTACTGTACAGTTGCACAGCTCTGGAGAGTTATGCTGAGCTCTCAAATTACCCAAAGCACTAGCCAAGGATATTTGGCAGAATACAAAACTTTCTTGTAAAACTGTGTTTCATGTAAATCCAGGAGCAAACTGTGAAGCAGATCACTTTTAAAGATGTCCACTTTTTAAAATTTCCTCTTTAATTATAGTTAGCCTAAAACATTATGACCATTAGTGATCACTTTTAGTGTCTATATAAGCCTGCACTAAGACATGAGAACAGATTATTGCAGCAGCGGATAAATCCTATTTTGTTTCCTTTGTTAAGAAATACTGCTCCTTACAGAAATTTTACATAGATGGACAGAAAATAAACTTTTTTTTTTTCTAATTGCCCAAAGTCATCTCCTTTAGGTCAGCCAGGCTATTGGTGTAGAATTCATTGAACAGTCAAGAAATCCAGTATGCACCGGAATATACTGGTCAAACAATCCAGGTAACTAGCGCACATGCTACTGGGTCACACAGTAAGTCTAAAGTAAAACAAACTTCAGAAAGAAAGTCATTAGAGACTGAGAAGTCATTAGCCTTTGGCTTTCTCTGCTACATAATACTGTTTCTACCCTAGAAGTATTCGTGCAATGCCTGAATGTTGCCAGCAGCTGTTCTCAGAGTCCGAAGTGTCAGGACCAGGACACCTGCCTGTGCCACACAGCTCCCCATATAGGACTTTCATCATTATTAGGTTTTTTGTTCTTGATTTCTTTTTATTAACCTCTTTGTATTTTATATATCCATTTTCTTGCCCCGCAATGTTTTTCATGGAACTATGTCACAATCATTGCATCTTCTCTGACTGTGGAGGAAGATTTTAATATTCCTGCACTCCAAAGTAAGCAGGACTATAAAATCAGAGTTGAGACTCTGCAACATTCCAGTCTTTGGCTTCGCTACTGCAACTGATAAAGATAAAATGCTTTTCCAACTTGTGTCTGAATTGGCTGCTGCTTTCAACACAGATGAAATCTGACAGGAGTAATCAGGTTTTGAAAACATTTCTTCAACTCCAGCAGGCAAGAATATTTTTTAAAAAGAGTGCTTTTTTTTCTTTTGGAGATTGAGGATCAAACATAACTTGTAAGTAAGGATCAGGAGGAGAAAATAACAGTGTGCATGTAGATGAAAATCAGCTGAAAATTAATCCTTTTACATACCATCATCTTTTTATGATCTGGAAACTCAAGGCCAAAATAGTCGCCTTCAACAAGGTTCAGGTGGTTGCAAACAGCATCATGCAGAACTTTCCCTGGAGCTCTTTGCTGTAAGAAGGAAAAAAAAGCCGAGGGTTACAAAGATGCTTTTAATTAGTAGCAGAAAAATTACTATGCTAAAAAACTGTACAGCAAACAACACTGTCAAAACAGTTTACAAAATCATTGGATATTCCAACCATACCCAGCAGGCAGCTGACAATAATTACACTAGTTTTAAAGCTACAGAAAATATCCATCCATCCATTCATCCATCCAACCCTTGGATGGCAGCTCAGAACCCATCTTTAGTGCATTTTTATTTTTGAGGGGAAAATACCATGACATAGAAGAGGTAGAAGTGGGGGACTTGGGATATAGCTTTATTATGTCTGCCAAGGCTAATTTCTACCATGAATTTTGCAAGATAGCTATTTCATCCCTTGGCCCTTTGAGCCACACCAGGTGGTGTTATCTATGTCTGTGTACAACATCCTGAAACCAAAACTGTTCATTGACAGACCTGTCATACAGAATACACGGGTTCGAGGGTTTGCTGGACACGGCTTGAGACACAACAGGCTCAAGTCCTGGATTCAGGGCTTATCCCAAGCCTCCTGCTGTGAGGCAGCGAGGCTGGTCAAGGCCCATCTGTGCTACCCTAACAGAGATGTCGAGTAACTTGGAGGAGTCCGGAGCAAGCATTTCCTTCCACACACTGAAAGCCTTCTCTCTGTATACAAAGAGCAGATGTTCTAGTCCAATATTAGCTCCCAGAGCTGCTGCTTTGCTGATTGTAAGGATCCTTCTCATCAGCACGTCAGTTAAATCCACACCTGCAGCAAATACTCCAAATTACAGCTCACCAGCAAGGCTTCAGCAAAAAAACACTGTTTCTGTATAAAAAGGCCAATCACTGAAATCAAATATTTTTGTTGCTTGGACAAATGCACCTATTTTAACTCAAGAGCCCCTAAAACACAGATCTCCACTCACTTCAGAACAAGTAATAACCCATCAAACTGCACAAACGCCACCATCACAAGAGACTCATCACACCCCAGACAAGTGCCCTTGCACTCAACCTGCAGATTGGCCCTTTTCCCTGCCCGCCCAGTTAATAATTACTAGAGCAAAACAGAACAGCGCTAACCGAGCGAAGAAAAGAAAATCATTAGAGGTGGGCAATCCAGCTGACCTGGCTCAAACCTGAGCCTGAGCCCAGGTCCCAGCATCTCCAGGCAGTGCCGGTACCAACAGGGTGGTGGGCGACTCTGCTCAATCCCACTTCCTCCCACTTATGTCACTGCAAAGTTTGGTCTCTGTTTCACTGGGATACCAGAAAACAAATCCCAATTTTTTTTTCCACCTAGGGCAATACCTGTTTTTCAGCCACAACCCAAAGTACAAAGCATCTTTCAAAAGGCAATCTATCTACCATTGTCTAACATGAATTTTGCAAAGTAAATACCCAGCAGCGGGGCTTACACCAGAGAAATTAAAAGGATGGCATTTCTCTAGGGAAGGCACAGAATGTATGTGCCATCACAGCAGCGCTGTGACCCTGGTGGCAACTGACACGATGACAGATTTGAAATTCAGAAGGGAAAAGCCGACCTCACCTCCCCGGGAACTTGCTGAGCAGGTTTTTACCTGACATACTCCCAGTGCCTCTAACAGACCTATGCCACCAGGAAGCAATGTTCACTTACATTATTTTATTAACCGTTTGGTGACGTTAGCTAGAGAAAACACTCGCCTCATAAATATTGTCAGAAAACAGGTCAAGAACAATTGCAGATAGGAATACTGATTTCTTTAAGCATTTGTCACACAGAATGACACAGAATCACATAGAATCACAGAATGGTTCGGGTTGGAAGAGACCTTAGAGATCGTCTAGTTCCAACCCCCCTGCCCTGGGCAGGGACACCTCCCACTAGACCAGGCTGCTCAAAGCCCCATCCAGCCTGGCCTTGAACACGTCCAGGGATGGGGCATCCACAGCTTCTCTGGGCAACCTGTTCCAGTGTCTCACCACCCTCACAGTAAAGAATTTCCTTCTGATATCCAATCTAAACCTACCCTCTTTCAGGTTGAAGCCATTACCCTGTGCCCTATCATTACACTCTCTGATGAAGAGTCCCCCCTCAGGTACTGGAAGGCTGCTATAAGGTCTCCCCAGAGCCTTCTCTTCTCCAGGCTGAACAACCCCAACTCTCTCAGCCTGTCCTCACAGGAGAGGTGCTCCAGCCCTCAGATCATCTTCTTGGCCCTCCGCTGGACCTGTTCCAACAGATTCATGTCCTTCTTGTGCTGAGGGCTCCAGAGCTGGATGCAGTACTCCAGGTGGGGTCTCAGGAGAGTGGAGCACAGGGACAGAATCACCTCCCTTGCCCTGCTGGCCACGCTGCTTTTGATGCAGCCCAGGATGTGGTTGGCCTTCTGGGCTGCCAGTGCACATTGCCTGCTCATGGTGAGCTTGTCATAGCCAACCTCGCAATAACTTAAATAATTCATACCAAAATGCCAAATAAGAGGATACAGAGACAACAAGGAAAAAAATGTACCTATTTTTCTACACAGAGCACTGGTATAATGCCATCCAAAATAAATCTCATGAGCAAATAAATTTGAATACACTCATTTCATGTTCTCCAGCTTCATTAAACGAAAGGCATCCCTGATGATTGCCACCCAGCCTGCACCGGCTATGCACCTCGTGTGTCAGTGCTAACAGAAAGCTTCCCATATTTTCCACTCCATCTGTCTCTGTACACAGGCACATCCAAACATACATTGTCTCTTAATGAAAAAGCTTCCCGGTAAGTGCATTTTGTTGGAGGCAATAGTATTAAAAAGACTTTAGGTCTAGCATAACAATGATATTAGTTTACTGCTCTGAAAATACACCTACGAGTATTTCAATGACTTAAAAACTTCAGGGAAGTGCTCCACCTCCCAGACTAGTCTCAGGCCTCCTCAGTTTGGCTGGGGCCGCTGGAGAGTGGAAGGACGTGTTTAAAAGCCATCTGCACAGCAAGAGGCAGAAGGTACTTGCTTTCATCCTCATGCACAACCAGAAAAATGGAAACGTGCCTGTGAATACATAAGTATATGTCTTACTAAAGTACCTGATGGACTCCTGCCTGACAAAGACCAAACCTCATCGTTCCTGCCAGGAGAAAACCAGGTGCCTCTGGGAGTGTGGAGACTGTTGACCAAAAGGAAAAAAGACACAGAGCCCACCTGCATTACCACACTGCCCAAGGTTAGCTGAGGAGAGGAAGCCAGTCTAATCTCAGACCATGAGTAAAAGCACCTGATTAAAACCTGCTGAGTGTTTTCATGAAGTTTTTTTTTCTTACATGCATTTAGATGATGGAACGGCATTCTTGTAGTATTTATGTCACTTGTCATTTTCTCTGGAGTGTGCCTCAGTAACGTGAAATCCTTTTTACTCAAGTGTTTGTAAATAAGATTATTATTCTAAACTCATCTTAGCTTTGATCAGTCCACCTCAAAATAAAATCTGACAGTTTATTCGGGGGAAATGCTATGCATATAAAATCTGCTGTGATTTAGAGCCCAATGCCACTCTGGTCATGCAGGACCAGAAGTACGGCATCCACAAAAGCAGGGACTCTACGGTCCCACAGAGATGTTGATTCAGTGCAGTTCCATGACATCCCTACTAAAAAATTTAAACACAATAAATTAAAATTTCAGTCCGCTAGGTATGGAAGCAAACCAGCAGTCACGTAGGTCATAGCAAACACGAGCTGACAGAGGAAGCATTCAGGAATGAGTGCGCCATGCCGATGACATCATCCAACAGTCGCGTCTGACTTGAACGTGGTTACAAGGCCTACGGGACAACACAAGATTTCCCCCAGACTTGGAAGACATTTTCCAACCATCAGGCGTGGCCCTGGCAGCAAAGAGGAGGCAAGCTCCGTCATCTCCTGCCCCGCTGCTGCACCCATGTCCCGTGAGCTACAGCTTGGATGCTTTCCCTGCTCCATGCTGGCACAGGTCTGACCCATGGGGGTCCATGAGCCCCCCAAAATAGCTATGCATGCAGATAAGGCTGCAGGGTGAGGAATGGCTGCACTAGAGCCTACGCCATAGGAGGGCCTTTCCCTGCCACAGTGAGAAAGCACAGGCCCATTACATGACCATCACGAAAGCCTCGTACACTGGGACAAGGGAAGGTCATCAACATGGCCAAACATGGAGGACATGGGAAAGGAGAGCCAGGAGACCTATCTCCTGCTTTCCCTGAGCACCATCAAATGAGAGCTCACACCAGGGAGGGAAAAAACTGACCTAGAGGTGAAGACCAAAGGAGGAGGACGAAGTGTGCAAGTGGGACATTGACATGGAAGCTGCCACGATGAAGGCTGGTGGCAAGACTGTACCTCCAGATCATTTGCTACCACAGATGCTGGTCCGTAAGGTAGCGAGGGGAAGGAAAGAGTACAGTATACTGGTGGAATACAACTGGGGGAAGGTCTCATCCAGCACCGGGGAGCAGGGAAGCTGCTGCAGTGGGCGGCAGTCCCCTGTTCCTGTTTCTGTTGACAGTCAGATTCTTGTAGTCAATGAAGAAATATTGTAGTTCCAGAAGGCAAGTCTTCCTACCCCAAAACAGCCACCTGAGCACATTGGCAATGAACTTTTCCTTAGCAATACAGCTGTACTCTTTTACTCTTGATGACAAGGAGCCCAGACACGTGTGTTACAGGGTTCATTTTAGATGAGGTGAATCCCAGCTGTACTGACAGTAGGGAATTACTATTATTCTCTCGAGGTGGTATTTAGTTACACCAAAATAACATTATAAATTTATTGCAGTGAAAAGCAGCTCACTGTTTTCCAGCAACACATCCTTATTGCTTAATGCATTTTGAACTGGCCTTTCATTTAGCTCTGTGAAATTGCATTTTAAAAGTCACTTTACATTTGCAGGGAACGTCAGGCCACTAAGTTGTAAATTAGGAATAATGTGCATCACCGCATTTAGCTGCAAGCTCTGAAGATACCCAGTTAAAGTAGCCTGCTTTACGCACTGTGTATTCAACATTTGCTGTCTGCTCATTATTTCAGTCCTACTCAATTCCCTCTCCTTCTACTCCCACCAAAATCCAAAACAGTACGTCGAACTTCCAGTGGCGAGTATTTTCAATAGGTTCAACAACTCATTAACGTTCTAGCGATCACCAATCATTAAAAAAAATATCTCCCTCTACATACTTGTTTAGACCATTCTTTGTCACAGACTGCAATACAGATTTTTTTTAAAAAAGAAAGTGCATAGCAATATCTGGAAGATATCCAGGACTTAAAAAGAAGTGGATCTGGACACACTCGCACACCTACAAGTTAACTGAGTAATTATTTTACTAACCATCTACCAAAAATCAAAAGAGTCAGTGTAGGATCAGATAGTGATTTTACCATTTTTTATCTGTCTAGCCCACTCATCTCAAATGTCTGAACAGATCTTTAACTGCAAGTTTTTTGCTTGTTTTTACATTATTGAGCAGTAATACCAGGTTAAAAAACCCAATAAAATAAGCACTTTCTTTGGAATATCTGAAAAATGTTAAGTCCCATCAATGCTTTGGTCAAAGTACGACAGCAGCATGTGGTGGAACAGACTATTCTGTTTTTATTTTCTTCCTCAAAACGGATCAGAAAAAGAGTTTGTTTTGTTTAAATTACACTTACTTGTGTAACACCTGATGAGGAGACAAAATAACTCCTTTACATTCATCTAAAAGAAAGAGGTACATTCACCATTCACATCTGCCACAATATAAAGGCAGACATTTCTTCCACTAATGCCTTGCTCCTGTCACATTTTGAGTGCTCAAAAATTAAATGTGACAATTTGGTCAACCTAAATATTTTACAAATACTTAAATATTATATTGCATAAAGTTTAAATACAAAATTTAAAACTGTATTTGTTCTTTTGCCAGAAATCATCCTGAAAACTCCCTGTACTTCAGATCAGTCTGATTCTCAAATTATTTTTATAGTCCAGTTTAAGAACTGCATTGAAATGATAGTGAAAACTTCACCCAGTATTTAAGACCATTTCTAAAGTCATATACAGTCGTAATCAATACCAAAGATAACAACCCCACGTTCCTAACAGCATGAATTTTCTCAGTTTTTCAAAGCTGTTAAAAATTATGTGTGTATCTACAACTCTGAAAGGAAAAAAAAAAAAACAACCAACAAATGTTCACGATAAGCAAATATATAAAAATAACCTCAAAGATGGGATTGAACAACAGGGTTCTTAAACAAATAACTCTGCCAGAAATTTATACTTCAAAGGAGGCTTGAAAACTATTCACAGGAGAACAATGCTGTCAGCATCCGAAGACAAATTTCATATTTTAAACAGTTCTCCTTTCTGGCATAAAATGAAATGCATAATTCATATTTAGCAAATGTCTATTGCTCAAAGGGCAGGATTAAAAGCAATAAGCACCGTCCCGAGTGGTGTTGTTCTGTACCTCACACTGCCGAGACACTTGGAGATCCTCTGCCCTTTTTCTCCTTTCCTCCCTTTTAAAGTGTAGGTGTTAATCCTATAGGAAGGATTAGATGACTATAAAAATAGCTTTAGACCATAAAGATAGCTCTTACACCTTGGCTTACTAGTTTTTACTTTGCTGTTCAGCTTAGGCTGGGTAGTTCGTAAGTGTTGGAAGAAGCATGATTGGTCACCCCTACGGATCAGGTCAAAGCAAAGAGGAGAAGTGACACCTTTAACCGGAGCAATTACGTGTTCTCACCACTACTTCAAAGCATGCACATCCCCGCTCTGCACCTACAGCCACCAGGTACCCACCCCGCTTGGAGGGAGGGCGCAGAAGAGGCAAATTTTCATTATAACCTAAAGGTACCTCGTTCCTTTTAAGATATTTTCCATCTGAATGTAGTTGAAGGCTCCGCTCCTGGCACGTATCCCACACGCTTTTGCACAGACTGCGCACATACCATCAAAGGCAGGATCCAGGCCAAATGCAGCAACAGAATAAGTCTCTTACACTGCCTTAAAAGCAGGCGATTGATCATCTGCTGTGTGTGTACAATAAGACTATTTAGTGTTCCTTTCTTTCAAGATTTTAGTGGACTGCTTTCCCACTTTATGCTCACCACATAAGCTGTATTCCCTTTAATGCCAGTGCTTGCCTTCCATAGTCTCTGATGTACACTTTTACACTTCGGTCAATCTTGCTGGTGCTGGCATCTTTTTTAAACAGTGTGATTGTAAGATATGGTGCTTTTTACTCCAGGTGCGTTTTACTCCAAATACCTGTCCTTAAAAAAAAAAAAGGAGCAGCCAAGTAACACTTTTTTCTCCTACCTATCAGCTCTGACAAATAGGATGACTTCAAAAAATGGCTATTTTAGGTATGTGATTGCTAACCAAATGACTATTTTAGGTATGTGATGTGATCAACATAGCAAACAATTATTGAGGCAAAAACACAAAGAGAAGAATTTTAGTAACCATCTCATTCGCTTGCATTTCTAGCACCTTCTCCAAAAGAAACCTGCAATCTTCTACATTTGAACACACAGAGATTTGTTACTGTAACCATGCTGTTGGATTTCTGATCACGACAAACTGGCTTGTGTCAAAACATTTCCTAAAATACGCAAAAGCAAGAGGATTGCCCAAATGCCTGATGCCCCAAACCAACTTTACTAGAAATAGCCATCAGTAAAATTCAGGTGAAAATTAAATACTTATTAGGAAATGAAATAATTAAATAATCCTCTTTAATAGTTAAATAGTGTGGAAGGAAAAAGAAAAAGATTATCTAGGAAAGCTAATGTAAAGTATTATGATGAGGCTATTTTCAGTAGTGCTTGGTTAAATTTTTTCTTACAGCAGAGTCAGACTAATACAAAATTCAGCTACAGTAAATCCTCAGGTAACCGTACATCTTCGTAATTACAGTACAGTAAAGCTAGGGGAATTAGAGGCTGTGCTTGGTCTCTTTTCACATGCCTCATAAAATCATAGCTTTATAACTTAATGGGCAAATACCAGCCACACTGTATTATATATCCCATTTCAATGTGCAAATAAAGAAATAAAAAAGGAGAAGAGATGGGCTGGGCACCTTCAGAACTGAGCCTTTCATACCACAGACCACCTGTCATCTTCAGGTGTAATGACCCAATCATTTGATTTCTTTGCAGTTCTTACAAATGCAAACTGATATTAATATCAATTTTACTTCTACCTTTAAATTACTCTGATTTCTAGTTGACAAGGAGTTTGTTACTGCAGAGACAGCAGCAACCACCACCAAGCTAGTGAAGCCCTTTTTCAAGGAGAAGAAAGAGGCAGATTCTTGTAGCCCACAGAATTTCCTCCTCAGGGAGCTGTGGGGACAGAATCCCACAGGAGAATGCATTTTGCACATCCACCCCACTGTCATCAACGCCAAAGGAAATGTGGAACTTCTCATCAGCTAAACACCATGAACCCTACAGACCAAAAACCATTCAGCCTTTGGTCGCTGTGGTACACAGATTTTTATTAACAAGTGTTATTCATGGTGAAAAGCATTAAGAAAACACTTCATGATTAGTTTCCTGGTTCACTGGTTCCTTTAGCTGTATTTACAGTATCTTCACTAGATGACATCTAACTCTCAGTTAGAAAGTACAGCTGACCTTGTGTTAACTTTTCTGTACTGATTTTTAAAAACCTACATTTGGCACATATGCACCTAAAAATCAACTTAAAAGGGATGCTCTGATTCCCTCTGCTAATGAATTCAGCTGAAAAACTTCACTGTTGTCTGCCTGACAATCCTCTAAGAAATTGTCCTGCTGGGGACAATGCGTGCCTTCACACAAATTGCGAATGCTGATCTCAGCAACAAACCAAAACCCCTAACCCCCAAAACCATCAAACTGCAACAACAGGTCTCTGCACAAGCTCATTACTCCTCCTGAAAAAGCCCTCAAACCTTGTTTCTTGCAACACAACCATTACTGTTAGCTTCCTTCAGCTAGGTTTAAAAAATTTGTGGGAAATAGGTAGTGGCAGAGCAAGTCTTTTAAGTAACTGCTTAAGGCTGCAGAATTTCGCACACCAACCATTCAGTTCTTAGAGACTTCCAGGGAGAGACTCTTGCCAGAGCCACAGTTACTAAACCAAAATTACTTTCCTTGAACAGCATTTCAAATGCACAATGTGGACAAGAAAAATGAGGCGCTAAAAGAACAATGAGAAAACTTACTAAAAATATGTCATCTTACTCCCTAAATTAGCTCCTGCAAACGCTGAGTCATCTCTGCCTAATTTTACTAGCAAAAGTAAAAAGTGGTTTGCGGCTGCTCTTTATCCCGTTAGCAAAGCAAACATCCATTGCTGGAAGAGATTATTTTCCTGTCTGAAGAGTATCATCAGCACGACATATTCCAGCTTTGGAGCCTTTACGCTGAATGGTGATGACTTGCAAGAACCAGAGCCAGACGGTCATGAATTTCAGATCCCAGAGTGAGTTGCAGGGCAGATGAATAAACCAGTGCTTTCCTCACGACCTGAAACAAACTACTTTGCAAATCAGCACGTAAGAAAAATGGAAGGCAACAATACTTTTGTTGCTACGTGGCTTCCCTAAAACCAGGTGCATGCTAAAAAAGCTGCTCTGAAAAGCTATATCTCACTGAGAGGTGCGAGAAAGGAAAGAGTGACCCCAAAGCCATCACAACCACGACACCAAAACCCTCAGTAAAGTCCCAGGGATGCCAGCAGGCACCCCTCTGACAAAGACTACCTCCAAATTACCTATGTTTAATTGACAGAAGGGAAAGAGTGACCCCAAAACCATCACAACTATGTCACCAAAACCCTCAGTGAAGTCCCAGGGATGCCAGCAGGCACCCCTCTGACAAAGACTACCTCCGAATTACCTATGTTTAATGGACAGCCAGGGCACGTAACTAGGCAGATGTCCCCATCTGGCATAAGCCGTACCTCCGCCACGAGCCTCTGCCCACAGCGATGTGCCTGCTGGCTACAGGCAGAGCCTCCTGCAGCGTAGAGACGGCCGCAGCACAAGCCCGGCGCACGCACTGTGGGCACTGGCTTTGGAAAACACACCACAAGACTTGCTTTCAGAAACTACACAGGAGCTTGATGCAAAGCTGATAGAACCTCATTTTTCTGAACGCTTTCTTTATGGAATGCTGTTTTACTGAAGCTCAACTCTGGAAGCAAGTATATACCTGTCAAATAAATGTTGATATTACTTTCCCTCCCTGCGAGCAAAAAACTGAATGAGTTTAACCCCCGGTCTCAGCACTATTTAGCAGCACACTGTGCTCCTTGTTTCTTGGGAAGAGCTGCAACTGAGGCTCAGAACACTCATTAAAAATACCCCAGATTGAATTTCATAGCCCACAACTTTTGAAAAGGAATATAATGGCACCATTCAATGCTTTCAGTGTAATTCAGCAGCATAGCAGCCAGCGCGTAATTGGGGATGGAAATCCCAATCTCTGTGACACCCCCCCAACCCCTTGCTTACCACTTAAACACTCCTCTCTGTTACAACGCAAAAATCATCTGAACACCTTCTCGGGTTTTCTTTTCTTTACCATAAAGTAGTGCTTGAGAAGAAAATAGAGTCATTCTATTATTCAGACCACTTCTGGTGGGGTTTTTTTGCCTGCTCATTTTTCCTCATTTTGTTTATCCATAAGCAAACACTTTACTAGGATGAAGGAGTAGGCAATTCTAAAGTCATCAAATGTGAAAACAGAACCCTTATACGCAGACTGGAAACATGAGAATATGGAGTGTTATGACTATATAGGAGTTATTAACTACAAAACTAGATTGAGATGCGAAGTGGTTATTCACTATTTTTCTTTGGATACATTTTAGTTTAGCCGTGACTCTAGTAAAACCCTTTGAAGAAAAGAAATCATTTAAATGCGAGAACTCTGAGACGTGGGGGAAAAAAACCCCAACAACAAAACCAAACAATGAGAGATGTTCAGGTAAAATATTAAATCCTAAAGCAAAATCAAATGGAACACGAAAAAACTTCTGACAATCCCAGTTCAGCCCTACATCAGTCTCAATGGTGACTATTAATCTGAGCAAGAGCTGACACCATCCAGGAATATACGTATTTTAACTTCATTAGGGAAAGGAAAGCACATTTTAACAATAGGATACATAATGTTTCATGACCAGATTCCTAACTTGAAAGGACACCCTTAGATGAATCCTTTGGGCTGTGGCTGCTGCAGGGCAGGGTCAGGAAGGAAACCTTGCATGAAATTTAAAGAATTAGGAGTTTCTGTAGGATCCGCTTGGTACCAGTCTGTCTTGCAAAACCAACATGGACTGGCTAAGGAAAAATCTTGGCTTCAGCATCCAATAATTACTCCAGATTGGATGTGGAGTAATCCTGTATTTTATGTGTGAAACAAAGAGAGATGGTCCTGAGTTCATTCCTAATCAGTAAAATTCATAACCACAAAATGTTTTTGAGGAAACGAAACCTCTAAGTGCAAAACTTAAGTCTCAAAAGCTGTGTCAGCTTTAGGTACCTGAAAGTCAGAAGTTTTGGGTCCTTTTTTGCTAGTCAGGTTCCCAATATACAAGAGTTCCCTGTCTGGTCACGTAAGATCTATCACCAACCTGATAGACCCAAACAGCTTGGTATCCTTTGAATCATGGAAGTTTAGGAAATGTATTCATCATTTCTCTAAGCAGCCTTAAAAGACCTTAAGACTGAATACACTGGGAGTCTGAACTGTCTTTTAAACACGTAAAAACAGACACAGGAGAAAAAGTGAGAACTGGTTATACACTTACAGGATCTGCAAGGGAAGGTACAAGCTCTTGCTTTGTGCTTCACTGTAAAGTGGGACAAAAACCAGAGTGGAAAGAAGAACTGGTGTAGGGAGTGTTACAATAACGGCTGCTTCTACCAATAGATTTCAGAGACACCTCCTAATGATGCAGTCAAGTCACATTTTCAAGGACAGATAAAAAATAGCTACCACCCTTTTTTAATACAGCTATAGTTTTTCAGAATGATCCTCAGGAGCTTTTCTGCTCATTCTTTGCAGCCTGCCTGCAACTTGCAGCGTCTCCTAACACGGCAGACGCTTTGAACAATCCACCCACGAGTCATCCCAGGTCTCTGAAAGATGAAACTGCCTCTGGATTGTAAAAATCTGATGAATGGTTATGTTAGCAAACAACACATAACTGCAGCTATCATCGGGAAGCACAAACAGAGGAGTGGTGCCCGTGTGCGCTGGAGAAACGTGACTTAGCCTCCAGTCACTTTGAAAGCCAAAGCTGCTGGGATTGACCCATGTGTCGAACTTAGCATTAAATGGCAAAGCAGCGCAGGCAGAGTAGAGAGCTGCTTATACATTTGTGGCAAACCAGGGAAAGAATGGATTTGTGCTTCTGTCTGCATGGTAGTGGGAGGTGGAGGGGGAAGAAATGCCAGCAGGTCTTCTAATCTGCACATGATGTTGTCTTGTTAACAGCACGTGGTACGAGCTGGGCAAAAAGCCTCTCATTGATCTTCAGAGTGCTTCCTCCTGAATATAAGCAAGGTTTTATTCTCACTTACTTTGAACTTGGGACCTTCAGCTTTGGCCTGATTTCACAACCCTTCTTCTGCACATGTGTGTGTTCATATATATGTCTGTATACATATACACACCTTACAAAACTGCCTGTGCCTGCACTTAACGTGCACCACTTCAAAGAAAAACACCTTACATCCTCCTGATTCATTGCTTATTTAACCATCCAAAATGTTCAGGCTGAGGAGATTCCTAAGAGATCTGCTTTCTGTCACTCAGATAGAGGCATCAAATATCAAAGGAAAGCAACACCATGTTATTATCACAAGTACATTAACACGGTCTCTGAAACACAACTTTTATAGCTTCTATTTTGTTTTAACGTGCAATATTGTTTTCTTTTATGCTCTGTTTAAAAGCATGTGCTGTACAGACTTAGTTATTGTGATTGGGGTTTTGGATAGAATTGTTAAAATAAATCTTCAGGCACAGCAGATTTACAAAGGCAAATGAGCCACTCCACTGTTTTTTCTTAAGGCCAGAGTACTGCAGTGCCATATTAGATACCGCTTTGATATAGATGAGCTTTATCAGCAACAACAGGCTTCGTGGGAAACAAGTGCTCTCTGTTCAGGATACGTCAAAGAGAAGTCTTTGGGGATGTGCTTTCAAAAGTCAAACATCAGGCTGACACAATGTGACTTTTTTGACCACATTTTCAGTCTTAGGCTGAATTCCTCCAGAAAGAGAGTTTTAATTCATTTACCCTTGAGGATAATGTGTGTAACTGTAAAAGGATTTGATTTTATCTAATTTGTGTTTTTTTCTTAGTGCTGAAACCCAAGTCCTCATGTGCTTAAAGATGGTATGCGTCTCACTTTAAATTTACATTTACAAATACACTTTACTTAATATTCAGGTAATTTCCAGATTCCTGGGCTATGCAAGAGCAACACTTTTATTTAAAACATAACAACATAATTGGATGCTATAAGTGATTATTACCAAGATACCATTTGAGTAAATCAATAAAGATTGCCACGGAACTATTATCTGTCAGGGTTTGAGCAACTTGTCCATCCTCTGCTTTTTAT
Source organism: Rhinoptilus africanus (assembly GCA_013400135.1). Lineage (NCBI taxonomy): Eukaryota > Metazoa > Chordata > Aves > Charadriiformes > Glareolidae > Rhinoptilus > Rhinoptilus africanus. The sequence continues at coordinate 211,944 of VXBO01008424.1, read as the reverse complement.
TTAAAGTGTAAATCTAAATTAATCCCACCTAACTCTAAGCCTTTAACTGAGGTGCCTAAGGCAGAAGGGTAATTTTTCCAGATACCCAGATTCCTGTCTGACCAACAGAGGGGAAATAAGCGCTTTCAGACTTCCAGTTAGTCAACCTAAAAGCTGAATAATCTAAGGGGAGGTGCCCCCTCTTCCTCCACTTTTTTATAAACTAGAGTAACTACAGCTGGCACAAATGTCTTATTGAAAGACAGTTTTACATGGATATATATTCTTTACAATAGTTAAGTGTAAAAAGAAAAAAAAAAAAGAACTAAGGAACCTTTACAAAATAAAGAGGTTCGTGCTTACTTAAAACAGAATTTTGGCTCCTACAAGAAGACATTTCAGAAAAAGAACAATATAAAAGCAGAGTGTTCTCACTCCTTCCTTAGATGGGCTTTGAAGCTCCCCAACAGAAAGCAAAGGGGAGATAAAACTAAGCAAATCCACATGCAAAGAGAGCGCACCACTTGCTGAAGGTGCCTCCAGACAGAGACTGAGCCAGTGGAAGAATGGCTGCACCTCTCACAGCCAGAATTCAACACTTCCAGCTGTTGCTTAACTGAGAGCAACCACCCTTTCCTGGCCAGGCACATAAGCAGAAAAGGCAACGGGCTTCCACAAAGCAGCAAGGGCCCACCTGCCCAGCAGGGCACTGATGAGATCAGATTTGCCAAAGCACTGAAAAGTACATCATTTTTCACTAGGAAGAGTTTTAACAGGATATAGAAACCTTACGATAAGCCTCAGGTATCAACAGCCACTCCTCTTAAACCTTAATTGTTTGAAAGACCACAAATATTTGGAGACAAAAACCAGCAGAATGTTGCTTAGAATTTACTACTGATCATCTGTGATATTAACAGGCTCATCAGAAAGTTGCTCCAGAGTTGTTTTATTCCAAATTGAAAAATACTTTTGCAGCTATTATGAGACTTAATAAATATCCTTCATCTTTGTCTATTTATAAAATGTTTAGGTTACCCATGTTTTCACCAGCCCTCAAGTGAAGCTCTGGGCCAGCATATGCATGTACTTGAGTCACATGTACCAAAACACTGCCTTGCTACCAGCTTCAGAAATTCTTCATCATAATTTAGTTAGAGAAGACAGACTACCCTGTCAGACTCAGAATAAATCTCCACACAGAAAGGGAACTTCTGCATACAGAAGACCACAGTGGCATTGAATCACGATTACTGCTTGCCTACTTCTTGTACTGGGCTTTTACTCATTTTTAATCACAATGTGTCCTAATGCTTGGCAAAAGAACACCACGTGACTAAAACAGGGAGAGCCGTAACCCTGATTTGGCATTAAGGAACCAATATTATCAGCTCTTGCTTTTTTAAGACTGTAAATATTTCTTAAGTTGTTGGTAGCGAAGAGCTTGAGACACTCTGTCTACTCTCGAACACGGAACAAGGTCTTGGCCAGCGGAATGGCACAGGCTTTGCAGGATGAGAAAGACACATGGAGCCATGTGCCACTGGCAGCTCATCAACGCTCCCCAGCAGGTTCATACAAGCTGAGCGAAGGCAGTGACTTCTGAGTCCCAGTGGGAGACTCCTGCAGAGCACACACTGGGGGAGCTGAGGAGGCTGGCCATCAGGCCCCAGGTAGGTCCAAGATCTAGTGACCAAACAAGGTGCTGCAGTTCTGCTTCTTGCCATCCAGAGATCACACCAAGAAAAAAAAGTCTTCATGTTTGTAGTAAAATAACAGGTCTAAACCCACGCTGAGGAAGTGCAAAGATCAACAAATACAGAGCTCTGTCATCACTGGAATTGACATCTCATCACCTTTGCTGGTACCAAAAATCTAAAAAAAGTAATCAATATGTGTTATGGGTACTTACAGCACAGACAACGTGCTCCAAGAACAAAATGAGGTTTACACAGTGACAGTATGACATAGAGACTAGACCAACGATGGGTTTAGCGTGTGGCTCTCACCTGTGGGACCATCATACCCAGACGCAGTCTTTGCCTTGGAGAGGACTAGTACTTGCTGTTAAGAAAGCAGCAAATGCCAGCAGCCATTACATCCTGTTGCTCTCATATGCTGGCATATGCCTACAGCCACATGCTGCCCCTACTTTCTCTCTGGGGCCCACAGGGAAAGGAAAAAGGACTAAAACCAAAGATTATGGTCCCAAACCAGAATTCAGTCCCCTCCTGAATAACCTCTTCCATCCAATGTATCACAACTGTAAGTAGATTGTAAACAATTAAAGCCAGGAAAAGGTGAGTTATGATCATATGATCATCCCTGTCAGAAACTCTTCATTCCAAGGGCATTCATTCTTGAGTATAAAGTAACATGATTTCCTGGCACCGAAACAGGGCATTCTTCATCTCTAATTATATGCTAACCAGGAGATGTGTTTTCATTTTATTTACTAGGATGGATATTTTCCCCTATGACCCTCATAGCCTTGCTTGGGTTGAGATTCATCCCTTTTTAACTGCAATTAAAACTGATCCAGTTGCCCTGGGCTTCCTTCGTGGCAAAAGGAAAGACAGGGTACTCCCAAAGAACCACCCAGGCCAGCCAAAACTGAATAGACAAACTTGGCCTTCATCGCACTGCTACTTTGCTTCTCCCTGTAAGTTTCATGATCTTTAACAAGAAATAAGCATAACACCATGTTATCATTAACATTCATGAGGTATTTTGTCTACTGTGCTGTTAGGAAACAGATAAGTGCTTACACAAAAGATATTACGCATATTAGCTGACATCATCAGCATATTTTAAACAGTCTCCCCAAACTGAATTAAAATGGCCAAGCTTCTGAAGACAAACATCACCCAATAAAAAATGTGATTCATAACCATTAAGCAGCTCTCACCACCAGCTATTTCAGGATATCCTGACATTAAATCAAATATTTAAGGAAGGACTTACATTTCTTTTTGAGTGATGCTGAATATATCTGGATATGTGCCCTTGCTGGAGATTTATAATTAGGGTTAGCATTACACTGAGTAATTTCAAAAGCTTGAGAAATCACAAGATCTGTTGAGGCCATTTCTCTGACATCGCATGTGGATCCAATACTGAACATAAAAATTCCACAGACCACATGTTCGCCGATGTGCAAAAAGCCATTCATCCTGAAAGCAGCGGAGACATGTACTTGCCCCATCAACTGCACTTCAACAAAGCATGACCAGCTCTCTTCCACTCACAATAATTACGATCAAGAGAGGATGCTATTAAAATCCATTTCACTCCTCCTAACTGCTGGCAACAGTCTCCCCAGGTGTTCCTAAATATGCTTTTAACTTGGGCATTGAGTGCATTAAAAGCAATGGATTTCTGTCAGGGCTGAGCTGTGGGGTGAGTGGTGGGCTTGTGCTGAGCCACAGCTGCACTGGTGGCCACAGTGGAATTCAACTCACCCAACTTCAGCTGTCTAGAAGTTCTGTGTTTAGTCTAAGCTCATGGTCCGGGTTGTCTCTCCGCAGTTGGACAAGAGAGAAGTATTGTGAGAGAAAATTCATCCCATCTGGAGACAGATGTATCATACACCCGGGGTGAATTGCCCACCAGGGCCACCTCTCATTCCACCAACAACTGGGGAAGCCTTTCCTACTCCCTGTGAATCTGATGTTCAAACTACTAAAATCAGGCGAGATCAATCTTACTCCAAAACTTCAGCACAGGTAAGATTTTACGGTCTGGCATACTTTTTGCTTCTAATTTTTCCACATGCCAAAGATAGGATACACGTGGCATTTTCTTTTGGGGGAAGAGGGACGAATAGAATAAAGATACATTCTTATAAAGCTGCGTATTTGTTTTAAGCAAGATAATGGTCATGAAAGGGCTTAAGAAGACAACAACAGACGAAGCAGAAATGGAGAGCGCAGCATTGAGAATGTATTACAAGAAGGACAGGTCCCCAGAGCTGAGCTACAGCGCGGGCTATGAGTAACAGCAAACCCCTCCATTTTTTAAAGCTGTTGTCCAACACTTACAAACCAGAACTAGGAGCAAAATGTAAATCACATGTTTTCTCACAGTACAGATGACCAATTCTATTCAATATGATGTCGAGGCCTATACTGAAAAGGAGTTCCAGTAAATTTGTCACCTAAACACAAACACTCATCAGTTTTCTACGTTTAGAGCATTGATGAAAGGAAACTCAGGACTCAACAACACAACATTCAGCAGTGCTATCCTGATCAAAAGGACTTCCAGATTCTTCTCAAGTGATGGCTTTAAGGAGATTTAGAGTCCAACAGTAGCCTACTGAATAAGGATGAAATGTTGACTTAGCAGACCCATCCTGTAAGGTGCTGAGTGACCCTCAGCCCTGCAGACACATTTCTTCAGGAACTGAGCAGCTTGCAAGGCCAGTTGGCTGGCATGGCTCGGAGTATTTCCCAGAGTACATGTGGCCCCACGGCCAAAATTGTGCTAGTAGAAAATTGCTCAGCAATGGTCTTCAAGAACAATGAAGAAACTCAAATGGGCAAAATGTAAATAAGGTGCTTTATGTGTAGGCTGCTTAAGGTCTTAAAATAGATTCCAAATAATGAAACAACATGTCTAACAGACATACTTTTCTAGTTATGAAGAGCTGGCATCATCAAGTAAAAAAAACACCTAATTAATGATATACTCAGTCTCTGATTCCAGTATCTCCACATTGACAGATCAGTAAGTGATTTGGAAAAATGCACCTTCTAAAACCTATGAGGCAGCTATATATTGATATAGTTATACTGAAAATAGATGTATGCATGGTTTTCTCCTTCACCACTTAGAGTCTGAAAAATACCCACGGCAATACAATGCATGCAGTTATACAAGGGGCGATTTATAGCCCTGTTTTAATGCCTGTATTTGCCAAAGGCAAAAATCTGCTTACTGTTATTTCTAGCAATAGTATACTTTACTAAACAGCCAGTCTTGTGTAAAAAAAACAACCCATAACATAAAACATACGCTAACCTCTTACGTTGCTGCTAAGTGATTTGTGAAATCTGGTTTTGTGATTACATTTGAGATGTTTTGTGCAGCCTCTATTAGCCAAGTATCCTATGCAGGGGCAAGAGTGACCTCTAAAGTATTCACAATAGGCTTGAAATGCTACGCTGTAAGTCACGTTTCCAAGCCTCGCAGAAGCCCATACATCATAAACAAACAGATAAATAAATAAAATCAAGTGAACAAAGCTTTGCTTTCTATGTTGAGAATGTCTGAAGCTGCCCAAAGTTGACAACAAAAATAGCCTAAATACTCATACCCTTACAGCAGTATGTCTTGAACAAAACTTCACCTCTAACCTCCAAATACTCATAGAAATAACACAGTTGCATGCTAGGATACCAAGGACCATGCTTTGCAAATTAAAATATCACTCATAAAGTTTTCAACGGGCTTCATAAACTAGAGACTCAATCTTGCAGTTGGAGCAATCAACGCAATACTCTGCATACATGATATACTACTATTTCTCATGGCTTTTACGTGGAAACAATGGGCACTATTCATATAGAATCACAAGCCACTGCTACAACACCGAATATTATATTTTCAAACTGTCGATCACCTACACAAAGACTGACAGAAAATTTCAACCAAAATTTTGTGCTCAAACTCAGCTTTCAATACTTACTAGTCTGCTTTACTTTGCTGACGGGTTTCATTTCTCATATTAAATACCCTGAGAATTACAGACATTGGTACCTTACAACCATGCACCTTGAACTAGAGACTCTTAATGCCTTCACAATATCTCCTAATTCAAGAGCATCACTATGTCTGAATTACTTTGAGTGCTGTTTTCACACTCAGCAACATGCTCTTCTATCTCTTTTTTTTTTGGCTTGTGGCTCACTGGTCAAAGCCTTGCCCCATGGCATCAATTGTGTTAGGGGCACGAGCCTTCACATCAAAACTCTGCCCAGAAGTTACTCACTGCTACTGTAAAACTGGTTTGTGTCCTTAACCTAAGAACGAGCACAGGGGACGCAAGAGGGGGAGGTTCCTAAAATCCACTGGGACTTGGTGGCAGCCCTCTCTTTGGAAATTCCCACAAGGCCAGTGAAAGTGCCAAAATGCATTTGAAAAATGGTTGTTCCACTTCATTTCTGATGTGTGTACACATACGTTTTACCTGTTGTTACAGAAAGGCATGAACCATCACAGCCAAGCACATTTCAAAATCACACAGAAATGGAAAAGGCAGCTTCTCCCACTCCATAACCCTTTACTCACAGTTAAAAGTTCACATCCAGCAGAATAAAAATTAATCTCTGATTATGTCTGGATTGAAGCAATAAATATTTAATTTCCCCAGCCTTGGAACCCTTTTTGCTTTCTTGACATTTGTTCATATGGCTAAAACAAACAAACAACAAAACAAAAAATGCAACCTTTTAGCCAAGTACCACAACAAAGAGAGAGAACATAACAAAGAGAAAGCAACAGCTGCTCTCAGTTGAACCCCAGTCTGCCAAGCATTTTCACCTGAGAAGACTGAATGCCTGCAACAACAAAAATAAAGTGACCTGCTGTAGATTCCCTGAAAAGTGAACAGAATTCCAAGCAAGAGCCCTGACAAGGAACACAAGCCAATTTACAGCGGTCAGTTCCTGAGCTACCTTCATTTTTTCCTGTCACAAAAAGGCAAAGCCTAAAAGCTGACCCTGCCAGACAAGCGGCAGTAAGCCTCCTAACTAATCCCAGGTGCAGGGATTTACACAGGTGATGAATTTTTTCAGGTTCTGCTGGGTTGTAAGTGGAGGTCACCTTGCCATCCTTTCCCATGATGGCTGGCAAGCTTCAACAGCAGAAGAACCCAAAACTCCTTTGCCTACAAGGTCCAGCGACTCAGAGGTGACCACAGCCCTGTGATGGTGATGCCATTCCTTCACTGAAGGTGGAGGGGAGAGAAGAAAGAGTAAGTGCATTTCAGAGATCTGTGCTAAACAAGAGCAGAAAGCTGAATGCCAGACCAAGTCTACTTGGGGTGGGAGGCAAACAGAACAAAAAACCCCACCAAGCACGCACAGTATATTTTAATATTCCTTAGTCTGCCGTTTTATCTTCAAAGTAGTCAATCTTTTCTCAAAGAGATCGATGCTTAAATATATAAATAAATAAAACCCTTATGCCTTTTTCAACAGTTTCCAGACCAGTATTGCTATCCTCTACATGCAATTCAAAATAGGAGCAATCCCCCCAAAAGCAGAACAAATTCTTAGAGAAATAATTCAAAATGCGGTAGCCAGTGAGACCAAGATATCCCAAATGAACACATTTTTGACAAAAGCAGCAGTACTCTTCCACAAATGCAGGTGAAATCCAGCATGTCCAATCATATACTACTGTGCCTTCATATATTGATAATTATCCAGAAAAACAAACAACCCTCCCCCACACTATTATCATAGTTCAAGTTCTTTGTAAAAAAATCAGTTCCAGGAAATCTGGTACTGTGAACTGTCATGCAATTAACCTAGGTACAGTCAAAATACAGCAGACTAGTGAGCATGGAAAAACATTCATTTACATATTTAAATGATTAATTATCTGCATAAGAAGATGACTCATTAAGACCTTGCAGTTGCAATTTAGGAAAGTGGTAACATAAGCAGCAACTAGCCAGCTTCCTTCATTTCGCTATTCCAAACCCATGTCTTGAAAATCTTTCTCTATGGACATCTTACCTGCCAACCACTAGCAATCATGATCCTTTAGGAACCAGACCATCAAAAGATATTTTATTAACAGATAAAAAATAGCCATGGAAAAGGTACCTCACTTTCAGGTATCACCTTCCTCCTTGACCAAGGCCATATTTGAGACACACAGGTGAAAGTCTGAGATGGAGGTAGAAGCTTCTATAGAGCTAATCTCTCAGAAACCTAACTGCAAAGGATCTGACACAATGTCCTGTGTGTCCACAGACATTGCTTTAACTGTATCAAACAAGCCCAGGACACTGACAAAAATTTCAAACAAAATCTTTCAGAAAACTGAGGTAAAGGTCTTCAGCTAAATCAGCATTCAAATCCCCACTGAAAGACCCAAAATGTCAACTTATTTTCTTATTTTTAGTATCCAAGTTTGAAATGTGTGTTCTCAAAGACTGAAATGTGAGGTAATATAATCTGCAATGATTAGCTAGTACAATCTCCAGAGAATGCCCGTTCTGCCTGAATGTTAACATCAATTCCACTACAACTTTCCATATATCACCAGTTAAACTAGTTACATACTGGGCTCGACTATACGACCTGGGAGATAACCAGCATACCTTCCCCATTTTATTCCCATACTGCCATTAAGTCACTTCATATATTAACTTCTACTTAATCTTTAGGATGAACTGTTAATTAAAAGCATATGCATGCTTTTGATTACACTGCTTCCTAGGGCACCATAACCTCATCTCATTCTAGACTACATTACTTTTTTTGTAACTAATGAGTCGACATTTGAACATGATATTTAAATGCGCAAAATCCCTAAAATTTGCTCACATGAAAGATGTGAAAGAAAGACAGGCTGCTGTGTTCTGGGGATGGTTTACAAGCTTAAGGTAGCTGGAAGCTATACTGATGGAGTGCAATTTTTCTCATAGTTTGCAATGATGAAGATGATGTTGACCACACCTGAACAAAAGCTGGGTGTCAGGAAAGACTGCAAAAGCAGAAATAAAACTCAGGGAACATTATACACTCACATCAGCCGAAATATGAAGTAAATACAAGAACAAATGGGTATTAACTTGGCTATGAATACATTTAGACTACAAAGTAGAAGAAATTTTATAACTGGTTCATCAGTGAGGTTCTGGAAGAGTTTTCTATAGTGACTATACAGTAAGTACATTTAAGATGGAGTCAAAACAAATTTCGGATGGGACTCTGTAACATGTCTGCTTGCCATAAGAGAGGACTGTGCTCAGTAACCCAGAAAATCAAGTCCCATCCTATATTCCCAAAGACAACCTAAAGGAACCAAGCAATGCCAACTCATGATTTTGTCATGAACATGGAATTTGTGTTCTTTAAGCCCCCATTACTGAGGCTGACGGGCAATCTGGTTTAAATTTAAAGAGTGAATAAAAAAAGCGTTAGCCTGGGGTTTGAGGAGAAACACTTTTAAAATATGAACTCTGCAAACTCAAAAACCAGAAGGCAAATAAAAAGAACAAAACATCTGTTACTTCTTAAAATCCCATGGTTTCTAAGCCACTGGGGGCAGAGGGAGGCTGATTCATGATTTCTGAATGCTTAGGTTGACAATTCAAAGAAGCTAAGTGTGAAGGAGTCCAAAACTTAGCACACAAAAGCACTAGGATGCCTAAAAATGGAAGAGTGTAGATGCCTAATTTAAACATTCAACTTTCAAATGAGAAACTTGAACTTCCTTTGCTGCTGCTGCTGCTTTTGAGCAGCAAACGACTATGAGCTTTGACCACAGCCCTCTGGTTGCTCAAAGAGCTCGCTCTCAGCCTGTTGTCCTGGCCACAATGTTTTTTGTTTTTCAGCTGCTTTGAGGTCTTCTCCCTTGGTTTTGTCTTGATTCATTGCCAGCCACAATTTCTCCTCCTCTAGAAGTTAGTAGTTTCTTAGAAAAAGTAAAGGGACCTATTAAGAAAAACCATGTAAAATTATGCTGATACATGAGGCAAACCAGAAACTGAGTCCTATTACTAATGGACTTGTAAAACCCCAGCTAATTTTAAAAACTCCAGTGCTTTTCGGGTTTAGGATGGCTTCTTCATCTTGGCTTTTAAAAGAAAACTTACCTCTCAAATGTTTACTCATATTGTCTCTGCATACATGCACTCAGGTGATACCATTGTACTGCAGTAATAGTAAAAATAATTATGTCACCATTTTAAAATTAATTTCTGTTATTTCCAGCAGACTCCTGAAAGCTATTTATTCAATAAATAAGCAGCATCAAACACAAGTATTTAGTAGAGATAATGAGGATAACTGAGAGTTCTCAGCTGTTTTTCGAGATGTGGGCAGACACAAGCTTCAAGCAAAAACGGTGGGTCACTGAAGAACACCTTCTCTCTCTGTGCTGTCCTGCCTGCTATACTTCAACAGCTCCTGTGGCTCTCTGGTCTCATCCCTTCTCATTTCTCGATGACATTTTTCCAGCTTTGACTGCTCCGTCTCTTTATACACCTGCCATCTTTGACATGACACATCAGAGAAGCAGGAGACTTTTTCTAGGCTACAACATTAGGACACGGTAAGATCTTAACACCACCTTGACAGCCTGAACAAAGTGGAGCTACAAGGGGGAAAAAAACCCAATAAAAATCAGCCATGCACTCTGCTACACTAACAGCAGCAAGCCCTTCATTATATACAGAGCAAAAGTGCTTCAACAGTTGATTAGACTCTTGATGGGAAGATCAAAACTCGAAACCTCTCTTGTGATAAAAAATATGTTTTGGTTTGAATTGCAGGCAATACAGGTGCCATACTGTAGGCTTTGCACTCAATGATATTTGATGAGTTTGAAGGCACTCTGGACTCAGATTATAGTGGGTAAGCAAGCATCCCATTACTGTCCAAAGAGAATATTTGTGTAAATAGAAAGAGCACAGGTGTTCCAGTGCCCTAATGATCAGGTACTGACACCAAGCATGGAAACACATTCTTATACAAACCAAAAAGAAAATTTGGGGAAGATATTTCAGGCAGCTTTGATAAACAGAGGGCATTAGAAAATTCCTTAAAAATATTGGGCTACATGAAAAATTAACACTTCAGCATGTCAGCAGTAAAAGAATAAGCTCGTTTTACACTTGTTTTCTTTTTTAAAGCTGCCAAGTCATACCTAAACTCCTCTACCTTTTCCCAACGTCATGTTAATGGGCAATATGACTAAGGAGGTAGTGAATATCAGCCTTGAAACCGCGTTACAAGCACATTCCACCTGGGCACAGACCTGGGCTTTGGTCTTCTCCATCCCAACACCAAGTACACGTCATATCAAATTCCAAGTTAGTAAGAAAATACATACATGACCCCTGGAGCAGGGAGGTAACCTCATGACTGCAACTGAAGCATTTTCATCATCAAGGTCCAAAGCCAAGCCCCCTCAGCCTGCTCTCTTTGAGGCTACAAAAACACAGGTGAGCATCTAAAACTCTCCTGGCTCTTTCTGCTGGCTGGGTTCATGGTCCCCACTCAGCACAAGGAATGACACTTAACTAAAGCACTCTGCTTGTGTTGGTCAAAATCTCTCAGGGCTACCTCCAAGTGTCTATCCCTCCCCAGGTGCCTAACACCCAGCAGAGCAAAGCTAAAGCTTCTCAATGAATCTGTAATGCAAAATTGTTACCTAAGGAACCAATAACTATCAGTGTCACATCTGTGAATAGAAAGATGTATAGGTTTATTTTCACCTTACAGCTCCCCTCTGTATTTTAGAAGATAATTACAAAAGCAGAAAACAAGGCTATTTAAAAAATTCTTGTTAGCTGGTATTTGCTGCTTACTGCTTGGATGTTAGCGAAAGGTGGCCATTAGGACACAGTCTGAGCCATCCGTTTCCCTCAAGCACTGTGGCTGCTACAGCAGAATTGCTGCTTTGGAACCTTGGAAGCAGTTGCTGACCTTGAATTTGCATGGAAAGGTTAAATATTTCAGTGGTAACAAAACAACTGTTCTATGAGTAATCATTTTATATTATCCCAAAGGCCATTATTTTGTTTATAATTACTCAGAAATAACTTTTTCATAACACAAACTCTTTTACTTGAGCACATCTCTACAGCTCCATTAGCCTGTTGTGCCTGCAATCCAGAAGATGAGAATTCAAATCCCTTTCCATATTTTTTTTAAACATTGCCTCTGAACTCACAGTTGGAAAAAAATTACACCAGCATAACCCTGTCTGTCCTCCTTCTGATCCAAAAAGCAAACTACAATACAACTAGCAGAAGAAGAATCTGCTAACATTTTCAAGAAGTCCTTAATCTATAATTAATGTCAACAACCTTTAAAGTCTGTAATTCTTGCATCTCACATGCATATTTTAAAGGTACAGTAGTTCTGAGTTATGCTGGGTATGGAGACAGTTTAAAAATTAATGAAATAGCATTACATTTAACAGCAATATAAACAGGATTGTTTTTCAAAAGGCAGGAACTCATTTTTTCTGTAAAATTAAGAAAAAAAGTGTTAAGCACCACTTGTTAAAGTTACAATCTCTAACCTTTTCATTTTACTTTGCTTATCTATGATCATAATAATTTGCATGCTAGCATCCCTCAACCCACCATAGGCCTTGGATGATGCTGTGAATTCATTTTTCTCCGTCAAACCTAATATCCAGCAATGCATTGATGTGCTGTGAATTTTTAAAGACATACGATGACTTTCTGAGTCGTGCACACTCACTTCAAAAAAATTTAGTCACATTTGAAAAGCAACTAGTTAAGCGCATTTCAAGGAATACTCAACTTGCCATTAGCCACTCTTTCTGCAACTAATGCCTACAGCTCATTAAACTGTTGCTTTGGTAATGAATCCATCACTCTTTCTCCATCTCATTGTCTTTCTCCGACTTGAACTCTGTTTTCTTGTAATGATGTTCTATAAGTAAAATCTCTGCGAGCAGCCCAGTCCAAAAATTCTTCCACAAATTAATCTTTCCGTCCACATTTGAATCTGTCTACTTCTAATGAAGGCACTCGGATTTATTCCCAGTGCTTGCAGGAAGTCCTTACAAGATTGTCTTATCACTGAGCACAGGACCCTCTTGCCATCCGTTAAGAGAGGGCATATGTTTCAGCTCCGCTATGGAGATGGGTACACTCAAATCCCAGTAAAATATAGCTTCCTCACTGGGGTTGGACACACAACAGGAAAGCTCTATAGAATCACAGAATCATGGGGTTGGAAGGGGCCTCAGGAGATCATCTAGTCCAACCCCCCTGCCAGAGCAGGGCCACCTTAGAGCAGGTTGCACAGGAACCCATCCAGGCGGGTTTTGAATGTCTCCAGAGATGGAGACTCCACCACCTCCCTGGGCAGCCTGTGCCAGGGCTCTGCCACCCTCAAGGCAAAGAAGTTCCTCCTCATGTTTAGGTGGAACTTCCTGTGCTCAAGTTTGTGCCCATTCCCTCTTGTCCTGTCACTGGGCACCACTGAAAAGAGCCTGGCCCCATCCTCCTGACACCCACCCTTTAAGTATTTGTAAGTGCTGATAAGGTCCCCCCATATCCGTCTTTTTTCTAGACTAAAGAGACCCAAATCCCTCAGCCTTTCTTCATATGAGAGGTGTTCCAGTCCCCTCATCATCTTGGTAGCCCTTTGCTGCACCCTCTCCAGCAGTTCCCTGCCCTTCTTGAACTAGGGAGCCCAGAACTGGACACAGCACTCCAGGTGGGGCCTCACCAAGGCAGAGTAGAGGGGGAGGATGACCTCCCTCGACCTGCTGGCCACACTCTTCTTGATGCACCCCAGGATGCCATTGGCCTTCTTGGCCACAAGGGCACATGGCTGGCTTATGGTCATCCTGTTGTCCACCAGGACTCCCAGGTCTCTTTCCTCAGAGCTGCTCTCCAGCAGGTCAGCCCCTAACTGGTGCATGGGGTTACTCCTCCCCAGGTAAATATTCCAACAGAAGAAGAGGTGTCACCATTGTTACAGCATTTGTTGTTGAACCACCAGTACTGGAAAAATCAACTGGATATGGCCAGCAGGAGGAGGATTTTTTAGTCTTTACAATACTCCACCAACAAGAATATGATGATGGCAACTCTAAGTAGCCACTACCACTGAAGGAGACTGGAGACAGATGAAGAGTATTAGCATTTCAACTTGGATTCAGTTTGGATGCAATGATGCTTGCAAGCAAAGGAACAATTGGCAGGTATACAAGCCATAAAGACTCCAAATGCTCCTACATTTATTTGGATAACTTATTTTAAGTAGACAGCACATGGAAAACATGCTGTGTGACACAGAAGTAGGTAGTGCCATCTATGGTTGGGTTTGTCATGCACTTCCATTACTAAACACCATTTTCAGTTACCTTTAAAATTTTGCTAGGTCACGTTCCACACTAAGCGGCTTTCTTAGGAAAGTTTAACCACAGCAGTTTAGGCAAACTACTAGAAATGAGAAAAGGGTAACATCCACTGTTTCCTCATCTTAACTAGTCTTACAAGTATTTCTTTGCACAGGTTCAGTTGGTATTAAGCTTCTGACAACAGGCTTAAATCTGTACAAGGAATAGCCTACGGTTAGAACCATTCGAGGAAGAAGTATACTGTCTAGAGAAAGTGCAATTTATGGCATAATACATCTGTATCAGAACCTGGAATACGGGTGCAGCCTTAATCCTACAGTGTGCTTATGTTTAAAGGCTCAACAACGGGAACACTCCTTTAGACATTTTTATTCAAATATTTCAGATTTATTAAAAAAAAACCCAACCCACAACATTTTGTGAAAGCTCCATCCCAGTTAACTAAAATGCTTCACAATAAAAGAAATCAAGAGAAACACACATCCACCTCTCCCACCAGAAAACATCCAAAAGATTGATTGAGAACTGAAGACAGTGAACAGAGTGAAAATTATTATCATATGACATGACTCCAACGTTGTCTTCTGGAAGGACTTAATGATTTCAGCTTCTTATAGTCTGAAACTAATGTAGGATTTAGCTTTATGACCGTGGAATCTACTGCAGCATCAGATGTTTTGGCAGTCGAAAGACGCACACACTGAAATTATTTTGAAGCTGTCATTTGCATGTACCCAGACAAGCATGCAAAATCAAACTGAGATATTGTTCAAACTCCCCTAGGAGATCCCCACATTTCAAGCTTGCTCTCTCCCCGCAACTACACTGCTGCATCCTATTAAAAGTCATCTCAATCACAAAGAAGCTTGCATCAGTAAATCCCAACAGGGACTGCAGTTTGTTGGTGTATCCTCTCTTGAATGCCCAGGAAAGCTGTACCGAGATGCTGGACACCTGAACGCCCCTGCACTTGCAGCAACTGAAGGTCTTTGTGTGTGACGGTCACCCTGAAATTGCCCCTAAAACCAGAAAACGGTGACAGTTGAAAATTTCCTTGCACAATCTAAACACACGGAGCTGTACTTTAGCTTAACTTCAGCTGTACTGCAGATCAGAGGCGGGAGGTCTTCGCTTTGTCTGTACCCCCATCTCTGAAGGTGCAAGCCCTGCCAGCTCCCAGGCGAGCCCATAGTCCTGAGCTTTGCCTACCCTGGGGAAAAGCACATTTGATAAAGTGAGCCTTCCCGGGGGTTCATCTTCGTTCAAATCTTCCCAAATATTCTGTCCCTCTGAAGAACAGTAAGAATATTAATTAAAATATTCTTTTCCTGATAGATTACATCCTGACCTCAACGAACTTTTAGAAATGTTAATGCTCTTTGGGTAGGATTAAACTGTCTAGTCTCTACTTCAGAGGTAAACTGAACAAGACTGTGTCTGCGTGCTGCTTAACCAAGAAGAAACAATGTCAGGAGGAAAACACTCCTTTCCCTTTGGCAGGATGACGTTCAAATCTGAAGGTGAAGCCTCTTCCTGTGCTGAAATACACCTCAAACTTTGGCACCTGACAAGCGTATTCAATCAAAGCAAACAAAGAGCATTACTGCCTGCAATTCATTGCATGCTCTTCTTTGAGAGCGAGCGATGATCATAACTTTGCAATAAAACAAGAGTCACAAACCGTGATCCCCAGCGCAGGCCTTTGGGGAAAATCATGGCACACACAACCTGGTAGAACCAAAGCCAGGCAAAAAGCCTGCACCTGGGTTAGGGGAACCCCCAGGTGTCAATACAGGCTGGGGGATCAATAGATTGAGAGAAGCCCATCTGAGAAGAACGTGGAGGTACTGACAGATGAAAAGCTGGACATGAGCTGGCAATGTGTGCGTGCAGCCCAGAAGGCCAACTGTATCTTGGGCTGCATCAAAACCAGCATGGCCAGCAGGTCGAGGAAGGTGATTTTCCCCCTCTACTCCACTCTGGTGAGACCCCACCTGCAGTACTGCATCCAGCTGTGGGGTCCTCAGCACAAGAAGGACATGGGCCTCTTGGAGCGGGTCCAGAGGAGGGCCACAAAAACAATCAGAGGGCTGGAGCACCTCTCCTATGAGGACAGGCTGAGAGAGTTGGGGTTGTTCAGCCTGGAGAAGAGAAGGCTCCAGGAAGACTTTATTGAGGCCTTTCAGTACTGAAAGGGGACCTACCGGACAGTTGTGGACAAACTTTGTAGCAGGGCCTGTTATGATAGGACATGGGGTAATGGCTTTAAACTGAAAGAGGGAAGCTTCAGACTTGATATAAGGAAGAAATTTTTTACAATGAGGGGGGTGAAACACTGGAACAGGTTGCCCAGAGGCTGGTAGATGCCCCATCCCTGAAAACATACAAGGTCAGGTTGGACGAGGCTCTCAGCAACCTGATAGAGTTGAAGATGCCCCTGCTCACTGCAGGGTGATTGGACTAGATGGCCTTTAAAGGTCCCTTCCAACCCAAACTATTTGATGATTCTATGATACTAGTCTGATTTTAAAAAAGGAACAGTATGCAGAACCACCACCAAGGATGCAGTTATGGGTTTATTTTCCTTTCCCTTTCAAGCATTCATAGAGTCCCACCATGCCAAGGACAAGATCAGGCACAAGAAGAAACATCTCATATTTATCTTCATCAATATCACGTGAATCTTTTGGATGGTGAGTTTAACATAATAAATGAGATAAACACCTTATTCCTCACTCAGCAGTCAAGAGAAAAAACATTATGGTTACTGTCAAATACCTCACTAAGATGTACGAAGATCACTCAGGTAGGGTGCAAAGAAGCTAATATGCCATGTTATGCAGTGGTTTATGGCAGACTTTTCTTCCCCCTAAAAGTACTCAGTAGTCTGAATGGCAAACTAAAACATGCATAAATATTTAACACAAGTTTTGTGAATGGCATATCAGGAACCCTAAAATCTCACCTTCCTTTTTCCTATCAAAAAAAGGAAAGAACTTACATGGTCTAGAAAGTCACCTGAGTTTATTTCCTTATAATCTACCCCTTAAAAATTCTGCTACATCAAACACAAAATTCAGAGTTCAGACATACACAGATTAACCACGTTTTTCTCCACGCTATTTGAAAAAACACATCAAAATGCACTATTTCTTCATTTTAGAAGTGTATTGCCAAACACCCCTGCTTGCCACTGGGTCTCACCACAGCTTGTTAGAGAACCATCCTCCAGGTTCCCCAGCAGAGGCTGGGAAGAGAGACACAAACAAAAAGAAATTGTCCTTTATTATGGCTTAAACACTCTTAAATTTGTTTAAGGGGTTGTTTTGAAACCCACACAATAAAAATCAGATTAAAGTAAGAATGAAGGTGTAATTTTAAAAGAGTATTTTTAGCAAATGTGGATGTACACTTTTCACGATTTAAAGCAGAAAAGGCTTCCTCAGGTAAGCTCCGGGGAAAAAAAGAAAAGTGAATGTCTTAGATATGTTGAAAATACTTTCTCTCTCCATGCTTTGATCAGTCTATTGGCCTCCCTTGCCACTTCGCAACTACCACTTTTGTCCCCTTAATCAAGCCATTGGGGGACAGCTGCCAAGCCCATTTCTACCTCCCCAGTCGAGGGCAGGCACTGCCATTCTCCAGATCCCATTTCTCTGGGCACATCTACTCTCTGAATGGGCAAAACTACAGACACATACACCAGCTTTGTACCCACTGTTGGTTTTTATTTCTGCTGGGTTCTGCATTATTCTTTTGAAAGAAGTAAATCAGCGTTTTCCTCAGCTCCTTGACACCTTCAGCTCTTCTGAAATAGCAGCGACAAAGCATCAGATCTTCTGCCCCAGCCGAAACCTTTGCATCCCCTTTGGTAGTGTGCACCCTAGGAACTTCCCTTTCCCCTTCAGCTGGCTGGAGCAAAGGCAGCGCAATCCCAGTTAAATAAACACTCTGCACTTACGTGCTGTGACTGGAGCGCAGCAGCTCCAACTCAAGGACAAGTTACACTTCTCGCAACAGCAAGTTAGCAGAGATCAAAAGGGATGATAAAGAACTTAACTTTGCCATGCTAGTGCTTGCTCACTGAAGCTCACAAGAAGTTCCTGAATTATTTATTTGAGAACAAAAAAAAAAATCCCTTTACATTTGAAGGTGGCAAATGGCCTCATTTCCAATGCTGTTAATTCAACACCCCTAATCAGCATCTCAGAGAAATGTGTTTATTAACCATAAAATGAGGATTCATGGATTATACTTTCACAGTTCCTACTGTGGGAGATTAAAGGTATGTAGCATTATTACTCTTTCTTTTCTCACCCCAAAAGCTCTTGCAATTCATTAAATTCCTTATAACTTAATATTAAAACACAGTAACTCTTCATTTTATTGCATCTTTTTTCCTTCCTGGTTTTACCACACCTTCTTTCTAGCTTCTGTACCATATTCCTGAATGGCTTTGCATTTTGTTTTCCTCCTTTCCTCCCCTGCTGCTGTCTGTTTTTCCTCGGGCTGTGCATTCCAACCTACCATTCCAACCGTTTTCTGCCCCTTTCTATGTGTTCCCTGGAAGAGGGTTCCCCATGCAGATCCACCAGGCGAGACCCCCTCACCTCTCCTTTCTCTCCTGCATCTTGACAGCCACAAGCCTGATCCATTTGCACCAGCCAAGAAGCAAAAGGCAGATACTGGGGGAAACCTAATGGCTATTCCTATGAAGCAGGCAGCTGCCAGGCAGGATGTTTACGTCTCTCAAAAGTAGCTCCTTGCACATTCCTAGATGGCGTGGCCGTCTGGAGGAGGAAAGGGAACGCAGCGAAGTGCGGCATTGATAAGCACAGGCTGAAGCTTTTGGAAAAACCTGGGCTAAGGATGAGGCAGTACCAGGCCAACCAATGGACCTCAACTTCTGAGCAAGGATATAACGCAGCAATAGAAAGACGCAGTAAGAACAAGCCATGAGACATGGCAAATCCCCATCCACCTGAGAAACTCAGCTGTGGCCCTCACAGACCTTTCCAGGTTAAACCTTTTGGGTTCAAAATGGCTCCACCTGCTCGGCCACCACCAATTCAGCCAACATAGCCCCAGCCCTCCAGATGCCTTCTCCAGCTCTCTGAAGGAGTGCTAAAACCAAGGCCTCAATGGCAGCCTAGGTCAGAAGGGCTCTAAGGAATGCCATTGTAACCTCTGTAAGGGCACCACACTGTTCCTGGCAGTGATCTCCTTCACTTTTCTCCTCCTCACTTCTCCCAGTACACTCATACCCAGGCAAACAGAAACACATACAGTTTTCCCCACGCCGTAGTTGCACTGTCTGAAAAATACCAGGATATCCACAAAAACAGGGGAGTAAATTCATATTTATCCAGCATCCAAAGGAGTAACAGAGGAAAGAAGTCAAGTCTTTCCACCTCACTTAAATGAATTCCTTCGGAGAGCCCCTCTGGTGAGCTCTATTCCTCTCTGCCAACTCCCATCCTTTTAAATACATGTCCTGGTGGTTTTCCTAAAACTCCAGAATCTGGAATCATGTGTCCAGTACACTGATATTTCATTCAGAAAAAGAACAGAGTCTTGCTTTCACAGTTTAATGTGAAAGATTAAAAGCCCAAACCATACACATTCTAAAAATCTCCAAAAAACACACATAAAAGGGGAATGACTCTTCCCACTTTTTATTTTTTTAAAGCTTATTTTCTGATGTTTGAATACAGCAATGTCATGTCCTTGAACAGACCACAGGGACTCTATCTTGCATGGCCTATGTCTTGCACGTACTCCTCAGAAGTTTCTCTCCACCAGTGCTCAATCACCCCATCCATGTTCCCCATAGGCTCTCTGACAAAAATACCCCCAATCTTTCCATGTTTGCTCTGAATTACTCTAGATTTCCCTTCTGAAAGGAGTAGGAGTAATAAAACATACCAGGCTCTTTCCTATACTACCCCCCACGCCCCCCGACTGACTTTCATGTTCTCTATCTGTAAACACATGCCTCTCTTCCACTTTGGGTAGGATCTTACATTTTGATAAGAGGGAACAGGAAGCTGTCACATGCTGAAGCCAAAGAGAATTTCTCCCCTAGCCCTTCTCAAACACTGGTTGAACCTGCATGCTTCAAAACTTCCCCTGATTGCTATTCCCCATAGAACACAAGTCAGGTGCAGGTCAGCAGACTGGGAAAAGTCATGCAGGAAGGGAGGTTATTGGTTATCCCACGTTAACTGCACTGGCCCTGAAACCTTCCTACACAAGTCAATCTGAATTGAATCCCTAGAATAAAAAAAAGTTTCGCTGTGTCGTCTAGCACTTGACTGAGATTTATGCACAGGCAGAGCAGGATGACCTTTTAGAGTGATACCTTAGATTCAAACTTTGATGAACTCTGTTCATGTGAGCTGGGCTCAAGCAGCCCAGGAGCCCAGCGCAGCTGAGACACAACAGCAGTACTATGTATTACAGTTCTCCAGCTCCTGCCCACATTTTATACTGCAGCCTTTTGATTAATCTTTTAATTTCACAAAGGAATTTAAAAATGTGAAGTTCTGGACATGCACAATACTTTATCATATATGGCCTGTAATACTCCACAAAATATACTGCATCATATAACATCATGAATCTCCATTATCTTTAATGGCAAAGTTCCTGCACTAACTCACTGAGTATACGGTGATTGTGATCCAACAAGGAAAAGAAGTTAAATAGCCAGGCCACAGAAAAACTGGGAAGCTTAAACAACACATCATAAAATAAACAACTACCAAGTCAAACAGCCACTGCCAAGAAAAGGCTAGGAGGGGAGGGTGGCAGGGCTCTTTCTTTCATTTTTAAAAAATTTTTTCTTTTTAACAAGAAAAAAAAAAACTGCTTAGAAAACTGACACCTACATGCAAACGCTGCTTCAAAGCTTTTAGCACAATCTCCCAGGGCAGAACAATAGCAGCTCTGTGCTTGTAACCAGCTCAGGCTGTTCCAGGCAGGAAGAGGGTGCCCTCGCCTTTTACAGCAAACATATTTCTCTCTGATGCTTGGCTCTATGAAATCTGGCTCAACCTCTTCAAAATTCATAGTCTCCAAAGCAGGACAATGGGTAGCAAGTAGCTACTCCAGTGACAGAGGTTGCAGTTAGATGCTTTTAGCAACATTTGCCTACCCCAATCTTGCTCAGTTTCTGCTGTACTCAGGCTGGAAAAGAGGCAGAACCACATTTAGAGATAAAGTTGCATTTCAAAGCACCCCTTGTTCCTCTGATGTCCTTACAGTGCCTGCAAGCGAGCTAAAGGATAACAGTGTGCAACAGGTACTCTTTATCTTGCTAAATAAGAGGAAAGTACAGATTGAGCAAGAGAGCTGTCTACCTGTTTAAAAAAAAAAAAAAAACACAACATAAAAATCAGCTGTTTGCTGTCAGGTCTCCCGAAAAAATCTTAAAGTAGGCCAGTTATAAGTTGTCTTATTCTGTTCAGGGAGCTGGACTGTGTTATAGCTGCCACAGGATCTAACATTCTGCTCTACACAGGTTGCCCCAAGGAGGCCTGACCTAAATAAAAATTTATCAGATACCCAAGGATGAGCATTGATCCATTCAGGGCTTTAAACATCACTCTTGAGCTCTGGGTTCATTGCAGTAACAGAAGTTTAAAATATCAAAGGTTCTTCTATGAAAACCATTCTCTCTCAATCAGGAAAATAAAGACAGCAGGGACAACAGCTATGGCAAAGAGATGAAAACATTTCTTGCGGTGAGCTAGGCGCACAGCTGTGCCTTTTGGTCGTTTTTATGGCATGACTGGAGAGGTGCTTGTTGCTTGATCTCCATGTGGCCATCCCTATCCCATATCATCAAACTCATGCAAGCATCCCTGCTGGGCACCTTGACAGATACAGTCTCATCCTAGGACTTCTGGTGGAAAAAGCCAAGGGAGAAGACTGCAAGAGTCCACAGTGCCACAGCTCCATCCCTGCGCAGGTCCGAGCAGCCGGGAGAAGAGGGCAGAAGAAAGCAAGCTGCTGGCTGGCTGGACTCTTCTGGAAGAAAAGCACTTGGCACCACTGTTTTAGTCTGGCATGTCGTTTAACATGTATAAAAGTTCACCACATGATTATTTCAATCAAAAGCATGGTTTACATCATCACCCAGAGAAATGTCTTATTTCCATATATTCCCTCCACACCCAGAATGATTAACTACCTGCAGTAAAATGCGTAGGCTTTAATTCTGATGGTGGTTTGTTTTTGTTGTGGGTTTTTTTTTTTTTAAGATACCTGGTGACCTCCTGTAGTCTTACAGAGTACAGTAATCTTCCATTTCCTAAAGAGGATGGTGGAAAAACAAAACAATGCAAGAATGCTGCTTATATCAGTTGTAGCAGTTGCATACAACCATCCTGTTTGCTCGGCTCTTCAAATCTCAGAGCACTGTGGTTGAAGTACCCCATCATGTTGGAAATGCAGCTTTCTCTAAAAAAACCCATGCAAGTTCTTTCTTTTGGAGTAGTAGATAATTTTAGTGCTGTAAAATACTTCCAGGACTGTTTCTGTACTGCAGGGTAAAGAACCGATGACAGAAATGCACATTCAGAAGACTTTTACTTGTACAGTACCGCAAAATCTGCGTCAAAGAACTGTAGGAGCTAATCTGTATGGGTCCATGACTTGCATGATAAAATGGAAAAATTTGCTGACAGTACAAAAATATCATCAAAAACCTTCCTCCCAAATCTAAAACCCTCAGGGGAACTGAAGATGTATGTCAATTAAGTTATTCTAGACACATACTTCTACATCTTGCAACGTAAGCGGTGTGATACCGTCTCTGGTAAGTGCTCCATAAGGGATATAAGTTTTGACTATCATTTACAGAAAGTGTAAATGATACCAAAAAAAACTAATGGAAAAAAAAGAAACCAAAACAGAAATAACGGTTCACCAGAAATATTCTGAAGTTACCTTTTTTTCAAAAATCTTGAAATCTCATTTTAGTGTAAAGGTAATAAAATCCAGTGAATTTAAGACATTTGTTTGCTCCTGACTTATACTCATGCTGGCTGCTCTCCACTGGGATGCTCCTTGCCTCCATATTTGAGAAAACAGCGACTGGCACAAAGGGAAGTGACTCAGTTAAAACCCTACGGGGAAAAAACCCACAAAACCCCCACAGGTTGGGCTTTCTGCCAAATGCCCGTGGCCTCTCAGGACAACTAAACAAACAGCCTTAGTTCTGTTAGGACACCTGCAACAGCAGAAATGTCATCAAATCCTTAAACAGTTACTGACCTGCCAGAACAAATGTCATAAAATGAAATTAAGGCCCATCAACCAGTTAAAAGGATTTCTGAGAGCGATTTACAACGGCAATCTATACACGCTTACCCGGGG
This sequence comes from Rhinoptilus africanus, assembly GCA_013400135.1. Taxonomy (NCBI): domain Eukaryota; kingdom Metazoa; phylum Chordata; class Aves; order Charadriiformes; family Glareolidae; genus Rhinoptilus; species Rhinoptilus africanus. Next base: position 188,493 of record VXBO01008424.1, on the reverse strand, counting down.
CAGTAAGTGATTAACAGCGCTCTGTCACAGCTGATCTGGCATCTTACGGCCCTCACTGTGCCTAAGGCTTCATGGGCCAGGGAGGACATCCGTGGGGCGAACAACCTGCGCTCCCTGTTAATAAATACCAACTCCCATTCCAAACTCCAACTTCAAAGTGCTGCTTAAGTCTCCTCAGAAAGAAAAGCTGAGTGGCTTCCCTTCAACTGTACTCATCGGTGGCAAATTTCACTATCAGTAAGTCAACGTGTAATTACAATCATCCACCCATAAAAGCTGGGGGAGGGAAAGAGAAAAAGGGACTTGTCCCTGTTTCTCGGGCATTAAGGAGAGAATCGGGGATTTCTGAAGAATCCAGAAACCAGAGAACAAGAGCAACCAAAAGCTTCTGGATGTGGTTTCTTCCGATATGTACCTGGATCCTCACATACATATATACACGCACATGGTACACCACTGCTTTAAACAATAACAGGGAATTACCAGATCAAGACGACCTTCACTTCTGAACACAATGGTGCTCCCACCACCAGAGGCATCTCAAGTGATGCCGTCTGGACTCGGCTCCATTTCTTGGTCTGTTCACCCAGGCAGCATCAGCTACTGGACAAACATCGCAGAGATGCTTATCACAGGGACTCCGCTACCTCACCGCTTCAATGGAAAATCAGTTGCCCAAAAATGCCAGCAGTTTCAGAAGCAAAAGCTCCCTCTTCCCCTGGATTTAGGAGAACCATATCATTGGCAAGCAGCAGTCCCCTGCCGAAGGCTGGTATCTCTTATTTAGCCAACACAGAAGCCTGTAAAGGAAATCACAAGGGGCTAGGAATTAGCTCAGCAGTGTCAAAAAACCCCAAAGGCTACATCCCAGAGAAGATTTCCAGAGGAAGTGATTACCCAGACATTCACAAGACACGTAGTCTACTTTCATAGCAAAAGCTGCAAAACAAAGGCTATAAGGTTGAAGTGAAGGAAATGAAAATAAATTAAAATAGTTTAGAACAGAAGTGCTATAAAAATTGTGAGATATAAGTTGGCCAAGGATTAATATTTTTAAGGCGATAAAGATAATGCTGTAAATTTATCAACAAAGAATAAAATCATTGTATTTCAAGAAGTCTTTTCTCTCAGCATGAAAAAAAATTTACATGCAATCACTGAGTCATACAGATTTCACCAGACCGACGGGAAAAGTAGGTGTCTGTTTGAGGATAATCTGTACAAAACCTGAAATTCAACTGCATTGATTTGATCCCCTGCAGATTTAGACAAAAAGAAGGGGAAGGCCAAAACACGAAGCTGAAAACACCTTTATCTTGAATTGAAGAAGCAATTCAAACTGAGCACCCATGCCAACACTTATTGTTATAGAGGGGTCTGTTGTCTAATAGTGACAACAAATGCGAAGAAACTCTGTGAAATCAGAGCAGATGATTTTAACAGTTCATTGCATGTAAACTTCCTTAGCATCAAGGGCAAAGGAAGGAGAATACGTGCATCTATTAAATTTCCCCTCATACTATCACCCAACAGCTTGTGATTTGTCTTTTCACCCAAATCAGAACTTTTGTAGGAGAGAATGTGGAGGCGTCATTAAAGCAGAAAGGTCAGTGGTACCGGCAGAAATGCAGGCAGAAGGAACAGAAAATCTCAGAGGCAGATAAGAAGGAATGATTGTAAACGGGCGACATTCTCACTGCCATGTCATCTGAAACGACTGTTTGCTCACAATTCAGTAATTCCAAAAAGCATTCCTTAGAGAGGTGGTATGAGGCCCCCTCCACACACGTTGCGTTCTTGACATCTTGTACATCCAATCTACCCTGAGTACAAATTAAGAAGGTGTTTTGGCTGCTGATCTGGGACAAACAATACAGTCTTTCAATTAGGGTTCTTTCTTCCCCTGTGCAGCGTAGCCAGTAATAACAGTAATTATTTTTTTAAGTTGGGATTTATATATAGACTCTGCAAAGTGCTTAGCCCTTTGAAGAACAAAGTTCACTCACCAAGCCATACTAAGAAAAATAAGAGGCAGCTTATGAGAACGTGAGCTTGCAATTTTTAGTAATGCTTGGTGAAGCTGCCATAGGACACCATTTTCAGCACTGCAGTTGGGTTTTACATGTGCCAACCTACACAGTTCCAAAGGGAGACAAAACTCTGGGTGTCAAATAGCATCCTATCTCAACTCCCCAACTTTATTTCCTAATGTGGAGTCTAGAGAGGACAAAGTAAAACATCTCCAAAGAAGAACAGAGAAATTTGGTTCTTATCCAAGAGCTGAGGTATCTGAGAGATCAAAAGGAAACCTCTTGGTGTAAACCATGATTTGCAGACCATGTCACCAAGGTATAGTTAAGTAATTACTTCTCCTGCACAGTTTGAACACACAGAACAAGAACCTCTCATGAAAAAAGGTGTTCCACACAAACTCCTTTACAAACCATGAGCTGGAAGGTGGGTGGGGAGAGAGGGAACGATCTCAAAACAGAAGTGGAAGAGGTGGTCAGATTCTTCTCTTCCCTCCAAAAGAAACAAAAGTAGCCGGAACGAAGAGGGGGGGTGTGTGTGTAATATTAAAGCAAGCTACATAGTGATGAGGAAAGGTGAAAAAAACTAGTGCTGATTAAAGCCAGGCACTTTGCAAAGGCCAGGCAGCTCTTTTCTTCCACCACAACCATTTGAAGCAGTTATGCTATGAGGAGAATGTTTTCCGCATCCCATTCCTGTTCTCACAAGCTCTGGGCAGTTCAGCAAACACTTACTTGCTCCAGGTAAACATAAAATAAAACTGATAAAAGGTTTGCTTTTTGCTCTGACCGGCATTATCAATTACCAATGAAGTACTAAAATAGTTGGGCCACCTCAGTTTACTGTTCAATGTTAATTAGCAGTAGAGGTCAACACAAGAAATCTTTCATTAAGGATATAATCCCATGTGATGTGACCCACTGTGGATGTAGCTACCCACACGCTTCCGCTGGTGACAAAAATCAATCTCTCCCCACCCACGCTTGCATGGCCCATCACCATCCTCCCCAGGCCCAGCCTCACAAACGGAGCGGAGCGAAGCCCACCCTGACCTCCTGCAGCAAGAAGCGGGCTCATCCCAGCTCCTCCCTGATGCTGGCACCTGCACCCAGGGAGGTGTTTGGTGCGCCGGGGCAGGGCATCAGCCCACCCCAAAGGGACCTCAGGGCAGGAAAAGAGGGGAGGAATTAGGTTTTAGCCTCATCAATTCTCTGATCAATAGGAAACAGCAAACAATTTACAGAATGAGCCCACTGGTAATTGGTCTGTGTAAGTGAAGGGGGGGCAGGGGGGAACCTCGGGAGAGAAATAGAGTAGCTCAAAGAGACTGGGGCACCAAAGGCTGCATCAGTTGCTTTAATTTATAAGGCATGCATTCATCCAGAGGCACGATCTGTAGGAGGAAGAGGCGGTTTAGGGTTTGGTTTTTTTTAATTAGACCAAGGAATATGGTTAGGGACGATGAGGGGAGAGCAAACCATGGCTTCCCTCCTCGGCAGCAGCCTGAGAGGGGTGGAAACACCAGGGGAACCATGGCCTCACTCAGTTTTCATGGGCACAGCAAAGCTAAGTAAAGGCCTCGGATCTCAAACAAAAAAAGCCCTTCTTACACAGTCTTTTTGGAGACTGCTGCTTCAGTTTTAACGTAATGGTTTAAGCCCATGTGCAACAGGACGACGTACCGGGGTTATGGGCTGCTGAGAGGCACCAAAGCCCAGCAAAACTGTGCCTGGGACTACACAGCCACCAGCTCTTGGAAACTCAGTGCTGCCAGGGTGTTAAAAATGCCAGCTATGCTAAGGCATGACTCACCCACCAGCAACGCAAGGGAGCCGGGCTCATTTGTGCTCCCGATCTCCTGGAGAGCAGGAGGGATCCCGGCACATCCCAGCAACCTTTCCTCTCTGCTCACAAGGTGAGTGCCGGCACGCCAAACCAAGGGGCACTCCTCAAACCATGCAGGCCCCGAGCCCCGCATTTCCAGTCGCTAGAACAGCAGGTATTTTCATCTGTTTGTGCTAAACCCCACACGGCCTGCAGTAGAGGAGGCACGTGGACTCCACTGCCTCCTGACCCAGGCAGGGACCTGGGCATACAAGCTACCCCAGGAGCCTGTTTTCTCAAGCACACCTCTCTGTGAGGCCAAAAAATTGTCCTCACAAATGTAAACATTCAGCCTACCGGCAATGAGGAGGATGCTTTCAGACTTAAAAAGGTTTCTCAGCTGTACTTAACCACTCTGACCACGTTCATAACTGTGTGGCTGTGATGCTGGGCAACAGCAAAGTCATTTTGGAAGGTTTTAAGCAAGTCCAGAGCAAGGGCAGCCTTCACAAACCCCAGTGAGATGTCAACACGGGAGAAAAAGCGTGCAGATTTTCTCATGCTGCATTGCCATTACTCCAGAGGGACCAAACATGTGAGATGGAAAGAGAAAATTTAGATGGTCCTTACAATACATACACTTACATATCATGCCTTGAATCTTCCACCAATAATGCAAATCCAAAGAGTGATTTGTTCAATATTAAACTTACCAGGCAACTACTACACTGGGGGTGACCCACAATATGAATCATATTCCACCTAATGACCTTGTGACAAATACATTTGCACATTACCGTTAATCTCTGGAGCCTTCATTAGGTCTTTGGGCATTTTTTAGCAGCAGAGAAATCTAGAAACTACCTGATAAATTTTGATCCATTCTGATGTGCTTGTTTACTGCTCTGCAGCTTTCATAGTATTAGTAGGTGTAGCCTAATTCACTGCTGTAAAACTACAGCCACATATTATTCTTTGATAGAGTAATCTTTAGACTTATTCTAAGTGCGTTTTATTTGTGACTGAAACGAATGAAACTAAGCACCTGAGCTAGCAGAAAATAAATCAGACCAACTGTATGAACTGATCCAGTGGCTGAGCTCAAATGAAAGTTCTGCCTCCCACTTAAAACAATGTAAGAGATGGTTAAAATCACTTGTAAATGTGCAGCAGAGCAGAAATGGTCTAAATGCCAAATACGTGAGATTACCTGTACTACCAGAGTTATTTTCTGCTGAACAGTGTTTGCATGATCAGTTTTCACTGTTGCAGATCACGCTGGGACAAAAACCACTCAAGATGCATGGGAATTCTACCCACCAGGAACATCTGAGAGGCTCTGCATGCTTTCTGCGTGGACCTAATACACTCATTTCTACTGAACTGAGTATTTCTTTTGCCTTCTTATGGCTGCAAGAATAGCTTCACAGATACTCAACCAAGCATACATCAATGCAACGCAATGCCAGTTGATTGCCCTGAGGCTTAGCTAACTTTTGTTAAGGAGCTACAGCATGGAATTACCAAAACACCAAGTAGCATAGCCAACAGACCCCTTGGCCAAAACCAAACCAGTTGGAGTTATGTCCACTTAACACTGATAGCTGTGTGACCGAAGAGCAGCCACAGTAGGTGGCAAGGCACTGCTATAGGGGGAAGGACCTAGCATGCAAGCGAGAAGAAAACTAGAAGTCCTGCTGACCCCCTCAACAATAAGGAAACAGAGACAGAACAGCAGCTAGAGGGGAGTAGAGCTTCAAAATTATCAGAAACCTGCAAGATGAGAAGGAAGATGGCATTTCACCCTCATCTTCCAAATCCATCAATATCTAACAATTCCACTCTGTGAAACTTCATAAATCTTAATTGCTGTTTTACTGTGGCGTTAGAGCTGTTTTGCCAAATTCAATTGATAGAAGGGTGGGGGAGCCTCTTGAAACCACCAGATCATTAGGTTATGATACCCGAGTTGGGTGCAAAATAGGCAGGTGTTTGATATCAGGTACTATGCTTCTGGGAAGTTCAGCAATATATTTGAAAAGAAGACTTAACTTGCATTCACAGCAATACTATACTACTTTTAATGAATCAAGTAATTAGCATCTCTATAAAAAGAAGGGTATCCTTGAGTGTTAAACATCAAAAGCACTAGAATCATTTGCAATTTAAAGGCCAGAATTGGCAAGATCCTGTGCACTCTCTGCTCCCATTTGGAGTCTACGGAAGTGACTGGCGTGTAACACTTTTCAGGGTCAGATCCAAAGGAAGAAGCATTCATCGGACTTGTGTTACCACTTCACTTCGAAAATACTCAAACCTCGGAAATGACAGAAGGAAAACTATTACTGAATTCACTGCAGAACTCCTGATTTTCAGGAAAGGTGTTCTGTGAACATAAAGTAAGTGCCACAAAAAAAGCTCCTCCACGCTTCCAACATGCTGCTGTAAACTGCAAGTTCTTGTGGAAATCACGGGGCACCTTGAAAGCTCTTTAGAAACTATGAAGATTCTCTGCTGAAGCTCCTATGGTTCAAACATAAATTATGTACCTTATTACTGACATGGGTCCATTATTAATTCCATCCACAACATCCCATATGCTTGTTTCTCTCAACCTCTTTACCCTTTTCACTTTTCTTCATGTAGACAGTGCTCACCTTGCCTATATCTGTGGAATGACCATTTTTAGCACAATATCCATACAAAAAGAGAGTCAGAGACACATATTCTTAATTTCTTAATAAGCTAAAAAGTTACACCAGCAAGTCAGGTCGCTTCCCCTCTGTTCTGAGTACATACTTTATATCTGACTTACTTTAACTATAGTTAAAATCAGACTGCAAAGTCTTACATGGCCTTATCTGTTTTGGGAGGCGCTTGGCACACCTTTATGCACTATAAAAGGCAACAAAAACTGTATGAGTGTGTCGTATATCAACTCAGATCCTAATGTTGTGGAATACCCCCAGGAATACTTCTTCAATGACCTTAGCAAGTAGGTACAGTCAGAGAAAAACTCAAGACTAGCAAAGCAACAATTTGGTTTCTATACAAGCACATGAGACAGCAAATGGAAGGAACCAGCATGGTGCAGGTCAGCAGGTTCTCCATTACACCTCTCCAAACTGCATGGAAGAACAAACCAGGCAGCAGGAGTTTTATATTAGAAGACCTTTTCTGACAATCGGGGTATGTCACGTATTTCAAAAGGAAAGGGTCCAGCTTTTCAAAGATCGAAGTCATCAGAAAGGGAACCCAGTAACACCTCAACTCTGAAGGGATTTGTCCTGTTTCCATTGTTACTATTCCATCCCTTCCTTCAAAGACCTCAGAGATGGCAGAACAACTTGTGACGCTTACAGCTTGCCACTGAACTTCTAGGTTTGGATTCATGCCTTAGAGGCTCAGGACTGGCATAACTGAATCTTCACATTTATATTTAGCCATACATTGAAATTCAGTTGCAAACCCAGAATGTGAAATGACCTATGCAGAGTCTACAGATCTCTCATTCCTTACAATCTTCACTCTTACACCACCGGTTATTGTTTGAATGGAGAAGAGCAATCATCTAAAAAAACCTTACAGAACAAGACAACAACATCGATAATTTCTGTTACTGACAGAGTATTTGTCCCCTCTCCTTCATCGCAGCTTTGAAGCCAACCTAACTTGTCAGGATCTCGCACTTCCGGTTGCCTGGCAGAGCTAATGGAAAAAACCCTACAACTTATCTCCTATTGTGCAAACCTCAGTGATTCCCCTCTGCTTCTCATAAGAACATCTGGAAAGCAACACCATCCAAGAGGATTGCTCGAGGGTAGGAGGGCATGAGAAGGGAAAAATCCTTCTGAATATTTGTGCTATATTTAAACTCCAGACCAAAGCTTACACTTGGAGTGAATGTCTCTCTGCTGTAGGAATGCAAAATTCCAAGCACTGAACAAGGATGTGCTAAGCTTTTCACAACATGCCCCTAAGCAATGGCATTACTGAAAACTTGTAAAAATGGAAAGTACAGTGCCTCTATCTTTCATTGCAATTGTTGCAGGGACAGAAAACAGGGAGCAAAAGGAAATTTCAACAGCGCGCTGGGAAAAGAAATCTAAATTTTCAGCACAGAAAGTTCCTTTGTTTTGCAGAAGTACCTCCTACAAAGAAGATGCAAGCAGAGCAGGGAGAATGCAGTAGAATCAGAGCAACTCAGACAACATTTCCTAAGAAACGTGTCTTAGTTTGGAATTCAAAATTCACATAAAATTGGAGCAATATCAGAATCAATTGTCAGTGAAGGCAATGAGAGCTACAGATTTTTAAACAAGCTGGGGAGAGAACACCCAGGACATGCAGTTATATTCATTTTACTGTTTAGGTCCATAAATTTAGGCAACCGTCTTCGGGAAAACAAACTGGCTTCATTTTCTTAGTACCATCTGACCTCAACATGTTATTTATATGAGGTGCTGTTTCCCTGCCTGAGCCTAGCAGGGGAAAAGGTGCTGTTTATGCTCTGTACAAAGCAGCTGGTAGGAAAGATACAGGATGACTGCACAGAAAGCTAGCTTTTCAGGGAAGCATATTCCCAAGATGAGTAGTAGTTCATGCAGTCAGAATAGTTGTAGGGACTAGTCACCACATCTAAATTCATTAATATCAAAATCAAGTCATTATCAAATGAGCTCCTTAGTCTGAATTGCCAAATGCTGTGCCTCGCATTTTGAGACAAACAGCGGCCTGCTCACGTGAAAGATAAGTGAAGTTAATGCAGCTTATTATGTGAACTAAATAGGTGGGAGCTACAGTGACTCACAGGACAAGGGATCCTGCAGGAGTCAACCAGCAAACTTACTGCTAGAGGTAACTGCTTTTTTATTTTCCTGTATGATTGGGAGATAGTGACTTTAGTCGTTCCCAATTCATAATAAAGATACATCTGTGTGACACCTCAGCGGTACCCAAACTCACCAGGGTACCAGAAAAGATGGACCACTGGGAACACAGAGGTGTGGGCTCATGTTCTCTACTGAGGAGGATAAAGCCTTTTACACAGAGTTCCCTGCTGCCACAGTCATAGTGCTATTGCTATTTTCACATCTAACCAGGCTACTCAGAGCTGTCGGATGCAGCACAGACATGAGCTTGTTCATATCAAGATAACTATCCTTACAGTAACGCAAAAAGTCTTAAACAATGACAGATATCCTACGTGCACTAGAGCTCATACTGTGGAAAGTGAAAACAGCAGATTCTTCTGTTTCCTTTTGCCTCTGTATTTTTCCAGTGTCTCAAGTGGTGGCTAATCTGTAGCACAGAGGTCAGAGGGCTTAATGTGCAAGTTCATAAGTAAAGACAATGTTTTTAAAATGTACAACAGATAATGGGAGAGTTCCAGGAGAAAGCTGTATGGTTTAAAACACCACACTTTGTTCTTCCTTTACTACTTTTTACCTCAGCAAACACAATCATTACAAAATTATGGTTACATCTTACACTCGTTGTACACTAATTATGGCCCATTATTAATTTAAAAATTCATTCTCTTCCTAATTTGCAGAACATTATTCTTACCCAAACTCCTAAACGTCTGATTACCTTCCACATCAAAAGCCTGGTTGCCATAATGTGCCTGGTGATGTCTACAGAGTCACTCAAGCACCTCCCTCTGTTGGACTTAAGCTTGTCTGTTTTTACTGGAAGTAGGAAAGGGAGAGTAGAAAAGCAAAATTTGCAGGTATTCTGGTCAAGGTGGAAGGGTTTTACTGAACAGAAAGGTTGGGCCTCATGATAAATTTTTGGGGCTTAGAGCAGTGTTCAGGAATTTGTTTTCAAGTGAGCTCTACAAGGTTTCTCAGCTTGAAACACTAACTATTATGAAAGACACATCCTGCCAGCTTACTTCCCCTTTGCAGCTGGTTGAACAAGCCCTTTCAGTGCTTGGTTATAAGGTTGCACTCTTCCAGTATACAAAAAGGCTACTGGGTTGCCTCTTCCCAGTCACTAGGTGCACTGCACACACAAATAATATTTTTCATCTCATGTCCAGTCATACTGGGCACATAAACGTTCATCAGTGTTGATTGCACCGTACAGAGCTTGTACAATGGTATCTAACTTCTACTGCAGTTTTTTCAGTGAACCACGTCCTTCAAAGCATTCCTAGGTGAGGCAGCATTACTTTCTGCCGTATTTGTTTTCGCATTAAGTTCCTTCTGGGTCACACGCTAAGCTATTAGCAGCATAAATTTTCCTGGCGTAGCAGGGAAGAGTTTTAATTAAAACCTGCCTTTCTACTCCTTACTCCATGAGTGTACGTGCTATTGTACTGCAAAACCTCGTAACGACCAGCCCTTCCATTTGTTCTCTCTCTGTCACGATGAGAGAGAAACCACAATCGCTATTACTGATTAGTACTGAAATAACAGGATGCAATGAATTAAGTCGGTCGTATTTTTTTTTCATTCTTAAAAAAGTCAGGCCATTGACCAACTTATCACAGAGATAACTAAATTACCATATTTATTTCCGTATTATAGTAATGTAAGTAGTGGAACATTGTGTCATTCATAGCTGGATTTCATGCAGCTTAGAAGTTCAAGGAAAAGACTCACCTATGTGGAAAGTTGGTTTAGATTAAGATTGGCCTCAGTTTAAAACACATCAGTTCTGAGTAATGAGTCAAAAAAAGTAGAATTCCTAAAATGTTGCCAGATTAATAGTAGCCACAAAAAATCAATACAAGATACAGATATATCCTTTATTTTATTAGAGTAAAAGTTTTCCTCTAAAGTTAACTTCTCCAGGTTCAGAGAGGTTTATGAACGATGAAGGTGAACGTGCCCTTGAAATCCTCCTTGACCACAGCTTTAAAAACAGTGTACCAGAGCAGAGGCATCCCCTTCTGCTTCAGAGGCTTTTTTAACTTGGACCTTTGCACAGACGGCCTAACACATTTGCATCTCAGACAGTGGAAGAAAAATATGTGTAACTCATAAAATGCTTCTATGGCATAGTCACAGGGGAGACACCAATAGAATACAACCTTCTCCCTACCTCCCCTGGAAAGGTAGAAAAAGTTAAACCAAAAGAATGTCAGCGATTTAATGTCAAGTAATTTGGAAAAAAACCTGAAACAAAACCTATGTTTCCCCGCACCCTAAGATGTAAGTGCCCTTATCGCTTTCGGCATTTTTTTTCTTTTGTTAAGCTGTATGGGCCTTAAAGTGACTGCCACAATACCCAAAAATTCATAGCAAGGTGTGATTTGACCTCTATTGTGAGTAGGAGACAGCAGTTTACCAACCCATTTTTTGATGAAAAAAATAACTTGGCCACCAAGAAAGGTCTCCAAAACCGAGAGCCAGACACAGATTTCAGGGGGATAATCACCATCTGCTTCCAGCCAATATGGCCAACAATAATTTGTATCTGTAAAATGTGTAAATTTAGCTACTTTTACAGCATTCTGGTTTTTTTGTAGAAGTGCTGGATTTCGACTTATTCTGCTCCTCCAGTTTATCTTCTCTGAAATGTTCGAAGTCTGACAAAAATGGACCGGTAGAAAGGATCTACATGCATGGAAGAATGGACGTGAGAAGAAATACCACCTAGGAGGCTTCAGCTCCTAAGATTCTTCCGCTGCCAAGCTTTTACCTTAGTACCTTCCTTTATTTCTCCTCTGCACGGTAAGCAGATGGATTCACACTTCAGTATCTGGTGGTATCACAAATCAGTGAATCTCAGCTTGACTGAAGTCTTGGAAGCAAGAAACCAATTAATTATTTTAAGCTTGCAGAAGCCAGACAACCCAGAGGAGTTCTGCCAAGCAAAGATGGAAGAGAATTTATGGATGTGATTGTGAACTTCTGATAAACTGACACGGGCTGGAAAAGGTCTGGTTCATTTCTGAGCAATGGGAACATGTTTCCAACAAGTATAAGGAAAAATTGTGATGGATGGCTGGAAAAACATCCAGTTCCAGCTTTTTTCTACAGGTATCTCAAGTCCTCATTTTCACCTCTGATCTTGCTGTCGAGTAATCCCTGTGCAATATAGGATAGGTCCATCTGCTGCTTGTAGTTCAGCTACACGCTAGCACTTTCCTTGACTGCAGTATAATGTTTCACACTGTGTTGTTTCCTCTATTTCCATAACCCAAACATCACTGCAAGTTTTGTCTTGTAGACAACCTCCCGTTTTCCACAGTGAGCTTTTTTTTTTATCTCTTCCCTTTATTCACTCTTGCAGCTCTTTTCTGAAATGTCTGCAAATTAACCAGCTATCTTCTTCGATGCTGCACACCAAAACCAGCCACAACATTTCAACGGGATTTCTCTAATGTCAAATGCAGATGTCATGCAGCCTTGCAAGGACCTGCCTGGTATTTTCCTGGTGATGGATCTATGGAGGACATACGGGATCACGATGGAGGAACTGCACTTGCAGCTGCTGCTCATCTGACTATCAACCACAATTCTGCATGGCGTCACATTGCCTTTTGGTTTTCTACAGACCGTAATGGTGAGCGTAACTTAGCACAGAAGCAATACAGCAGTAAAAAGCCTGCAGGGAATCTGCAAGCAGGGTGTTTTTCCACGTATTTGTCTGAAGCATACTAATACCAGGACTGGCTAAGTAAACAGATTCTCAAGTTGAGCAATGAACTGCCCTCTCTTTTCCTCCTCCCACTATAGAGGTACACATACAGTCTCATCCTGTGCTCATTTAAAGAGAACTCCCTGCTTAAGCACGATACAGCAGACATGCATGGAATGAGACAGCCAGTTGCTGCAAAACGTAGGGCCAACTACTCCTCATTTTCTGTGCAACAGTAGGGTTGACTGACCAACTGGTAGACAAAGCTGAAGATAAACCCCATTTGGTTATTTACAAATTCCCAAATCCAAACCTGATAAGGGTCCATAATGCCTAACAGACAGCTGCTGAACAGAATCGCAACAGTCCGTAGCTCATAAGGGCCAAAAACATGGTGCTTCTTCAGTGGGAGATCAGAGCAGCGAACAACAGCTACTGCTGCTCAGTTTCCAGCAACTTGTGCAGAGGCAGAAACACCGAGTCCTCCCTCAATGGAGCTGGCTAATTACAGCTCATTTCTGCTATCTGTGTTTTTGCAGTCCTTGCCTCTACCCCATTAAGGAGATGAATTTGCTAACATCAAGTCCTAAAATGCTGTTTTCTATCTTTTTCATCATTTCATTTCATTTCATTCTGTTGTCTATTAGTTTCCCCTTTATCAAAGTCAAGAAATACAAAAGGGTTTTGCAAAGGCAAAGCGAGCAGACTAAGCAATAATTTCTTTATGGAATTCTAGCATCACTAAACAAAAAGCTTCCTGAACCCCCATTTCTACATTTCAAAGGCTCCTCCTGAGATTGCTTCTGCACCTTCCCGACAGGTGACTTAACTAATACCTACAGAAATTGTGCTGTCGAGTAAAATTCACATATGGATGGCCCCCAATGCTACTAAGTCTCCTCCAAAGCAGTTTAATGGTACTGCTTCTCATGGGTAAGACATCAAAGGAGAGATTTCACCTTTTGCAGGTGCAAATTTCATACCTGCCATCAAAGCAGCTATTTTGAAAACCTGCTCTTACAAGCTACAAACCTCTTGCAAGTTTATGCAGCTTACACAGGGACAAGAGACATGAAATCCTGAGCATTAACAGAATGAAAAAGCAGCTTCACAGCAGTCACTACTTATAGGTCCTAACAGATATAATTCACGTAAACAGTAAGAACATTAATATTACAGAAGTTTCCTTCCCCCCTTGAATATTAAAAGTATGCATCATGGGTTTGCTGCAACATTATTTTAAAACATTTAGGTCCCTATTGCCCCATTTCTCTGCCTAGAAGCTCAATACTGTTTGTGCCTCTGGACAAATAGCGATAACTCTGTACCAAAACATACCATAACTCTGTGTCTGATCATGGTGCTGGTTTGCTCTACAAACTGCTCTCCTGACAAGATGAGCGTCCAGTTTAAATGGTGGTGGCACAGCTTCTGAAGAATGCCAGAACGGATGCCCTCTTTATGTGGAGAAGTTAATGGGAAGAGGTATTGAAAAATAAACTACGTTGGAATAGCTCCACTCTCCCTGCAGACACGCTGATCTGAAATAAAAGTCACTTTATTCTGAAAATAATTATTTCCCTCACAAAGCTCAGTGGTAAATCTGGCCTTGAAAGAACTGACTTGCTTTTCAGCTCATAATACAAAGAACCACAGAATATGAAGTTCATGCAAATAACTTGTTCAAAGAAAAACTTAAAAGTTGCTTGCCTTGGTAGACATGCAAAAAAAAAAAAAAGTCTGTTTTTTATCAATACGTTAACACAGACTGTTATTTGTCTTTTTACAACTAATGATTAATTCTTTCAAGACTGATTTTGATGTGGTGGGCTTCCACACAGGAGATGTAAGTAGTCCCTTTCTGCTCCTTGCTGGAACACAAGCATGGGGGAGACCAGGGACAGGCCCCCGTTTGCTTCTCCTAGGACAGGTAGCTGGAGAACAGATGAGGTTTAGAACTGAGCAAGTACTGTAAAAAACCTAAGCAGAAGCAGTTTACTGGCAACAAATTGCTAAAATCCTTGGAAAAAAAATGAGAAAATTGTGGCTCCCTGAGCACAGTTCATTCCTTGGGAGTTCTGTGAGGTTGCTCAGCAACATACCACAATTACTGTGGGTCAAGTCCTTGGGACATAATCTAGCCTATTGACTTTAATTCAACTACCTCTGGCATAAGGTACTGCCAACTGGGAGCAAGAAGAAAACAGAAGCAATGCAGACTGGAGAGCTCTCAGAAGACATCAGGAGGAAGTTTCACACTGTTTCCAAATGTTTTATCCAAATTGTTCTATCCTTCTCAATTCAAAATCTGTGTTCTATGGCCATTCTTTGAAAGAAAAAATTCAGAAACAAATTTTAATTTCAACTTTATGGGAAATCAAGAACCAAAGTCCACTGATGCAGTGAGACATTTTTTGAGTTCAAACCATTTTCCAGTACTCAGACTCCCACTACAGATACTCTCTCTCAAAAAAAAAACCCAATGCCTAATCTTGGTGAAGAATTCTTAGTAAAAATACTTTCCAGTCTATCAAGCATAGTTGTTCACAACAAGCATGACCAGAAAATCACCCTTTCCCCTGGTGGATAACTCGACCCTTTCGAAACCCATTCAGCTAATATATTACTGGGAAACTTCACTGTAAGTCACATTTTGAATACATCACCCATGACTCTCCAACCTTTCAGGAGGACAGAACTGCTTTGAGATGTATATATATGCGGTTTTTAGGGAAGGACAGCTATAAATAGGAGATGAGACCTTGGGATGGCATAAAGTTCCACGGGGTATTTGGCTTTCGTGTGTAAAACACACACAGCAGCTTTCGGACCCAGGCTGCAGCAGGCACGGCACAAGCAGCAGCAGTCAACAATCCTTCTGCACGAGTGTTCCTGCCAAAGTCCCAAAAATATTAGCTTTACTATAGAAGAGGGAGATCATATAGGCTGGAGGAAAAGAAATTTCTTCAGAAAACATTTTCTCTCTCACAAGAACTGCACGGGAACTATAATCAGTATGACTTTTAAGCCCAGGCTTATAAGGAATATTAGTCCACCCACTGAAATCCAAGTATTGTTGGGGGCAGGGGTGGGAGGTGTTCCCCCTCAGAGAAATACTTGAGTCAATTTTAAACCTATTATTTTTATTATGAATTCACTTTCAAATACTCACGAAAATTTTGCTAAAATACATTTCTTTGGGATGAAATCTGGGTTTGAAGTTTTCTATTTTAACCACTGATAAGAACAATAATCACAGGGAAAACAAACCCACCACCTTATTGCATTAAACAATGTGTGTAGTTGTTTGTGGATTTAGAGGTTTTGACGGATACAGGTTTAAAACTGATGGCCTGAAAGCTTGAATAATCCTAGACCCTGGTATTTTACACAGGCAATATGTAATAAAGTTGCTTAACATGGCCCCTGGACCTGGCAGTCCATGGGCACTGCACCCCAGCCTGCTTACTGACAGCAGCACGCTGCCATATGGCTGCTCCTTACCAAACCTCAGCTAATTACTAAATGACATTCAGTTTCCTTAACAGAGACGTTTTTAGAAGAAACCAGCAGAAGCTGTAGAGTAAACTTTGAGTATAAAGTCACAGCAGGATACACACATACACAACTGTAAATGCACCCACCTACAATTGTAACCACACACCTATGTCAGCCTTAGCCCTCAGGGAAGAACCACAAACACATAAAGCGTGAGCTTTGAAGCACAAATCAAGTGAGGAAAGCAGCATTTTGTTTGGGTCATTACTAATACAGGCATCTACATATCTAAACGAGTTTCTCTAAGGGTCTAGCTTGCGGTTTGAAGTTCATTCCTTTCAAAATCTATCCATGGTCTTTCTCTGAAGGCTAATGATAATTTTATCTCTTCTGAGCCTTGCAGTAATAAATGTTGACAGCCCCAGATGCCAGGTCCTTGGTGAGAGCATCTGTTTGTTTATTCAGGATTAAGTTAAACTACTTAGCCGCCATTACAGTAAATCCACCTCTCCTACAGACCTTCTTAAGAGTACGGAAGAAAACAATGAAAACCCACATACTGTTGTGAGATCAATCACGTTCGGAAGGCTGAGAAATCTTTGACAATTTATTCTTGGTGTGGAAGGGTGAGGAACAGACTGCATCAAACATCCAGTGCTGCTTGAGCAACACAGAATCTCCCCGAAAAAAGAAAAGAAAAAGGCAGTGGGAGCTGCTCTTTGTCTTGATTTCATCACATCACACCTTGATACTGCAGCAGACTTTCAAATGAGAGTGAAAGAGGGACTGTAAAGCTTGATCCTGCAGCCTTTGTCCAACAAGGAATGATTTTAGATATCTACATAATTATGCTCTGGTATATGAAAAAAGGACTGGATGCTTATTTTTTTTTCCTGAGGCAATTCACAATAGACCTTTACCATCTCTCAATATTTGAAATGTAAAGACCTTTAGATTTAATTTCCTCTTCTTTAAGGGCGTGAAGGAATGTTGTGCTCTTACTGACAGGAATGCAATTTGAGACTCCAAATTACCAGACCTGTAACACAGATGCCATTGCTTCATGCTGGCAAAAAATCCTCAGGTATCATACAAAGATCTAAAGCTGTTAGTGCGTCAACATGTATGGGATACATATTAAGCAGTCAAACAGCAAAGAAAATATTTGAAAAGGGGATTTTTCAAGGCATGCTGCACTGCAATCTATTTAATTTTAAAAAAACAGTCTGAAGATGGCAGAGCTGGCTTCCATTTTGCCGTTTAAGGCAGCTGTAAGGTTGGCCTTTAATTGCTAAAAGATGGTGCAAAAGCATGAGACGGCTCCTGCTCACTAGTTGTTTCTGCAGCACAAGCAGAAAGTGTCCCTGGCTACACCCCAGGGCATCAGCGGGGTAGGCAAGAGTATCTTCACACTACTGGGTCGGAGTGATTTTAATTGTACAAATAGGATTTTGGAGGGTTTTATTCTCATGAATAGGCAATGGATGCTTCATAGACACAGTAGCATGGTCTGCAGGATTAAGAGAATTTGTGTTTGGTAAGACCTGCTTGAGGTACCCAGGGACCCCTGCCCGCACAGGTACCTCTCTGGATTACTGTCCTTGCTTTTCCCAGCCTCATGCCACCAGTGTTTCTCCAGCCTGAGCTGGAGCTGATGCGGGAGGGGTGGCCAGCTGGCTCACAGCAGCTTGTCATAACGCCAAACGCCCAGCGAGAGGTGGGCGGCAAGACTGCTGGAGGCTGCATCTCTATGGCTGGGAACTCATCCTCAGCTCTCCGCATCAAAGGAGAAGAAGCCGCCACGCTGATGCCGCTCGGCAAACAGCTTCTACAAACCTCCCGGGCTGTGCAGAGACTGAGCAGACTTTGTGCATCCCGAGGCAAGGAGCTGCATCAGCCCAATGCGATCGGTCCCCAGAGGAAGGGCTCTGCAGTGGGAAAAGCCGTAGGAAGCGGGCTGAGGACAGGCTGCCAGGAGACGCTCCGAGGTCAGGGCGGCGAACGAGCAGCTTCCTCTCTAGCAAGATGCTGCGCAGCGCTTCCCCCGCAAGTTCACAGAGCAAAAACTGATCGCAGGCAGGAAAAACATATGACATTTAGGAACATAAATTGACAAGTTCTCAACAGGAACGAAAATATTTTTTCCACTTTGTTTCTTTATATAAACAGTATTCGATTTTTAACGTGCAAAAGACTGACTGGGCACAAAGCATAAAATAGATAGCGATCTCGGTAAACCAGGATGGCTGTTATCAGATTGGCAACATAATAGGCCATTGTTTGAGCTAAAATTACCTCTCACACTCTCGTGATATGCTCCACCAAAGGACACTGTGTCAGTACAGGGGTCAGGAGGCAAAGGTCCAGGAGAAGTGGAGACTGGACCACTCGCCAGGTTTAGGGAGCCTGGCTGGCTCATTCTCAAGAGGCTGGATTCACACTCCAAATGCAGCAAAGGTTCAGAAGTGAGAAATACTGAATACTTCTGGATTTGATTATGCTCATGGAGTGCAGGCTGTTGACACCCTCTGACGTTCAAAAAAGACAGCATTTG
The DNA here is from genome assembly GCA_013400135.1 of Rhinoptilus africanus. Lineage (NCBI taxonomy): Eukaryota > Metazoa > Chordata > Aves > Charadriiformes > Glareolidae > Rhinoptilus > Rhinoptilus africanus. The sequence goes on along the minus strand of VXBO01008424.1, from coordinate 169,994 downwards.
GTTTATCAACACCAAGTATGGCCTTGAAAGCTTCAAGTACCCACAGCCCTTATTCCAACAGGTAAATGAGCACTAGTAAGGATGCCAGTCACTATCCCAGTGGTTTTCACAATACTATCCATTATTCTACCCAATTAGAAACCCAAAGGGCGAGGAAGATGGTTACTGCCACAGTCGTCTTTTTCTGCAGCACCATTCATGAATTTTCCTGTAGGCTCCAAAGAACTGTTTCTTTGGTACTTGTCTCACATACAAATGTTTTTGAATGGCATCTACCTTCCTTGACACCTTCATTGTCAAGGAATATCTTGATACACACCCATCATCAGGAGTCTGGAGTACCCAAGGTAAGTTGTAATACACAAGGTCTATAATTTCAGGAGAAAACCAGAAGCTTAAACAACTTTGTTTTGGTGAGTTTACCTTTGAAGGAAGAACACTAGAAATTATTTAGGACCTCCTGGTTTTCAATTATGCTTTAAAAAGCATATAGTATCTTTGAAAGAAATCTAATCTGACCTGAAACACCTTGCAAAAAACTTAGGACTCCTCAAGCTCAAAAAGACTGTTGCTTATCCCACGCACTGACAGCTGGGACCTGGAAGCAATAGAAAATACACCAAGGAAAACCATTTCAAATACAATTTGCAACGCTGTACTGGCAAACTGCATTATACCACCCATGTGTAAGCTGAGAGGCAGCAGTGGGCAGTGGACAGGGCAGAGCTAGGATCGCTGACAGGAGACGAAAGCAAAGATGAGATGGAAAGAACAGGATGAGCTGAAGAAACATGGAAATCTGTGCTTGCTGCTCAAGATATGCTGCTGCTGCAGGGATGTGAAGATGGGGGTGAGGGACTGCTGCCTGTGGGAATGGCAGCTATGGCTCACACACCCTAATAATTATAATCATTAATAACAGAAGGATTCTAGGCATAGATAAAATTTACTACATAAATCTTACACACAACAAAGTGTGTGTTCCTTATGGAGCGATCTTATGCACGCATTATGCCCTACAGGGAGGCGTAAGGCAAACAGAAATATACAGAGGGTCTTTTCTCATGGCAATTTAATGGGTAAGCATATTATGCCCAGACATTATTCCTATTCCCATAGACTAAAAAATGGGGAAGACAAATGTTTGCAGGGAGGTGGTCGCTCATGGCGCCTCTTGTTCATTACTTGTTTTGGGTTATGTCACACCACAGTGATTAAATATACAGTATTGTGGCACGTTATATTTTCTGTTACACAGAATCCATGGAGTTTTGCCAAAAGAAAACTGAACAAGGAATATGTATAAGTAATTTATTGAAGACATGAGTGCCTTGCCATGTAGGAAGTAACTTGTTTAATGAGCACAATCAGAGTCTTTTCTAAAATAATAGCTTTGATTAGCAGCAGATAGTAGTGGTCATGGAACTCACTGATTTCTTCTAATTGGCTTTATTTGAGATACGCGCAGCATTAATTTTTCCACACATGAAATGCAAGTTTTTTACTCACCAAGGTTTAATGATCAATGATCTCTGTATTTACTGCAGCATGTCTTCAGTAATTAAGTCGCTTAAACTTCTCTTTGTTCTGCTAGGGATGGAAAGCCAGTGAATGAGTTTTCATTTAAAGGGTGCGGGGGAGGTGAGTGGTGGAGGAGAAAGACTTCTTACTGAAGGTTAGGGGGGAGGATTAAACAGAAATGGCTCAGGAGAAAGTCAGACGCTGACTCACAGTAATTGAAGGGAGCCAGAGGAGCGGGGCTCCTGGCACTGAAAGCACTGTGTGACAACAAAAAACAACCTCAATCTCTCCTACTCCCACCGTGCACAGAAGAAGGAAAATTATAACAGCTCCTCCACCAGTGCTTGAGATTCAGCAGTGAGAAGTGCCTGCAAGAAGTCAGCGGCGAGGCTGAGAGGGCACACCAAGGAGCAGCGGGCTCCACTGTCCCCTGTCCCCCCGAAAGCTGAGGAAGAAAGCCTTGGCAGGGGCAGGGGCACCATGCAGAAGAGAAGGATGTATCCCTAGGCTTTGTGCTGTGTTGTGCTTACGAAACCCTTCTTGCTCTACTGGCTGCAATAAACGTCAGCAGTCTGGCTTGAAGATGACTTACGGTCTCATGGTATCACGGAGCAGCATCACCCGGTGGCACCCCATGGACTGGGGCACTGGGAGCAGTGGGGGCTCCCCATTGGGGGGGCAGGGCAAGGTCCTGCAGCCGTCGCCCACCCCACCACCCCAGCCATGAGCAGGGCAGCTGGGGGACAACAGGCCAGCCCCAGCCACAGCTGGACCAGGATGCGGGCCCGGCTCAGGGGACTCATGGCCAGGCCAGGCTGTGGGGAACTGGAGGCCAGCCCTGCTGGGGCAGGGGCTGATGGCCTGGGGCTCCTGGGCACACGGGGGTCCCAGGCCCTGGGGAGGAAGAGCTATGAGATGCATCCCAGCACCAAGAACAGGGACGAGGCTCCAGATGCCATCTGGGGTTGCGCAGGACAGACTCAGCTGCCCCCTGTAGCCAACAGCAAACCGAGCCTGATATTCCTCCGATTTGCACCGAAACAAGACAGCAACAGGGTGGTTTTGTTTATTTTAGGTTTGTTTGTGTGTTTTTTTTTTTTAAACTAAAGTCATTTGTATTTATTTCAGAGCTAAGAGAGGACCTGCTCCCCAGGCCCCGACCCAGCAATGCCTGTCCCTACCATCAGAGGACTCTGCGTTTCAGGGCCACTAACGTGGCCGTATTTATGCGCAGGCGTCAGCACGTGCAGCACACCAGCATTTAAGGATGTCTGTGGTATCAGTACTACACTACATGGTTATTTAAATACACAGTAAAACAGGTCTTACGTATGTAAGGAAACACTGTAGGTGAAATACGCCTCCTTCCTGTCAAAGGTAACAATTTTTAATGACTAATTTAAGATAATGCATTTAAAAGATGTGGCCTGCTGCATAAACAGAACGTACTCATGGACAGCTCAACTTTTAACTGTTCAACATCTTTTCTCAGTTAACAGCAAGTTGAAGGACAAACTTTCTTGACTGTTAATGATGAGAAAAACTAACAACCGGTGTCCTGCCCCTAGACATCCCCTCCTCCAGCTGGCCACAAACCAAGCGGAAATTCCAGATGGGGAGGCAATTATTTATATATCTGTCTCCATACAGCCTCCCCCCAAACCTTAAATTTGCTTCTGACTGAGTGGGAATCAGTCCTGCCTGCAACACTTTAAACACTGCTGTATCTTTACAGTAAGGTCAACACCAGGCTTTGCTTCAGCCAGACTTGTGAGAATTTTGTCCATACTACTAGCAAATTTAATTTTATTGTGCTTGAGAGAAAACAATTCTCCTGTTCTGGGGTGTAGGGTTTTTAAAGCACACCATCACACTTAAGCCAGCATATTCCTGCCCACTACAACCTGCTGTTGCAAGTTTAATTAAAAGTCTTCCATGTTTAAAAAGACATTTTTGTTACTAACCATTGAAAAAAAAAAAAGAAATTCACAAGCACAAGAAAATGCCATTTTTACTTTAGGCTCTGGCTCAGTTCTCAAAGAGAAAAGGATCTCCCTAACTAGCGTCCACTATCACATTTTCCCCCTCAAGTCTTTTCGTGGATAAACAATAACAAAACTCACATAATCTACTGACTAGATCTTTTACTTCTGGACTGAAATAAATGCTGCTCCTTGTTTAATGGATTAAGAGAGACTGAAAAAAAATAATTCTCCTCTTAATTCATTTCCCTCGTTGATGCAGAACAATTCTTCATTTCATGCAGTAAATGTTTCTCCAAGTGATCCAACTTCAGATCAGAACAAAGTATCATCTTTTCATACAGCTCTTGAGAAAGGCTTCAGTACATGCAGTAACTTTTGAAACAAATGATACTCATCCAACAGTGAGTATGTTCCAACAGAGGTTTTAAAAAATCTGATCAGGGCTCTAATTTGAAAATACCTCTTTTCGCCCGTTGGTTTTGCAAAAGAGAAATGTCTCTTAAGCCTGTAAACATCAGGCAATCAAATGCAATTAAGTGATCTATGTGTAACATTAGGATGCTGTAAGTCACTGCTGTAATACTTGACTATTGCAGCTGAATCCCGGAGGAGCTACAGCACACAACGTGGAGACAGGAGAGGCCTCTTATAAAGCACGCAGTATATCTTACTTGCATTGAGCAGAGCTCCCAGAGGAATCCACAGATGAAACCACAACTCAGTCAGGCAGCCATTAAGTGAATCTAAATAATCAAGAGCTGTGATCTGAGCAGCAGATAACAGGTGAGCAGCACCAGACTACTCTGAATTCAGAGTTTTTCAAAGGATAGGCTACAGAGGATGAAAGTTGCCCCCTGTGCTCAGCCCAGCAAAACAGTGTTAACCTGCAGGGCAAACACACCTGGATGAATGATGTCCAGAGGCTGCATGATGCAGTTGGACAAGACGTGGCCCATCAACAAGATAACCTGCCCAAAGGACAACAAGGGTCAGACCCAGCAGCAACTGGGAGATGATGGATGTGAGGCAGGAGCTAACGGAGACAGAAACTTCAAGTTACCACCCTGGATCTGAAAAGGAAGCTCTTAGAGATGCCAGGGACAGAGCACTCTTTGTAGCTACCCAGTGACATCAGTCACCTCAAATAACAAATTTTTTCTATGAAAAAAGGTGGGTGTTTTAGGTTGGTTTGTTTTTGTTTTTTATTATCTGAGGCAAACACAAGTGTAAAGTTGCATATTCGGGACAATCCACAGACTGTGACAATTGCCGTTTTCCCATGTTTCTATACGCTTTCACCACAGGGCAGGACCCGTGAGCAGCTAACCTTCACATCTTTCACAGACTGGAGCTTTGCTCTAACACATGCAGAAGTGTCACTGCAAATTTCATCCTCTTTCCTGAAACCATCCAACCTAGCGGGCATGATCGGTGCCTCATTTACCGTGTCTGCAGCTGGTAAATCTATTCAAACAACTCTACTTGCTAGAAAAATTATCATGGTAACCCTAACAGCTTTGTCTTGGAGCACGATTGCCATTCTTTTTTCTTCAGTGGGCAACAACTCAGTCGTGCTCCCTTTTGCCCCAACGGTGCTTCAGTATTCAGCTGTCAGTTTATGTAGGCTAACAACGCATCTGAAGGTCTTTCCAGTTTTTCAAGATGGGATCTACTGCCTTAGAATAAGTCGAAAACTAAAGCTAGACAAAAAGGTATAAAGAATTTAAGGGAAATTGAACAAATTGGCAACACATATATTATCATTTGAAGATTGACTTTCAGTGAACCAAGTCAATGAAGATTCAGTTTCAATGAACAGAATAAGGGCTCTGCAGAGAGACCGCATTATGCATATGAATCTTGAATGGAACAGAAAGCAAGCTAATAAATGGATAGGAATAGCCAAAACTGTGAGAATGCGACCTAAGAAATCCTGCAAGGAAGTTCAGGGAGGAAAAATCAAGGTAAGCAGATAGCAGAACCTACTTACTGTATTTTTAGTTTTTTTCCAGTCTCTGAAAATTAAGTGTTCTGTAAGACAAGGCAGCAGATGTAGAATGGAGGCAGATATACAAAGGCAGCAGATGTAGAAAGGAGTTACTGATGACTTGATCTTTCTCATCTCTACTGCTGGCATTTGGTTCTCCTAAAAACAAACAAACGCTCACACTAACACAAGCATTTAGGACAAGAGATGTCTTTTTCCTTGTCAGGAATGAGTTGTAACGTCCTTTGAAACCTGGCCTTTGAATGTTTCCTGCTTGAGAGCAATTTGCTCAGCTCTGTCACCCTGTCCTCTGGTAAAATAAGTCACACGCAAAGAAGAACATAATGCTGAGTAATCAAAGCATTTAGGGTTGCTCTGTGCAGTCTTTTCCTTTCCATGATAACCTGTACCTTTTCATTTTACCTCTATATTCTGTTTATTTCTATATCACTTCCTGATATGCTATAGGCTACCTCTTCCTCTTTTCGTGACTAGGTATAACAAAAGCAACTGCTGCAATCCTATTATCTAATTATCTTGTTAGATCCTGCAAGGACTTTGGTGCTCATATAAGCAGATCACACGCATTTTGGCCTCTCAGTTTGCTTTCTTATCTAGCACACAAAACATAATGTTGTATATTCTCTAAACTTGCTGGGTGTTCGAGTTGTCAGAAAATTCTTTTCTTTGTCACTGTCATCACTCGGGTTGTTTTCAGACAGAACCACCTCCTAGTTTAGCAAGAGCTGTAGGGTTAGAGTGCCCCACCAGACCAGACCAAGTTCAGGATGCAGCCCTTTATCTCAGCAGCTCTTCCAGGTTTTGTTGGCCACTGACAACACCAGGATAAAATCGCTGGTTTCCAGTCTTGGAGCTGACAAGGCATATACATTTCTACTGGTGGTCACTTGCTCCTGCGTCTTTAGGTTAGGTTCTTGCTCTGAGCCTCAAGAGTCTGAATACACCTGGCTCAACATCAAATTACTTTGCATTACTGACTATTTTGAAAAGCACATCTGAATTTGGTAACTGAAGAAGACAGAAGAATTATAAGGTACAGGAAAACTGTGCCCAGCACAAGGCTGTGGTGCCCCTGCAAGCACGGATAGAAAACAGAGAAGCACTCCAAGCAGAAGAGCTGTCATTTGTAAAGAACTTCTTATAATCATCCCAGGGAGCTCTGCCCCTGAAACCCTGACAACGCAGGCAGCATGAATATAACGCTCCAATTCAAAACCTCGGAGTCGTTACCACATCAGCCTGCTTTCCCATTGCTCTGCTACCTCCAGATTGCTTTTGCCATGCTGATATTCTTTCAATTACTGAACTAGATGAAGCTGATCAGCAATGTAAGGTAGTTGAAAGAAATAAAGTGTACCATCTCTAAACTCTATGAATGTGCCAGGTCCTAGATTTTTTTGAAAACAAATCCAAAAATAGTTTGAAAAACTCTGAGCACATTCTAGCAGCTTTTAAAGATCCAACCAGCAATTTATATTCTCTCCAGGAGGAGTAACTAAGGAACAGCAAGGGTTTTTTTCCAGAAAATAATACAACGTGCTATTGTTTTCTCCCTTCCACTCACCTCATCTACTCTCCAATGCAAAAGAATAAGCTTCAAACTCTTAGAAATTTGTCTATTCAGCTGTTACATTTGTGTCAATTCTATTCTTAATTTCCAGAAATACTTGGAAGATACCTGTGAAACATCCCAATACAAATTCTGAACTGAAGAGTTCCTGATTGCAGACAACAAAACAACACTTTCAGACTGTACTTCTCGTGAAACAGAGGCTATTCTTAACTATTGTACTATATAAGCGCTAACCTATATTTCAATACAGCCTTTGTGTCCTGTCTGCCTGCTTCTAATAGGCTAGAAGAGAAGCACACAGTTGAAAGCATGATCCAGTATGGCAAATCCTATCAACAGTCAATCCATTTCAACGCCCTGGCTCTGATGTGACCCTGCAGGGGAGAGCAAAGTCTTTAGTCACCTCCCAGCTAGTTATCATCTAGCAAGCTCAGGGTCTGAGAGAACACAGATTTCTTCTCAGCCTCCTTAACACAACTACTTTACACCCTGGTTTATTTTGATTAAATTTTGGTTTTTATTACAACTACCTAGCATACATAGCTCTTGACGTGGTAAAAAAATGACATAGTTATTATAAAATGAGGAGAAGTATTTTGTTCCTTCTCTTCCTGCAGCAGCAAGTATTGTAATGGAAAAATACAATTAATTTTGTCAGGTGAGCTTTTGATTATCTGAAGGAATTTTTAAAGCCTAGAAGGGAGGGTAAAGATTTGAATAATGACATTAAATGTATGTAGTGGCTATTCATAGCTTCAAAACTTCTTGCTTATATTGCACGGCTCTGCCAATTGCCTCTCCAGATTCAGAGCAGCAGAAACCAGCAGGAAAAAAATGGAACGGTGTACGATATATGAGTTGTATTTGATAAAGAAATGCAATTCACTTCTAGATTTTTTTTTTTTTCAGCAGAGTAGCTGTGGCCTTCAAACATGAATTCTGAGACAAACCACTGTATAGGTAAATGCATCAACAGAAATTCAGTGCAGTAGATTTAATGCATATCAAATATTGGAAATACACAAGGCTCTTTTGTGAAGCAAAGTACTAATGGTATGCTTAGACACTTCATTAGTGAGGAAATGTCAAGCTAAGACTGTTAAACTTTCATATTTGTCATCCTTGTTTCTGCTCATTTTTGTCTTAAGTGCTAATGTTTACAGCCTACATACTTTGCTAACATGACATCAAGCGTTATGGTAAATGCACTGCTACTATCAGTACATACTTAGCACTCAGTTCTCAGCCTGTCTTTAAATATCATTTTCTGCCTGTGCACCTGCAAGTCAGTACACCCATCTATTATTATATGCCACTGTATTTGTACATAACTGTATTTATCCTCTTGCAGTAATATTTATCTGATAAAAATGTAAATAATGTTTTTTGTAAGTTCTATATGTAATCAAGCAGCCCAGGAACTACTAGTATGTTCAGCATATTCAATTTCCTTTAAAAAATAAAGTTGGTACAAGGGTAATTTGATCAACGAACTCTCAAATAGTCATTTAAATATACGTTTTGGTTAACTGAGTTCTCACAAGCAAATGATGGGAGCAATTCTGTTATTAATACAATATGGAATTTTTTAATACCTGTTGGTACGGAAAGCATTTTGGAAGTGGCACAAGGCAAAAGCAAAAAGCCCAGCCTCTCCCCTTCAGGCTAAGCTATCTCCTACATTGAAAAAGACATTTTTGTGGAGCAGAAGTACATGTGACATAGGCATGCACAAACTAAGAGTTTTCACCAGGGACGTTCTGATTTAACACTTTGTCTGATCTTCCCCTGCCTTCCTTTTCCTCCACAGTAATCCTCCTTTCCTGCCTGCGTCCTCAGTCCTTTTGCTACATCAGTATCTTCAAGAATTGCCATGTGGCTGTATCTGAAAATAACGGTCAGGAACAAGTTTTATGGTAAGGCATGGGTTTCTCTGCGCTTATAGCCATGAATGGGATAGAACTACCCTCTCCTATGAAGAAAGACTAAGGGAACTGGGTCTCTCTAGCCTGGAAAAGAGACGTCTGAGGGGGCACCTTATCAACACTTATAAATACTTGAAGGGTGGGTGTCAGGAGGATGGGGCCAGGCTCTTTTCAGTGGTGCCCAGTGATAGGACAAGGGGTAATGGGCACAAACTTGAGCATAGGAAGTTCCACCTAAACATGAGGAGGAACTTCTTTACCTTGAGGGTGGCAGAGCACTGGAACAAGCTGCCCAGGGAGGTGGTGGAGTCTCCGTCTCTGGAGACATTCAAAACCCGCCTGGACGCATTCCTGTGTAACCTGCTCTAAGGTGGCCCTGCTCTGGCAGGGGGGTTGGACTAGATGATCTCCAGAGGTCCCTTCCAACCCTATGATTCTGCGATTCCGTAACTGAAAGCACAGCACACTGTATTTTTAAGATAGGTGAAAGGAGTAACAAAACCAGTAAGAAATCAAGTAATAAACACTTTCCACTCTTCTCCTTACTCTGTTCCACAGCTGAACTTTTCACCCACAGAGGTAATGAGGATCTCGGTCTCAGCCTCTGCATTCACCACGCAGCCACCTGCCCTTCATCCTTCTGGGTCCTGCCAGCCTACCAACTACAGCAGAACAGGGGACCACAGCACATGGATGCAGAAATGCTGCTCTATCCAAAACACAGCACCACAACAACTGCTTGACCCGGTAACATAACCCCACTCCAAACTAGGCTGTTCAGTGCCTGTACCTCCCTTCCTTTCCTCTGGAAAAGCAGCCAGCCACTTCCAGGTTAGGCAGCTGCAGATGCTTTTCTGGGTGAGGGTGGTGCCACCCAAAGCTCTTCTAGCTTAACCCTGCACCTCTCTCCTTTCTGCTCCTGCAGCTCTCCCCAGGCCCAGCAGAAAGACAGATAGATGCTCTCCCGGAGAAGGCAACAAGGAAATGAGGAAGAGAAACCTTCCAGGCAGAGCCATCTTCCAGCGATAGTTCACTCAACAAGTTGGGCTGTGCTGGCAGAACAGACTCTCAGCACTGAGAGGACCGGTGGTCAAGCCCATGTCTCCCAGGCTCTTGGAGCCCACTCTCACTAATTCTCAAGATTCAGCATCGCAGATTAGCCTCACCATCTTCACATGCATGGCAGACATTCTCTGGCTGGCAAAGCAATTCAGGGAACTGATTCAGGTAAAACAACAGCCTGACANAAAAAGAAGAAAAAATGAAAAATAGAAAAAAAAAGAAAAAAAGAAAAAAAAAGAAAGAAGGGACATTATTATTGGGATGGATTAAATCCTGACCTTCTTCACTGCTGAAACAGCTTTGCTGGCACAACAGAATAGGCAGCAACTCTTGGAACTGGAACACCAAAAACATAGCTCCTAATATACTGTCACTACCAAAAATGAGAAGCTTTTCCACAAGACAGGCTCACAAGTGACATAGCTTTACTGTAGACAGAGCTGTACAGCAAATTGATTTGTTAATATTTTATAGAATCTGTGTTTGTTCATGAGGTACACATAAACGTCAATTAGGATAAGTACCCCAAACGTGACTGCAGAAATAAGCAATAAAAGAAAGGAATTATAGAATCTTGAAACTATAATAACACTTGAAACTATACATGCCTTGAATTTTACTAATGCATTTCAGTGGCAGAGCAGGGCAATGCAGAATCAACTGTAGGTCAAAAACATGACCTCATTTTCTGCATTCCAGCTGCCTACTGCCTGACCTCTAAGTTTCTGTTACAAATTATCCAGCCCTTCTTTGAGTTGAATGGATACACAAGCCGACTTAAGGCTCATAAGTAGGGGTTTTGATTTGGATTCTGAAAATTGAAGAGGTAATCAGCTTTAAAGAAGAGAAACTGAAACCTGGTTTTGTCTTGCTTTTCTAGGGGTTTTGTAACCAAAATCTACGTTCTTGTTCCTTGAGAAATGACTTCTGTAAAGTAAAACAAAATTTAACAAACCAGATTGAAACACAGAGTGTCTACCTGTCATGGAAGCTTCTCTACAAACTTAATTGTAATTAGACAGATGAATGCGTACATGCTTCATACAGGAGAAAAAGTCAGAAAAATGCAATGTAACATTCTAGTCCTGTGTTGCATCTTTTTGTTTATAACTAGAAGGCAGTGCAAAGCCCAAGTCTTGTGGAGATTTAAAACTGAACAGATTTTGCTTATGAAACAGAGTATCACAGCTGAAAGGCGTTTCGACAAAACTCATGTCCTGTACTTTACGATGAGCACAACTGCAGAGGCCACGTGATGATTCTTAGGGCTAATCCTCCCTTCGTATGAGCACGTGGAACTTACTTAATTGGGTTTTCCATGTAGAGGAAATGTTCTTCCTTTAACAAGTATTACAGCTATTGATTATCTAGACACTGAGCTTTTCAGTAAGTGTTTAAATATCAAAGAAGGAAAAGCAAACTCCTTTTGAAAAATTAAAATATCTGCTTTACTTCATAAATACTTTAAGTTCAGTCACTGAAACCAGAGAATCGTCTTCTGGCACTAAAGTATTGGCACAACCTTTGCTACAAAACTTTTTTTAAAAGATCATCATTAGGCATGGTGTCTTTGAGAGCTGACTTGAACAGCTCAGCTCAGAGCTTGTTTCCATGATCACATTACCATTCATAACCAAAATTCTGGGTCTCTTTTCTTCCGTCATTACCAGTTTCCCAAACAGAAATAAATCCTAACTTCATTTATATAGGGGCTAAGGAGAAACAAAGCCCAACTTGTTTCTAAAGGATTTTGAGATTGTTTGTTTTGTAGGTGCAAATTCTTCATATAAAAGCCTGTGTGCCATGCCCCTGAACCCTCTCTCCCAACTCGAAGAATAAGGTATATGTTTTGCAGGCTTCCAGGAATATGAATAGCGTCCATACAATAGCTTTCCTTGTTAAAAGCAAGCAGTTTTCAGAGCAATAAAACTGAATCCCGATAGACATCTCACTACATACTCACACATTGTCCTTACCACAGGAACATGGGGTTCTTGTCCATAATCTTCATGCATGCCCCCCCCAGCTGTGATAATCCACAGCCCATGTTTCGCAACCTAAAATCTTCCAGTTCCCCCCCC